>JAWWTY010000106.1:57548522-57750966 GCA_035222235.1 Margarornis squamiger | reverse complement strand
GTGCTGCGCTGCGCTGCAGGCGCCGCCATGTTGCGCCGCTTGGACTCCGCGGGCAGGTGAGCGCCGCGCCCCCGCGCCTGCACCGGGACGGGATGGGATGGCGACGGGGAGGGAGGGAACGGAAAAGCGGGGCAGGAAGCGGCGTGAGGGTCGCGCTCTCGCCCCGCGGTGTCTCCCGCCGCCATTCCGCGCGGAGGGAGGTCGCGCTGCCCCGCCGGCCCCGGCCCCGCCGGCTCTGCCCGCCCCCCGATCCCCACATGGCGCTGCCAGGCGCTCTCGCCTTGGCCGTCTGGGAGCGTGTCCCAGAGCGCCCCACGGCCGCTGCCCGGGACCCCGCGGTTTGCTCGTGCGGCGTCCCAGGGTTATGTGAAGGTCACCAGCGGGCCGGCGAAGGGCCGGGGGAGCAGCCCGTCCTGCGGGCCCGGCGGGTCTCCCGTCGCCGTGGCCCTTGCCATCGTGTCGCACGGCAGGTGCGAGGTGTTGGATGGGGAAGGGTGACAGAGCCCGCGTGGTTTTCTGTGCCCGGCACCGCCCCGTGTGGGCTCCCGGTGCCCACCGCAGGGACAGCGAAACACGTGTCGGTGTCAGCGCTGCAGGGGAGCGCTCCGGGAAACACGGTGACTCTGCGGGCTCTCTGGCCTTTTTATTTCCCACTACGGGGACCTTGTGGATAGCGAGGGAAGGACACTTCAGCGACATCTTTGCTTCCATTTTTAATCAGTGAAGATTAGGCGAAGCTTTGAATGTCAGCGTGTTAACTACTGTCTTTCCATTCCTGTCCCTGCTTTTCACTTGCCTGCTTGTCTGGGAGGGGGTGTGACTCTTCGCAATGGCCTGGGGGCTTGGTTTGAGAAGCACCAGCTTGACACTGCAAAGGCCCCTATCTGTGACTTCTGTGTGAATTCATCTTTGCGTCGAAGCTACAGAATATGCTTGCTTTGAGGTCTTGAAAAATGGAAATTTGACTTCTTTACCTAAGATACTACTCCAGTGCTTAAAGCAGCTGATCATAACAGTGATGGTCTCGGTCTGTTTCCCTGGTAAAGCTCAAGTCTTACTGAGACTGTTTCCTTCTGTTATTTTTCTCTTCTAGGAGCAGCGCTAAGTTGGTAGCACCATTGGGATGCTTGGTTTCTAGGCTAAAGCACACTCTTCCTGACTTGCCATATGACTATGCTGCTCTGGAACCTCATATTAATGCAGAGATCATGCAGCTGCACCATAGCAAACATCATGCTGCCTACGTGAACAACCTGAATGTTGCAGAGGAGAAATACAAAGAGGCACTGGCAAAAGGTTTGTATATCCACAGCCAACAGGTGAGAGGGATGCTTATTGGCATAGATGATACAAGGGAGGAAAAAAAAGGGAAATAGTTCATTTTAAAAGTTTTACATTACGTAATTGCAGTGTTGTTAGTTAAAACCTTTCATTGTAAGCTTCAGTGGTGCGGATATTTGGAAATTAAATTTAACCAAAAAACGTGAATTCTGTTCTCTGTACTACTGTAAAACGAAGAAAATGTATTGATTTTTTTGTAGGTTTAATCCATATTAGTAACTTGAACCAAAGAAAGTTTGAGTCAATAAGAAATAAATTCAGTCATTTTACTAAACAAGTACTTGGTAATAAAAGGTTGGTAGCAAAGTAACTTGAAATTTGTGTTCCTTGATGGTTTTCACGTCAGGTGCTCTGCTTAGTCGTGGTGAGTAATCTTAGTTGCCTACAAATGGAGGTAAGATGAATGTGCACTTAACATACTTAACACACAGTGAAGAGATCTGAATTCAGGTATCAGTTACATCACTGGGGCAGATTAAGGGTTTATCATGCAGGTTGCAAGCCTGTGTGAGACACTAAAATATGCAGCAAGCCATCATGGAATTTTTTGTTAGGATCTCAGTTCTTGAGATATACTGACTTCTCTGAAAACCTTGTAGTTGTAGCAGAGCTACAGTGAAACATGAGATGGTATTTTTCCCAAAACCTCTTTTCAGTTGGACTGATGAAAATGTCTGAAATAATGTATGTATCTTTTTAAGAAGGGTGAATATTTTCTGGGTTTTTTTTCCTGTTTTGTTGATCTTCCTAAAGGGTGTCAGTTTACCTCAATGAAGTGATTACTGTATAGGCTCACTTCTGTCTGCTTGCCAGGTAGCTTCACAGTATAATTTAAATGCTGGGGCTCAGGTGAAAGTGAGAGTCAACAATATCTGTGTAAGTTGAATCCTGCATCCCTTGATGATTAATTGCCGGTGTGCTTGAATAAAGAGTGGAGATTTTCAAGTGCTTAAGTAAGCCGAAAAAATAGCTTTTGCAGTCTAAATTAATGGGCTAATGTGATTCAATTAAGAATCAGAAGATCATGATTGACTGCTGTCTTGCCCTGCTGTTGGTGGTTCCAGGAAAGGTATATTCTCGAGATTTAATTACTGCAAACACCACAAGTGTGGAAGGAACTTGAACTGTAAGAACACTGTGTCTGCTGCTCCTGTTGCTAATGCTGTTTAATGACTAAGGTTTCAGCCACTACTGGAGGCAGTTCTGGTTATCAGAAACATCTGCAGAGTTGTGGATCCTTTGAGGTATTTTTTAAAGATTCTGGCTTTTGATAGCGTTTCATTACGTGGTGTTGAAATGTTCTGCCTACAGGAGAGATTAATTTTCCTTAAGGATTTTGCAGGGGTTATTTACTGGTGGTGGTGATGATGATGTACATCAAAGCAGACAGATGCTTACCTGAGAGTGTGTGGTTTGCTTTGCTTTTGGTTTTTTTCTCCTTTAATTGGTATCCCAGTATACTGCAGGTAGTGTTTTGGCCCTCATTTGAAAAATTTCTAAGACCAGCCTTTAGGAAAGGACAAAGTCTAAACTGCCACCTCATTCTGTCAGTATTGTCATTCTTTTAAAAATGAGCATGATCAAAAATCTTGCTGTGCTCCGTGTCAGTGTCAGGTTACATAGCACATCTGATCACCATCTTAACAGTCTCTTCTGGACAACAGAACCTTGTCAGTAGCTCTTGTTCAGCAACAGAAAGCCAAGTATTCTCTTCAGATTATTCTTAACATGTTATTAACCTATCTATATCTGCATAGAAAACTCAAGTAAAAGCTGTCCTGTTGGCTCATGTTGTCAACTTACTTGAAAATGAGTATGCACTTCTGATAGGGTGCTGCACAGGACTTTGTTTCAGCATAAACTGGTTCTGATTGCTGGTCCATTAAAATGTGAGATTTGCTAATTGAAGGATGTTCACCTGAAACGTAGAGAAAAGTTTTGACTACCAGAGTTTACTTTCTCTTCTCTGACCATTAAGTGACCTGTGCTGTCCCATTGCAAGGAAACAAATGAAAAAGGGAAAAAAAAGGAAAAGCGGAGCTGACTAGTCTCCTAAACAGCTCTAAGCTGCCTCTTTTGGTTTACTGAATTGTCCATGGACTCTGTATATCAATACATTCCAGTATACTTTCACTGTAACTTAAGGGCAAGTTACTTTTTATTTTAATACTGTTTTTTTTCTCAGTGCAAAGTTCAGCAGCACAAATATTGTTGTTTTAAGGGCAATGGTCAGATTCCATCTGTGGTTCCTAGTGGTCCTGAGAAGTGAGTTGTTCTAAGGAATGGTGGAATAAAGACTGAACATGTTAAAGACATTTTAAGTTATTTTTTTATTTCTGGCTTGTGACATGTTATATGCTCTGGATGAATTTGAAAGTGTCATTAAGACATGCAGATTTCAAGGAAAATGTCACAAAATTGCCATTTGAGGGGCCACGCAAAATGTCTTATCCTTGATATCAAAATTCAATGTTTTTACAGAGTACATTGAATGCTTTGTTTTAGTCCTGTACCGATCTGTAGTTTGTGAAGGGTACGAGGAGGTGCTGAGAACATGGAATCCTGAATTAAAACTTTAGTAACAGGTGTGCTACTGCTTTGAGGCCTGTCTTCATGTCTGTCCTGAGATCACTTATTTGTTACTATAAGAAGATTTCTACTACTCGTTGCTGAGAGAGTGTGGAGGAAACAACTGCCCCCTGATTCCTTATGAAAGAAATGGTGAAAAAAGTTTTAAAAACCTTTGAGATGCTTCACTGCTTTTAAAAGCCAAAATACTATTCAAAATGCTTATGTTGAAGTGACACTATTTAGAAGTACAAGGCACCAGTGAATTCCTTAAGGAATATAGCATTTTGTGGAGAGAGAGGAAGTGGAGAGCTGTCTGATCTTGCTTTCAGATGCAGGGTTCTGTTGCATGGAGTAAAATTATCTGGGTCATTCTTCTTGCAAGTACTTCTCAAATGAAACAAAAGATAGGAGGGAGAACATTTTGTTTGTGTGTTTCCTCCCTGTACACATTGACTTTGTCTCAAGCACAAACTGTTTGCCCCGTAAATTGCTTTAAGAAGTTTAAAAATTCTTAGTTTGCCAATCAGTGAGCTGATATGTGAGTAGTCATGTCTTGTGGTGATACTGAACAATTTACAAGTGCTGGGTCCTCAAGGAGTTCTTGGGCTGTACTAGTTGCTTTATTCTGCTGTAGAATGGCAGTAGGTCTTATGTGTGTAGCATGGTCTGCCTCATAGTTTCAATATTGGCAGATCATGTGTTACAGCATAAGAAAAGATCAAAGATAAATCTTAAATGTATCTGTGACTGTCGAAAATCAGGATAACAGTCACAAACCTTATGTGTTCCGTAAATACGTTATAGGCTAGTGGAAGGATTTTGGAGGTAAGTGTAGGCCTTGTGGCAACTTACAGTCTTTTGTGGTGATGATAATTGTTTTATTTATCTCTGTATTTTTATATTCTACATCCTAAGGTGATGTTACAACTCAGGTGTCACTTCAGCCTGCACTGAAGTTCAACGGTGGGGGTCATATCAATCACACCATCTTCTGGACAAACCTTTCTCCTAATGGAGGAGGGGAGCCTAAAGGTCAGTGCTTGTTGTAGTGGTGTATTGCATCAGTTTTAATTAACAAGTAGAATTGATGATCTTTTCTTGCTTTGACAGAGTCTAAAGGATCTTTATTTTTCAGAGTTAATTCACCTTTCTTTGTGACAGTTACTACAATTCTGAGGAATTCAAGGGTTTCTTTGGATGGAAGTGAGGAGTATAAACAATTAGCCCTGTGCAAAGTATTTTTAGTTTCTAAGGCTGATTATGTATACAGTGCAAAATACTTGGCTATTGCTATATATTGTCCTTTCCATCTTTATAAGAGAAAATAGTTGTATAAAGCTGTGCTAAATAAATTACCATAGGTACTTGGTTCACAGAAAGGGAAGAAATGTGCTGCAGACCCACCTAGCCCGGTGGCTGATGTTGTGCTCCAGTTTGAATAGGGATAGGTTAGCAGATAAAGCCTAAAGGAAGAAATCCCCTTGGGGAGGATAAAGTGCTGACTACCTACAAGTGACCTGCAGTTAAAGGTAAAGGCCCTATAATACAGATCTCAAGAAAGCTGTTATGATAAACTTGAGGGGTTTTGAATGGGGTCTATGTGCCTCTGATTTTCTGTGCATTTTTTTAAAGGAGAATTGATGGAAGCCATCAAGCGGGACTTTGGTTCCTTTGCAAACTTCAAGGAGAAGCTGACAGCCCTATCAGTTGGTGTTCAAGGATCAGGATGGGGGTGGCTTGGCTATAACAAAGAGCAGGGGCGCCTACAAATAGCAGCTTGTGCGAATCAAGACCCTTTGCAAGGAACAACAGGTAAGGTTTCTGTCCTTCCCCTCTGATTCTGTCTTTGTAGGTTTCACAGGCAAGTGTATGAGATCTGAAAAGGGGTTTGTGGAGAATGCTGAGAAGAAATTGCTGGATAAATAGACCTGGAAAACAAAATGTCACTATCAGCAGAAGTGAAAGCACTTGCCGTTTTTAAAATAGCATTTGTAAAGCAGGACTTAAAAACATTGAAGAGCATAGGGTTAAAAGTCTCCCTAGTCCAAGACAAAGTAGATGGGCTGCACTGTGAAAGTGTATTTCACTTAGCCAGTAATTTGAATTTAGGCTTCTTTGGACAGTTTTTGATTAACTGGAGTAACTTGCCTGTATCAAACAAGATCAAGCCTCTTGCCTTCAGATTTTTTTCTCTGGCAGAGGAGCTATTCACAGAACTGTCAGTGTAGCCAAACAACAGGAGAGGGAAAGCTGTACATAATAACTTGTTAATATGTAGGCTGGGATAAAAATGGTAGCTTATAATTTGCTTCCTCAGTGCTGGCAAAGAGTAATGTGTGTCAAATCATCCTAGGATGTGGATAAATCTTACAGATAGGCGAGCATGATAATACTGACAGTGATCACCTTTGAAGATACTTTTCCTTGCTTAGAGAGACATGAAAGTGGTAATGGCAGGCTGGACACCCTTCACCAAGGGAAGAGGTTATGGCCAGTGAGAATCCTACCTGCAGTGACTGTCCAAATCCTTTTGCAGATATCTTTATAGCATGTTCTGCAGAATTCATAGAGAATGGCCAGGAATTTCATGTATTGTCAGCAGTCTGTGTATTGCCTATCAGTAGGGGGTTAAAAAAAAGATGTATAGGAACGTAGAGCATAATGGAGGTAAATTTCATCATCCTCCCATGAAAACTTTCAGTGAGGATATTTTAGCACAAAAGCAAGGAGGTAATCAGATGCTTAAGGAATAACTTAAAATATTGGAAGCAAGCTGGCATGGGAAGAGACCTTCATAGTGTAATTTTTCATGAAAATGCTTGCATAACTGTGCAAAAGATACAAACCTTTCAAAGTGATTTCATTTGGTTTCAGTTATGTCTTCAAGGCAGTTCTAGAGTATTTATAGATGTGTTTACCTGAATCAGCTCTTTCATTTTATCAGTATGTATGTGTGAGCACACAGTTCTGTAAAATGTTGCAGTAAACACCGATGTGCTGCAGAGCTCTTTGTCTTCCTGTAGAATAAGACTCAGAAATTGGGTACAGCTTGGGAATGCAACATAAAACTTTACACATAAAGCCTGTTTTCATAGATACACAAAATTTGTCCTCTTTTTTCACAGGTCTCATTCCTTTGCTAGGAATTGATGTATGGGAACATGCTTATTATCTTCAGTATAAAAATGTTCGACCTGATTATTTGAAGGCCATCTGGAATGTGATCAACTGGGAGAATGTATCTTCAAGATATGCAGCTTGCAAAAAGTAGAGTGGAATTCTTGCACAGACTACTAAAATGTCACCACTTCTACTCTGATACCACTCTTGTAGTAGTGCCTGTGGCTTACAAATGAATTGTTCTACTGCAGAAAACACTTCACTCATCCAACAAAAGCATTTCATAATCAAGCAAAGTGTTCGCTTGTTTAATTCAGTGAGGTATTTACTTAGAGTTTTGAAGCTTTAAGCTGTTGTGCAACAAAGGGAGACATTGTAATCTTTTCCATTGCATATAAAAGCATAGGTCACTGCTGAAGCTTAATGAGGTAATGGATTTCCTTGTTGTACTGAAATACCTAAGTGGAAATATGTGCTGATGTTGCTATAAACAAATAAAAGAAGAATCTTCTATAACTTCTAGAAGAGACTTTTTTTTAGTGTAGCTGTTCTAGTTACTTGATGTAGAAATAACTGGAAGAGAAAAAAGCGCCTTTTGTAAATGGTTGTGTTACAGGCTGTGAAGCTTTCTGACAGGTTGAAAAGGTAAATGAAAGGAGAAAGGTGTTGCTGTTCCTGACTGTATTGATGGTCCTCAGTCATCCTACACCTTTCTGCATCTCTTATGTGAGCTCTTCATGTATCACACTGATGCACAAGCTTTTGAGGTGTTACCTTGGGCAAGAAGGGATCACAGCACTGTGTCAGGTGAAATTGTTTACATAGGACCGGAATGACAGCATAGGATACTCATTTCATACTAACTGCTCAAGTATATCAGAGAACATTCTTTAACTAAAGAGACTAATTACATTCATATATCAGGTATGAGTTGTCTCTTCACAGCTGTGCTCCTGAAGAAGTAATGAAGTACTGTCTGGTGTTGGAGCAGGTGGTCTTGAAAAATACAAGAAATAGTTGACATGTGTTTACCATGGTGTTTGCTTGAAGGTGAAGGAAACAGTGGAGGTTTTCAGTTCCTTATTGAAGTCTGTGTGATATGGTGACATACCACATAGCAAAGATTAAAAAACAAACTAGTGGAGTGTTGCTCCTCAAAGTGAATGCTGAGGCTTTGTTGCTGGGTGCCATAAGGTATGTGCCAGGCATCGTCTTGGCTCTGCATACTCTAAAAGAACAGAGAGGTAAATATGCCTGTAGGCTGGTGCTCTGGAAAGGAAGAGGTGCAGATTTGCATCCTGACAGTCCCCTGGGCCTGGCTTTTGTCAGTCCTTGCTTAGCTGTGTTACTGCTGAAGATGCTGTGTTTGTAGACACAGTAATTTGTGTGTAGACCATAGGATGTTAAAGTCAGAACTTTGAATAATTTTCAAGAGGGGAACGAAGTGCAGTACCTAACCCAAATCCTGGAAAGTGATTGTGTGTTATGAGTCAGAAGAACGGGGTGCATCAGGGTGGTCCCGTCAGCAATACTTGCAGGTGGCAAAGCTGCTGGACACAGAGACACTGGTTTGCAGGTAAGAGATCTTGGCATCTGAAGTTCTTTTCAGAAACAGATGCAGTCAGGTCTGAAAGGGCAGTATACTGCTGTGAAATGCCAGTGCATGTTTGTGATTTTTTGCCAAACTTCAAAAAGACATTTGAAGGTTGATGTGAATCCCAAAGCATGTGTGTCTCAATCTGTATTAGAACAGATTAAAGTAATTCAAGGCAATCCGAACTACGCTCCTGCAGCCCCTCCACTGCCCCTCCACAGTAGGCCATGGGGATGATGCTGTGGCCAGCCCCAGTGAGCCTAGAGGTTGGTGTCTGTTTGTGATGGGAGAGGCCTATGGGTGTCTTCAGTGATCATTGAGAATTTGAAATAAATCAAAGAGGCTATTTCCCTCCAGCTTCTACTTTTCACAGTTTTTTATTTCACTTTTATCTACAGCATGTATTAGACTCCCCTCCCCCCCAGGTAGTAAACCCACAAACCATCTCCAGAAAATACTGACACTGACTCAGCTTGTGAACTGGTGCAGTCTTCTAAAAACATTAAAACCTCTTTATTTACTGAAGACTTACTTGTCTTTGTTTTGCATTCAGGAATTTAGTTCTTTCTAGTGTGGCAAAATAGGTTTAAAAAGCTGCTGTGCTGTTCTAATAGTTTGCATGCCTGTTACATTGACCTTGCAGAAGTTAATCATTACACTAGTATAAAGCAAAACAATTGTGTTTGTAGTCTTGTCTAATGCTGAGCAGAGAATACTGGTAACTTAGTAGGCTTAACCTGCATTTTCCTTCTGCTTAATGATTAAAAGTAGTGCTCTCAGATTTCATCATAGCTGCTATTACTCCATTGATTCAAAAAGCAAAGCTGCTCTGGAGGTCAGTGGTAAGAAGCATGTGTGTGTGTGACTACAGAGCTGAAGCAGCTCGGGTCCTGGAGACCCAGAGCTGTGTAATCCCCACTAGGTGGGAGTGTATGTCTGTCTTACTCGGTTGTCTTAGGACTTCTGAGCTGAATTTCCAAGAGTCAGGCTAGGAAGCCTGGCTTGGTATTCTCACTGCACAGGAGGGAAAGTGTTTGGGCTTCCACTTTCTAAGTAGTCAATGTGACCCTTGTCAGTAAACAGTATGTGGGTAGAAGACAATGCTGCTGTGGAGAAGACAGTTTATGTTAATACATACAGTTAAATACAGAATTTATTATAACTAGAGCCATACAGGCAAAAGCTAGAGAGAGGTACTCTTAATTAAAAAGAGGTTTCTAGGGTTCCCATCTCATTGCCTCATTAGTCTGTGTCTGTGTAGGGGCACATAGTACATGACATCCTGAATGGTCTATCAAGTCCAGAGACCACAGATTTAACCACAGGGGATGAAGTCTGTTCCATTGCTATAATTAATTTTGCAGAGAGCACAGCAGCTGTGCTGCTTTATAGCACTGTTGCTGTACTAGCTTTTCACTGGATCTTCTCACATAAGGAGATGGACAGACAAATTAGCACAGAGACAAGTCAGCAAACCTGCTGCCTGGACCTGCTAGAACTGGTGGTGGACCCAGGTAGGCTTGTGGCACCACTGAAGCAGCTTTGAAATACATGTCCCATAGCAATGTTTCAAAGCATGTCTGGGTTGATGGCAAATCCCTGGAACACCAAGAACTCCCTGTACTACAGTACTTGGGAAGTCTTGACATTAGGGTTATACGAAATGACTGGGAGTCCCCATAGTTGTGGGCTCCTGTTGCGCATTAATTTGCAGAAGAAATGAGAGTTTTCTGAAAGTACTGATTTCTGCAGAATGCTGGGAAAACATGCAAAGAGTGCTGGTTACTGCACTAGGGAGTTGCAGACTGGGTGGAGGCTTTCAGAATCTGACTTCCTCTGGGGGAATTTTGTCCTGTTAGGGAAGGTAAAAACTGAAAAGTCCTGGTCTGTCTGCAATTCATTAGTCCTTTCTTGTTTTCACCACCTTCTTTTTGGGGAGGAACCAAGTCTATACTTCCCTGTCTTCCCCCTACCTCTGCTGAAGTCCCTTATTGAGCTCCACTTCCTTCAGAGTGAGCTCTGCAGGTCTGTTCCTTGTAGCTGTGTTCCTTTTTACCAGCTGCTCCATAGTCCTTCATGCTGCTGGTAGTAGAGCTGTAGCCCTAAAAAGTCAGATCTAGAAGCAAGTAGCATGGTGATTTAGCTAATTTTGTCCACAAGCTTTTAAACACTGACAGTAGCAGAAGATTGTTGCACAGGAATTTTAGTTTTACCCAGTTTTTATAAGAGAAGGTTAAAAGTTTTTACACCACGACCGTGAGAAATACCACGGGCACATCAGAGGTCTGCAAGCCCGAAGGTAAGGAGAAAGAACATCTGTTAAGTGTCATGATTTTAAGGTAATCTCACAGTTCTGAAAGGGGCTAATTTGTGCTATTTCAATATTTGAACTTGACAGGAAATGGTGATGTTGCAACCCTTATTATGCCTCTAGAAATTCAGACCTGAGGCAGCTAAAAGCAAGGCCTTCCAGTTTTCAGGAATTTTGAAATTTGGCTGTGGTCGAAACTGGACAGAATTGAAAACTTGTCAGTATTTCCAGGAATCCAGAAGTTCCCCAGGCCCTACAGCTGCTGGGGAAGTCTGGTGTTCTTGTCTGTCGGGGCAGCTGTTGTGGGCTTCAAGCCTCAGTCTTCTCCCAGAAGTCCTTCAGAGAGAACTGTTTCAAACAAAGCATTTTAGGCTCAGAAAGGTAGTGTTTAAGAAAGTTCTCTGTCTCTCTGTGTATCTGTCTTCTGACTAAATGCTTCACTGGGTTATTTTCAGCCACTCTCATCCCTCCGGCAGAATTGTGTTAAGAGGCTGTAGGGGTGAGGGGAAATGCAGGCTTTGATAGGATACATCATTCAGCAGCCATTGTTTTCTCCCTCCCATAAAAGATGCATGAGAACCTGGCCAGCCTGCCAGGAGAAGAGCTCGACTCTTTGAGTATTTGAGTTCAGTTCCAAAGTCACTGAGAGGAACTTGTGTCAGAATGAGTTAACCCTTTTCTTCCACCTGGACTCCCCCAACCTCTCCTTGGGTTTAATTGCAATAAGCTGTACTGGTATTTACAAGGATGAAAGCTCAGGAATTTCTGCTTATTTATTTTTCTTATGAAAGAATAAGGATCACAAAACTAAAACTCTCATCTGGCTTTTTGGGGATGGAGGGATATTTATGAAAGCTCATATGTAGGGCTTGGTGCTTGTTTGTGTAACTAAATAAAATGGGAACAATCAACTGGAATTAGCCTGTCTGAGGTTCAAAAGCTCCAGTGGGAGTTTTTCACTTGCCTTCATGAGATGCAGGTCAGTTAAAAACAGTTTAGAGCCAAAATTGCTGATTTCTGTATTGTCTAACTAGGAATTAGAGTTGCTCCTGGATTTTGTTTTATCTAAAATATAAGTCATAGCAGTTAAATGGGGGTTGTTGTGCATCTCCTGATACTCATTGCTGTCCTAAATACATTCTCTCCAGCTGTTGTGAGCCTGTGCAGCACACATGGTGTGTGTGAGGGGCAAACCCATGTCTTGTAGAGGAGAAACCACAGGATATTAAATGGAACTAAATGTTTTTGTTCCAGATGTGGCTGTCTGGCATAGACACTGTAGAATGGATAGAGGTGTGGGCTGGTGATGTTCACCCTTGAAACTGGTCCTTGAAGAGAACATCTGCATCTACTGATTCTGAGCTGCCCTGCCCAGATTTCTCTCCAGCAGGCTCCAGTGTCAGCTTCATTAGAAAGCAGCATGTTTCTGTGGCCTCAGAAAAGTACCCAAGCAGCTAGCTCATGTTGGGAGCTTTCCTTTGCCTGAGCACTTTGCATTAGCAGCCAGTATGTCACAACAGTGCAGTGATCTTCCTGCTGTATTTTTTATTCCAAATCCCAAAGAGTTCACTGTAGGACGGTAGAAAAGAGTAAAGCTGTCCACTGCCAGCTGAGAAGCTGTCCCCATGTTCTGCACCCGCGAGCGAGCGTGCTTTGGGTCAGCTGCAAAGGGATTCTGTGGATTACACCCTTGAGCTGGGCCTGATGTCAAGGCAGCAATATGGAGAAATCCTGGTGTGGTTCTTACTCATTTGGAGTTTTTGCAGAGTCTGAGCTGGACCTGACATCTGAAAACCCTAGCCATAGTGTCCAATTATGGGTCCTTAAGGATTACAGTTTTGAAGGGGCTAACGTGTATATGTCTAAATATTCAGATATGAACATGAACTTATCTCTCTGTGTGTCATTCTGTTACCCTCTTCTTAGTGTTTGGAGAAAAAAATGGTAGAAAAACCATCTGGTTACACTCGCTCTTGCAAACCAACATCTGGCTGCCAGACTCGAGAGTCTGTGTAATCTCTGCTCATGTGGTTTCCATGCTTTGATTCCCCGGGCACTGGAGAGGAACTCAACCCTTGTGGCAGAGTGTGAGCTGACAATGTGTTGGAAGGACAGAAGGTGTCCACCATGCCAGGTTAATCCAAGTGGCAGTATATGTGTATGGTTCCCATATGGCTTCATCACTAAAGCCTTGGCCTTAAAAAGCTGGAACGGCACTTGTAGTTACCCAGATGTGTTGTAGAGGTGAAATGTCAGTCCTGCACTAGGAATGTCATAAAAAATGAATGCTTTCTATTAGCCTCTGAACTGAAATTCAGGAAAAATATGTTTTGCTTTCCTTACACACCACACCCCACCATCCACCCCCACAGGAAAAGGAGACCTTGTGTCTTCCCTCTTTTATTTATTTTTGGATAAATGAAAAAGGGTGGGTTGGCAGCATGAGTCATGTGAAGAGGGAGAACATAGGTGCTGCAGTGTTGCCTCTGCTGTCTGGGGGCATGATTTGGACACTCCTCAAAAACGCAGGGGCGCAGCATTGAATTTTTCCTCTACTGACATGAACCTGAATGTCCAGGGCGTGGATGTACCTCCCACCAGCGTTCCCTGTCTGCTGTGCCATTTTGAGTTCCTGCAGCCAAAATGACAAATGCTCGTTAGCTGGCAGGTGGAGGTGACCCCCTCCAGATCAATGCCCAAGATGCTCACCCAATAAGGAGACTCAGGATATAAAAAAAATTACCTTGGGCAGAATCCTGACTGGGAGGATACTTCTGACAAGGGGAGCCGTCTGCCGTCAGCATGATCTCATTCCACTAACTGAGACCCACATCCTCTTTCCAGCTCCAAGCATTTGGTGACTTGGGATGAATTGGCGAGACATTTTGAATCAGTCAACATCCTATATTCAGTAAATAAGTTATTTGCTACTCCCAGTCTTGCCCAAAGCATTTTTCAGCTCCATAAAACTATTTTCTATTGGCTTGAAAGGGGAACAGGAATGAAATAAATTTGTTGACTGAGTCAGAGAACTTGTAACGGCAGCTAAACAAGAACTCTGATTTACTGATTTTCGTCACAATCAAATTTAGACTCCATCTTCTACAGATATTTAGGCTGTGGAATGGTTTTTTTCCAAAGGAATTCACAATGAGTTTTTTCATCTCAAGTCAGAATGATGGTCTTAGTGTCAGTTGGTTGGTGACATTTGGGTTATGTTAATGAGATCAAAATTAAATATAAAGCAAGATTAAATTTAGCACAAAGTAGGAATCAGCAACATGAAAAAAGAAAGAGCTACTCATAAAACTGCAGATCAAGGGGAGAGAATTACTGAAAATTACTGGAGTTTTTTATAGTTTTATGGTTTTTTTTCAAGGGGGAAAAAAGACTATAGGCTGAAAATTGGGATAATCACATTCTTTTTCAAAACAACACAACCTCACCTTCTGCTGGAAAAATAGTCAGGTTTTGTCCTTCACCTTCACCAGAAAAGCAGTGGAAGAGACAGTGAGAAGAGAGAGTCTCTGGTTTTGTCTTTTGTACTAATTTGTATGCTATTCTTGATAATGGTGAGAAATTTGTAACATTTTGGGTGGAAGAAAAAAAAGAAAAAAACCGAACCAAGGAATCAGGAAAAGGATATAAATGGAAAACAAGAAAACTAAAAAAACCTGTTATTATAGAAAGCCAGTTACTTGGTTATCTGTTACAGTATATTTTTGGAGAAGATTGAAAGCTGCCCACAGGAGTTAGTAGTATCATCACCATCGACTCAAAACAACCTGTCACCTCCATTGCCATCATCTCTCAGGTTCTCAGCTTGCAGTCAAGGATTATCAAGCATGCTCCAGACTTGTTAACAGTAATCTTTAAGAAAAAATGTGTCATATAAAAGACAGGCCCCACCTAGACCAGAAAATATTTTATTACCACATTAACCTTCACTCTCAAATTGAACTAGCATTAAACTAGGCAGAATTAATGTCTCTATGGACCCTTTGCTCTCCTAGAGGTAGCTTCTCCTTATCACTGAAGGAAATGCTCCCAGAAGAGCCTATGGGGGGTTTATTGTCTGATGTGCCGACAGTCCAGGTTCCAACATCCACCTTTCCTGAGTGAGCACAGATCATTCTGGCTCATGCAGAACAGCAGCTGGATGAATCTGTCAGACAACTGTTTGTTAAGCCAGGATCTCCATAGGCAGGGAAGAGCACTTCCAGCAGGAGATGGTGTTTTTCCATAGGAACATAATAACCCATTTTATGTCACTTTCTTTGCCACATGGCAAAAGAGAGAACAGACCATGGTAACCTCTGGCTGTGCTCATCCTGGAGAAGAGGAGACTGAGGGGAGACGTCATTGCAGTTACAACTCTTTGTGAGGGGAAGGGGAAGGGCAGACACTGATCTCTTCTCTGTGGTGACCAGTGACCTGGGGGAACGGCCTGAAGTTGTGTCAGGGGAGGTTTAGGTCAAATATTAGAAAAAGGTTCTTCACCCAGAGGGTGGTTGGGCACTGGAAGAGGCTCCCCAGGGCAGTGGTCACAGCACCAAACCTGAGAGAGTTCAAGAAGTGTTTGGACAATACTCTCAGGCACATGCCTGAGACTGTGACTCTTGGGGATGGTTCTGAGCAGGGCTAAGGGTTGGATTTGATAATCCTCATGGATCCCTTCCAACTCAGGATATTTTGTGATTCTGTGAAAACACATTAGATTTGTATGTATTTGGAGAAAACTTAAATGTCTTGAGAGGTGTTCTGTATTTTTCTATTGGGAACTGAAAGAATCCTTGGGAGCTCCATCAGCACGACAATGGTCTGTGAATGTCTGATCCATAATGGTGGATTGGAACAGCTATGGTCAAATTGACTGCTCACTCTTCTCTCAGTACCATTTAACAGATTAAGGTTATAAAAGTTAATGTGACATAACAATCTGTCCAAGCAGTTACTACTGGGGCTGTGGTGGTGTGTAGAAATTCATTACCTGAACCCTTGGCCTGAGATAAAATTAGAACACTTTCTATGAGTAAGGGCCCAGGAACTCCTGTCTGTGTGTGGGATGGATGAGGCTATCTGCTGGCTCCCCTGAGGCACAGCCATAGATATTGCTGTGGTAATGAGAGCTTGCAGAAGAATCTGAGACAGTTCTTCATCTGAGGGATGCTGACTTAGAAGTAACTGTAATAGCAATATTTGTTTTCGAACAAAGAGTTCTGGGAAATCCCATATTCCTCTGAGATCCCCTTGTGAATGTATTGACCATATCTGAGGTATTTTTGCACAAGAATTCACATCCAGTGTCTGGAACAGGGTATAGGAATGTATTCTCAAAAGGTGAATGGGTGATGCTGGTAAAATACTGCTGTATTGACATACAAGCAAGCGTTCTTTTTCTGAAGGTACCTGTAATTACAGCTGTAGAGGAACTAACCATCTATTTATTTGGAGGTAATCCATCATGTCATGGTCTACTTATGCAGGCATTTATACAAAATGGATGATCACAACATCTCTTTGTGTTTTAAAGCTAGTAAATTTAATATCTTTTTCTTTCCTTTTTCATTTCTCACGATTCACTTTACTCTTTCTGTCTTTCTTCTTGATGAGATGTTGAGTTCTCTCTTCCTCCAGAAGCTAAAAGCTTCGGTCAAATCCTTGCCTCCCTCTTACCCTGTAGAGTAGTAGGGTGTCTGTGGCTAGTCTAAGCCGCTGCACTAATGTGTATGGAATAACTGGATATTCCAAGTCCAATCAATCCTATATGATGCAAGAGAGCCTTAAAAAGAAACTATGATATTTTGTTTTAGAGACAGTAGTAACTAATTTTCCTCTGGATCACACTGTTGTAATATAATTAATTTTTTTTCTGGTAGAATAAGGAGTTTGGATAGGAAACTTTCATGGGAAAACTAAGGACCTGTACTACTAATGTAGTCAGGAGGCTCAGGTTGCCAAAGACACGTTATACATGGTGGGCAGTAGGTTTTTCTGGGCAGTAAAAACTTAAGATGTTCACAAGCCAGTTTCGTGTTCTTGTGCTTTGCTTTGTTTAACTGAGCTGCTAATCCTCTCCTACATGGTCAATCACCGATCACATGGACATGGACTCCAACCCGAGATTTTTCTTGTAGGTGAGCTATGAACAGCTTCATTTTTCATCATCCTTTTGTATGAATGGTTGTCAGCCTGGTAGTTACAGCTCTCCTTGTTCTGCCTTTACCAGTACTGTGTGCAGGGGGTAAAAGCATCCATGAGTGATGCTTAATGCCCTCTTGATTTACCACAGCATCCCGTTAACTCTGTGGAGAATCTTTGGCTGTTGTTTTTCTAGAGAAACGAAGTAAAGTTGAGGCAGGATGTATTGTTACCCATGAAGTATATATACTCGATAAGAGTACAAAGGGAAGTTTTTTGTGATCTTGGAACAACTTCAGTAATGGTTGACATGAAAAGCCCCAAAGCGGACCTTTTAAAATAGCAAACATTGTCTAGGAAAAAGCTCCACTGCTGTAGAGGGGTAGTTGTCATGACAGATGTTTTCCTCTCTAGTACACTGAGTTTTTTCTCCAGTATTTCTTCTCTAGTATGCTGAGAAACGAATTGTATCACACCAAAACATTGCCTTCCTTCCACTGTAGGGCGTGGGACTGGGTGTTTGCTTGCGTAAGTCTGCTGAACAAGAAGTCAGGATAGAACCTTCTCCTGTCTTTGGTAGGTTTTTAAACTAGGTCTTTTCTTTGGGCTGTTAGGGGAGTTGCAGATGCTGTAGTTTCTGCTGGTGGCTGGGTAGGAGTCCATAGCAAGGAAGTGTGCTGGCCAACATGAGAGGCAGGATCCATCCTGAGTGCATCCTTCTGCAGGACTGAGAAGGACTGAGAATTTCATTGGAGCAGGTGACCTCCTGCTTTTGTTCCTGGGAACAAACCATGACTCTTATGTAAGGCCATTTTACAGTTATTACAACTTATTTTGCAGCCTTTCAGGCTACATTCTCCCTGAGTTTCTGCTGTGCTGATGATCAGCTATTTCTAGTACCATGGCCTGTGTTGAGATCCCTTACAACAGCTGCCTCGCTTTAGAGTCATGGGTGTCTCTCTCCACCAGTTTCGAGGAGAGCCAAGGTCTGGCAGAACACGAGGACTTGTTGCCTTGGTCGTGTGTTCTGCCTGGGTGCAGGACAGGCACTGGTGTACCAGTTAGATCCCCCTGAAGTCCCCACTCGTTCATAGCCCTGGTCTGCTATTGCTGCTTCAGAGCCTTGACTCTTGCTCCAAGGCAGGGGAGCACAGGGACATCCTTCCCAGAGAGGGGACAGCAGCCATATTTAAATTCTGTATCCACAGGGACATCTTTTCCAGCACTAGTGATTTTGTTACTGTCATGAGGATCAAATTCCAGCCCTGTGTGTACCTTGTGAGTCTCAGATACATAGGATACGTGTGTGTACATATGCTTAGACAGACAGGAATGGGGATCCCTGAATCCAGCAGCAACACGATGTCAGCACAGTGCTTGAGTGGAGTGTGCTCAAAGTAAACCATTTATCAAACCGTGTTTTGTTGACTCAAAGCCCTCATCCAACCAAGCGCTTCAGCAGGTTTTTGACTGTAAGCAGAGGAACACTCAGAAGCTTAAATGTGAAACAACCATGAATTACCTAGCTGGACAATGCTCTAAAGGGGCATCAGCTGGCCAGCTGTGCCCCTCAAGAACAATACAGGGCTCTTGGTTCAAAATTACCTTTTTGGCCAACATTTTCTCATGTATAACACTGCTTCTTTTTGATAACCAGACATGATTGGAAGAAAAACTCAGAAAAATCCAAAGAAATGAAATGAGGAGGGAATCTAACAAGTGTAAACCTAAATCTCTAATATTCCTGACTCTGCAATGGCGTGACTGTCAGTAACAAACCTTGCATGAAATCTGAAGTTTCCTTTTGGATTCATAGAAGATTCCTATATTTCTGGGAAAAAAAAAAAAAAAGAAAATAAGAGAAAATCACACCCCCTTATGAACTGCCAAGTGATCGCACAATAGCTACATTTATTTTATTAGCCTTCTGACCTTTCCCTTCTCTGGTGAGGTTTCTTTTTCCTATTAGCTCTATTAGAGTGTCTACTGAGATGGCAACAAAACAAACACTGTTATTGTTGGCTAACTTGCTCTTTTAGCAGGGAACAGGGATGCACAAGCTGTAAGCAGACACTTGCCTTGCACTTCCAGCCCATGGCAGGCGTGGGAGCAACACCATGCCTGGGACACCAGGTCGTGGTAGGAAGCCCTCTCTCACACCACCACGCTGCAGATGCTGCATCTATTTCCATAAAGTGCTTCAAGTCATGCTTGACATGAAACCTGGGAGTGATTTATTTGTCTCTAATGGAGGAGTCTTATTCTGTTTTGTACCATTCAGGTATTCTTGCACAGGTATTGGGGGTTTTCCTGCCCTCTTATTTATACCTGCCCCACAATACCTCTTTCTCTGGCAGTGATCAATGCTGGACCATGTGGGGATGGCTGGATGCTTCCTGCCCCACGGTTTCTGGGGTAGGTTGGTTTGCTACAAAGCACTGTAGCTGTTGGAGAGACAGGTGTGATTATTGTGGCAGCGCTTGCCCAAAGTCCTATGTGAATTTTGTGTCCTTAATTTACCAATCAGTGTAACTGGCTGCTCAGCAGCAGCGGGACCGAGTGTTTCAAAAATTTAAATCAAGTAGTAAGGGTCAACTGTCATGCTGGAATGGAGCAGGATTATGGAATTTTTTTACTTATATGGAAGTCTGAGAAAACTTCAGAAATAATTCTGGAATATGCCCAGCAGACTGCATGGTAACAGAGGAACTGGCTGAGGAATTTATAGCTGCGGGGAGAGAATAATGACCTTTTTTCTAAAGAAATTTTGATCCCAAGAGGGGAAAAAACAACTCAGAAGGCTAGTGGAGAATCTGTCAATTATCTTTTCCTTCATGGTTAACTTGTCTGGCACCTATACACATAAATCATAGTAAGAACACAAACACTGCTGTAATTATCAGCAGCATTTAAGAAGGAGAACTTGGGGATAGGATCTCACCAACTTTCCAGAATGCCAAGATTGCAGTGTTGTGTTATTCTAATATTAGTCACTTCTAGCAGATAAGATTGCATATAAACCGCAACCCATCTCCAGTTTCAGAAGGGCCAAACCAAGCCAGTTAGGAACAGTTAAATGACTAGTTCTTGAGCATAAGTGGCAGGATGATAAATGTGACCTGGTTGCTGTTAACTCCAGGAAAGTGCAGCCAATTTTTCTTTAGTTTAGCCTTAGGGAAAAAAAGTGTATTAAATCTTTGCATGTTGGCATTTGGAATCTTCTCTTTTTAGAACAATGGCATGCTGCTCTAGAATTTAAGAGGGAAGGCTGAATCAATTGCTCGTATATATTTACTTCACATATTTACTTTGTTCTCCTAATTAATTCCTTTATATTCTTTTACCACTCAGGAGACTTAGTTACTTGCTCTAATCCATGGTACTAGCCACTGTTAAAACACACACCACCCACAAACACCACCCCCCTGCCCTGCTTCACTCTTTCTGTGGCTAACTAGGTACTGGGAAAAAGTTTACAGTAGTTGTATTTCTTGTTGCATATGAAGTATCTTCGAAGTATTGTGTCAGCTCAGTGAAGATGAAAACATCCCTGATACCCCAACATGGGCTGTCCTTGTTCTAGAAAGAGATGAAGAAATTTCTGACTCTCCCAGCAGAGTTGTACATCTGAAAGTGAACAAATGATAACTGTGCCCTTAGAGGAGATGTGGTAAAATGGAGACACTTCAGATAGTGAGGAGAATAAAGAGGTGTAGGGCCAGGGCCCATGCACTTATGGGATAGGGTCTTATGGCATGTTTTGCACCACCTCAAGGTAAGGTTATACCAAGCCCTGTGCTGACAGTAATAACAAGATGATCTGGTACTTTAGATTCCCAAAGCAAACAATCAAGAATTGGGACTGTGGTATTACAATTAAAATAGTAACAGCTGCAATATCACAAGGGCTTACTTGCAGCATGAGCAGTGATGTTCATCTCTCTGCAGTTTCACATTGATCCCACCTCAGCTGCTGTTTAGACACCTTGTGATTTTCCAGAAAGCTGCTCAAAACAGACAGAACAGCAGAGACTGTGGTGTTCTTCTGGGTCTCACGGCACAAGGTGGGTCCAAGCCAGAACTGGGGTGAACATAGTACAAAAATATAGGTATGAACCATAAACTATCTTCCAGCTTAACACCTTACCACTTTTTTAGCTTTTTTTTGTACACAGATGTTCTTGCATAATCCCATTTAAAAGACAGAAAGGATTAGCAATACCTGCTTCCAGGGCCTCAGTTAGACCAAAGCAGTACTTCTGCTTACCCAATTTGAGCCACAGAGTATGTCAAAAATGTATGTGCCATTATGCACTGGGAAGAGGTATGCTCCATAAGCTCTGAAGCCTTAATTGACTCAGCTAGAAATATTTCTAAATGAATGTTGCAAAGTGTTGTATGGTTTTCAACTGGAACTTAGCATTTTACTATTTTTTTGATCAGGAGTAGTCAGGAGAATAATAGTAAAAAAAATTGCAACCCAATGCATTCATGGCATAATGTTTAATTGCAGTGAACAAAATAGTGACAATTATCCTAATGATCACTTTCAATTTAGTAGTTGGGCTACCTCTGTATTTTTCAAATAACTGAGGTTGTAAAGTTTTCTACTTCTTAAGTAAGTTGCTTTTTGGTGTCAGTTAATGTTATGCCTTATTAAGTCAAGATGGTGGTTTCCTGCCAGTTTTATTTCATGTTTAACAGACAAGTCATCTCTATAGGGTACTGTTAGAAATTATGTTATAACATTTCATGTCTATTTGCTAACCACAAACAGTCTCTCTGGTAAAACAAAATGCATTCAGCTATCTTTATTTTTGCTAATTTCACTTTTCTGTGAAAAGTCTCTTCTGATGTGGAGAGCACAGCTGCACAGGACGAAGCCAAGAGGAGCCCAGAGAGAAAACAGAGGTGCTGGCAGGAGCTGCCGGACGGGGACCGTGTTGCTCCTGGAAACCCAGCCTGTGGGAAGGGGACCCCAGGCTCTGCCCCCATCTCCCTGTGCCTGAGGCAGAGAGGTGGCTCAGCCTCTGCTGGCTTCTGCCCCCACTGCTCTAGAGCTGCAGGCCCATGGAGGCCAAGGCAGCTGTCCCACCTGCAAGTGAGGAGGGCATGGATGGAGGTACATTGCCCGTGGCCACCAACAAAAACCATGCTCCTGCTCCACTTTTGTGATGATGTAGTTTGGCACAGACCTGCTCTTTGTGATGAGCCCAGGAGACTTTCAATGCTTTCCTTTCTTGCACACAAGCATGGAGTGAACAGATTGACCTGGGAAAGCTGGTTGCCTTGACCTTGGGGGATATATTACTTGTAGTGTTAGGAGGCTGGTTAACATCAAACTGGGATTATGAAGGGAGTTGTCTTCAGTTTGGCTCTTTGTTTAGGATACGAGTATTTACCAACTTTTTCTGCACTGTCCTTTAATAGAAGCCAGCTGCTTTAAATACTGTCATTTTGAAGGTTCAAGATTGCCAGTATGTTTTCCATATGATTATGTTTTAAATATTGAGTATGGCCTTATGGTCAGAAGACTTTCTCATCTCTGCAGGCATGTGCATGTAAAATAACCCCCAAAAGGTTCAATCTCTGAACCATGTACAAAGTTGAATCATTTTATTGGAAGCAGGGACAGACAAATGGAAAGAACAATTCTGAGCACATTCTGTCACTGCAAGGCGTGAAGTATGTGTTGGGTATAATTCCTATTTATACTTGTATTCTAAAACAGTCCAAAGTCCAAGTTAAGTTTGCTCTCCTTAGTGCGGTAGAAAAAAGTGCTTATCCCTTATGGGGCCTAGATGCCTCGAAGGCACTCTATTACTCCAAGCAACCTTTCCAGGGAAAAGATGCCTCTCCACCTCCTTGAAGGCTCGAATCTGAGGTACGAGTGCCAAATATCAATGCTGTGGTATTTCACCCCACAGCAGCCAGAGAGGGGTTTGCTGGCACTCTGGTGTCATGTAGAATGACATGCTAGACCCTAGGATTGTATCACCTCTATAGATTCTCTCAAAAATGTCTGTATACAGCTGCAGCAATTTCATGGTGCTGAACAAAGCATCCCCAAGGAACTTCAAGAAAAGGCCTGATCTGCATGCAAAATATCAGGGATTAATTAAGACTGCATATTTTCTCTGATGTGTCTAGATAGGATGGTGTAGGTGCAAGCTATTGTCAGTAAAGAGCACTTATTCTGATTGTTTCAATAAATTGAAAATAAATTAAAAAAAAGCTAAGCCAAAATACAGTATTAGAGTGCTGGGTGCCTGTGTATAAGCTCTCATGTGCTCAATCAGACTCACTTACTAGCTACTGTACAGTGTAAACTACTGTGTAGGTAAGGTCTGATAGGCTTTTTCATGGAAGGAAGATCTTAGGAGGTGTGGGAATGATCTACCAGTAATTGACCAGACTTGCCATAAAATTCATCTACATGAACATAAGACTAAGCAAGTCAGTCAGAACAGAGGTTCACCCAGCCCAGCAAGCTGAGCCCTACCATTACTCACATGGGAAACCAGGGAATGCTCTAAGACTGGGGCAAATGGGAAGGGATGCTCTGCCATCCTCCAGCAACTTGTGTCTGAGCTAGAAGGCAGTGCTTTTGTATGTAATAGCTCTTGATGTATTTCTGGCTCATGAGCCTGTAAAGTTGTCCCTTAAACTCAAGTAGACTTTCATACCTGCAGTATCCATATTGGGGTGGAAAAATATTGATGGTAGATTCCTCATGTCATGAACAGAATTAAAGGTTTTATCTGCCTTTCCACAACTGTCAGCAGTGAGCTCCAGAGAGCTGCTCAGTCTTCTTGCAAAGATTTTCTGTAACCAGATGTTCCAAGTGATTTGTAATGAAATATTTAGTAATAGTAATAATATATGCCAGGCTTCTGACACACAGTGTCTGCAGCTATGTCTGCCTTCTGAGGTCCAGGTACACCAAAAAAGCCATATTTCCTGTTGTAGTGATTCATGCTGCATTTCTGTGCTGTGATTTTGCCATCTGGCAACCTTTATTCATAGCAGCAGCTCTTCTTCTCTTCCAAGGTCCTGTTTGCTTTTACTTTGTTCTTTTTTCTTTGAGGTTTCTTACAGGTTCAGGGAAGATAAGTGGATATGGAGACCGTGTTGCACAGGGTGAGAGGGAGCAAGTGTCTGTTGTCATCAGCTTTTCTGATTTCATTGGACATCTTGTGCTTTTCCTTAGCTGCCTTCAAACAGCAAAAGCCCTCACTAACAACAGAGCCTAAGGCTCATCAGCTGTATGCAGGTGTCACACCAGTGCTGATGCCGGGCTGTGCAATCTCACTTTTTATTCAGGATGCAAAGTTTTCAGGCACCGGAGGGAAAAACCTATGTGTTATTTCCTGAAGAAGCTTTAATGTGCTGCAGCCACCTACAGCTCATAAATTTAAACCAATTAACTGCACAAGACAAGTCAAGTCACTGCTTCCTGCTGGCCTGCCTCCTCCCTCCCGCCTGGTACAGTCAAACTATGGGGAAGCAGCTTCTCTGACAGAAAAAACCCCAGACAACAAAACCCCAATCTCCAGCTCCCCAAAAGTGAAAGAAAAAACCCCAACATACGAAGGAAACAAGCAGAAACACAGGAAGACAAGTCTTGTGACCCATTAGCTCTTTTGTTTGCAGCATAAATCATTCTGTTATAATCACAAATTTTGGGACATAATTGGACTCTACATCTAAATCTGTTGCCAGTGATTACAGGCAAAACGCCCTGAGCAGTGAGGCCTGCAATCCAGCCCTGTGTGGTTTGGGGGGAGGCCTTGGGGAGGGGGAAGGGAGTCTTTGCCTTCACCAGAGTATTTTCCATGAGCAGTTCTGTAGCTGGAAACAGATGCTCCATGCTGCCGTCCAGCCAGCAAAGTAATGTAAAAAACATTACCAAGATACTCTTCAAAGCGTTCTTCACTTTGCTCATTGTCCAGCAATGGTTTGACCTTCTCCTTGCTCCCCACCAAAAGCGCCATATGGGTATCATGAGGGTCTCTCTGCCCCATTCCTTTGAGAAGGGGAGAACGGCCCCCCAAAGCTGGGGCAACTCTCTCCTTTGTGGTCAAAGATGGGTAGTGGTGCTGTTTCTTAGTCTCAGGTCCTGACTGACCATCATAACTACACCAGGGCTTTTGGATCTCCTTGGAAATTTTTGCTGTGCAAATTTGAATGCTGTGGCTGCAGGAATGAAAGGTTAAACTCATTCCCTCCCTGGCCATCCACCTGGGCACCACCCTCTGCTGCCCTGTGGTGCACTTGCCCCACACTGCTCTCAGCTGTGTTCAGTTCATGTCGTTAGCTGTGTCATAAAGAATGCATGAGTGTAAAAGTCCTGTCATCATTTTGATTCATGACCTTTTCCCACAAGTAACTGGAACTGACTGGCCACGCAGGGCAGCATGGGCTAACATTGTGCCAGCCGTTTTTAGTTAAGGTCCAATAGCTGTGTGCTGAGGAAACTCGCTCAGTGGCAGGGTTGTCCCTCAAAAGGAAGATGTCCCACCAAGATCCTGCTACAGCTGGGGTGTTGGAGCTCTGCATTTTTAGGTCTGTGAAAAACACACAGATTATTAAGGCTGATTTTTTCACTGCTGCTTGATGCTTCTCCCATGCGTGTGTTCCTGTACATTCTGCGCGTAACTATGTTGAATCCCCAGGGTAGCATGTGCTGGACACACGGCAACTTGAGAGCAAACTTAGATGGACAGATTATTTACTGCTGGCTGCAATGCAGGTAAACCTTAATGTAGCTTATAAGGCTGCATGTGTCCTTAGGAGCATGTTTCTGCCTCTGTCCTTCTACACCAAAGTAGCCAAGATGAGGTAATTCTGCTGTGGAGATGCCAAATGAGAGGTAAGACCACACAATGATGGTCTGTGGCTCCACTGGGGTAGGACTGTGTTTGCTTTTTTGTACAAATTTTTGACTTTAAAAAAATAAATTTCCTCTTATTCCTAGCCTTGCATGCTTTCTGCAGCAGTTAGTTAATTGTGCTTCAGATGCTGCACCCCAAAATTACTGCAACTGATTTTCTAGCCCACAGAGAGATTGGTATGCTTGACAGTTCTGGTGTCTGAACACCAGACCTGCATTGTGATGACATTTCTCTTGTTCCGTATGTTTTCTTTAAATGAAGCATTTTGAGCATCTAGGGTTTTCATGATGCAGAAGTCCAGTGAGTTTTTGGTATATAGTGTTAGTAGGCTTTTGAGTTTCGAACTGTGAAATTACTCTATTTCCTCCCATGGCATTTTCTGCTATTTCAGTAACAAATTTAAGGAATTTCCGTGTCTGCTAGAACTTCCATGTCTACCTCTTAGGTAGAAAAACATCCTTCTTTTCCAGCTTGTCTTCTGGGTGTTTTTGTTTGTTTATTTGGTTGATTTAATTTAGTATGCTTTGATTTGATTTTCCTTAAATCTGTCTCAGCAAGTGAGAGCAAGTGCCAGGTTTTCTTAACCATCAATCACTTCTTTCAAAGTCAGTTCTACTCTACCCATGATAAACTACTGTATTTTTCTTTCAAACGGATTTTTATTAAATTTGTGTATCACACAATAATTCTCTTTTACAGAACTTGCACTTCCCTTTATTAACCAACTATGTGCAGCCATCATTAAACTTCTCCCATCTTTAACAAACCTTTTGGGGCTATAAAACATTTTGGAGAGATGAAGGGAGGGGAAGGGAGGAGAGAGGAGAGACACTCATTCTTGAAAACAGAAAAGCCACCACCATTTTTTGAAGAGAGCTCTTAAACCATTGTGACTTATTTCACAGCCACTGTAAGAAAGTGAAGACAAAAGGTATTAAAATCCAAAAGAGAGCATATGCCAGCACACAGGGCACAATTCATGCCTCAAAACAGAGGCTCTCTGCCAACTCCCAGCAGCAGCCTAGGCGTGTGTCAGAAGTCCTCTCTAGGAAGGGCTGGCATAATTACTCATGGGAAAACCGCTTCTTTTGGGGTGAGAATACCATGAAATCTCAGGACCCAAGCAGGAGAAGATCTCTGAATGTCACCTAGTCCAGCCCTTCTCTTTTCTGACACCAGACCAGGGGAAACCCCCAAAGAGAGGAAGCACGCCTTGTACCTGGGACTTGCTACAGAAATGCAGTGCCTTCTGGGGAAACAATTTTTCCTAATGTTAAGTGAGATCTCCCAAGTCACAATCTGTTGTTGGTGTCCTCTTTTATATTATCTGGCACCCCTGGAACCAGTTTGGCTCATAGCTCCATAATCTCTATTTTCTTCCAACTTTCTGCCAGGGCAGCTGATAATTTTTGTGGCTCATGTGGCATCCAGCACCGTTCGGTTGTTCAGGCCAAGACCACCATTTGGAGGGGGAATGCTGGAGTGCTGGTGGGCCACACAGCCCATGGATTTGTTTCTTGTTTCCAGTGCTGGATTGCATTTGAAGTCAAGTTGCTGTGGGCTGAATCAAGTTGCTGAGACAGTCAAAGCAGAATGAATGTAAGCAAAGCGGAGGAGAAGCAACCTTGTTCTTTCCATCTCCTTGAGCTATTATACATACTCACCTGAGCTGGCAGTGAGTATAGAGGGCAGGTTAATCTGTGGAGGTACCAACATCTTTTATGGACTGTAGAGTAGATGACCTGCTTGTATGTGGTGTCTAAGTCAGAGACAGTAAAACTAGATGAGATGGTGCCCATGTTTTGCCAAGCTTTTTTAACTACGTGGGTTAGAAAGACAGTGTTTTTATAACAAATGAAAGTTTAGAGTTTCATCTAATCTAGGTGCTTTCGGAAGTGGGGACTTCATAAAAAAGTCCAGTATCAGGAACCGTGATACAATTGCGAAAGCTGGCAGTGCCGAATTTCTGTTTGCCAGTGTTTTTAGAAGCCAAGTTGTGCAGTGAACAGTGGCAGGAACTGCAACATTTTCTCCATTTAAGAAATGGTTGTAACTTTCTGTAATGTCCATTGCAGACATTCTTTGGGAACATTTTCTGATAGATTATTTTACACAAGCAGTTAATTGCTCTCTCTGGATGAGTTCTGGTTTATTGATGACAAATTCAGAGCAGAAAACAGCTAACAGTGCCCACAAAAGAAAAACAAAATAAGCCAAATTATATGTAATTTACAATAAGATGTAATATTTAGGTCTGTTTAACATACGTTAGTGATGAGGGCAGTGGATGTTAGATTTAATTGGATCCAGAAAAATTATGAGTATTAGTCCCTCTGGAATTATTCCTGGGGAATCTCCAGGAAAATTCGCAAGTATTTTAATAAATTAAAAGCAAATGGAAAAAAAAGGAAAGAAAAAAGCCCCTGACCAATTTATTCTTTTCATCTCAAAGAGTACAGTTTCGGATCCTCACAGTAGCACAGGTAATGCTCTAGGGTGCTGCATTCAAACAAACAAAGATAATGTCCAGTGTCAGTAGTAACTTTCGCGGGGTCTCTAAGATGCCAAAATTTGTCTCCAGCATTCTGCAATGCTTTCCTTAACCAGGGCCAGCTGGATTGCTGGGGTAGGGCTCTCAGGTCCAGAAAGACAACACCTGCCACAAATTAGGCCCAGGCTCTACTGAGTGATGCCAAAGGGTCTGTGTACCCACAGCTGCCAGGGCAGACTCCTGTCCAAAGCAGCATGGAGCTCTCTTTGATGCTTCTGCTGTGAGACAAACACTGAGGCCTTTCTGAAATGTTTCCCTGCAGAGTGGGAAACCTGTCTGTGGAGCAGGTGGACCACAGCCATCACCTGGATGCCAAGGGAGCAAGCTGAACCACAGAAGAGGGAAAGCTTGTCAGTGGGCTGGAGGTAGGCGCAGACCTGGTGGAGATGCTCTGGCGTGGCAAGTCCAGCTCTCTGGACTACGGACAGTGGGGCATGTAACCCCTTTGGGGGGCCAAAGAGGCTCTTCCCTGCATATGGTCAGCTGCTTGTCTAGCAGAGTCTGAGGGTTCTCCCTCATCCTCATGGCGCCCTAGTCCAAGTATTCCAGTTTGCAAGCTAATGGTATTACAGTTCGGTTTTTCATCCTTTTGTTGGTGTCAATGACATCCTTCTCTTTGTGCAGTTCCTTCTCTTTGCTTTTTACTCAGGATATGTACTTACAGAACTGTTTTGCCCTTTCCATGCTTATATTCTCAAATTAACTAAATCAGTCACCCATGGTATATAAATTTGCTTGAGGAAATCAAAGCCCATTTTCCTGATCTTCCTTTATTTGCATGCAAACCAGATCATTTAGCACTTTTTAAAGTATGTGTTTTGACAGATGCAAGGGAAGGTTTATTTCTTGTTCTCTGCTTCAGGTGGTAGCAAGACAGATTTCCATGCCTCTCAAATCTTTGGAAAAAGAAGATGTGTTTCTTTATACTGGTAGTCTGGAGCCAAAACACTAACAGTTTGCCTCACGCTTGTGACCATCCTGGTGGCTTTCTTGGTGAAACATGACGAGATCCCAACTCAAAGCTGAGCTGTGGAGGAGACCTGGGGAAAATTTTTTTCCATCTTAAAGCAGGTATTAACTGTTCCTTTCAGGAACTGGCTGTAACATATCGGTTACATGGGGAAACATGCACTTTGTGCATGAGGAAACAGCTTGTGAGTTCTCACAATCAATTTGCATAACTTTTTTCTCTTCAGTATAGGGAATTGAAATATCCAGGGCTGTACAAAGAATCAGTCACTCTGTGATGTCCAAAGGACATGGCACACCATGCATTTTGACTTTGACTGATGGAGAGAAATAAGGCTGAAAAGAAGTAAAGTAAATGGAGACAGCACATGGTGGGCTGTCAGAGGTAGCAGCAAAAGAGTGTGGTACATACACAGCAGAGGAGAAACAAGGTGAAAAAGAGCAAAAGCAACCAGTGAAGATTCCACGGTGGTTATATGTGGTGTATGTTGCTGATGGGTTTTGGGACAATGGAATAAACGGTTTGTTAGAATGCAAGAACCAAAAGACTTTCTGCTTGGAGCTGGGCTGGTTCCAGGACAGATGCGGTGAAGGTTTGCTTTCTGACACTGCACAAATGCGAAGAAGCAGAGAGTCTCCAACAGTAAAGAGAAGAGGCATTTCTCTGCTATACACTGAAAAAACCTGTGGATCAAAACATGACAACACAGAGTGTTGCATGATGTGAAGCAAAGAAATTAATGTCCCTGCTCAAGTGCCTTGCTGTGAAATGGGAGGTCACTGAGGGGCCAGTCACTTGTGATGGGATCAAGGAAAAGATTTTAAGAACCAGCAGATGGTGACATATTTTAAAGATATTATAAAAGGGGAATCCTCAGGGCAGATGTTTTCTCAAAGACATCGGAACAAAGCATTGCAATGACAAGAAAATATGCAGAAAATGTGTGGCTGTTAGAGGATGGCAGCAGCCAGATGGTTCAGATTAACTCAGCAATGACTGCAAACACAAAGTGCAGGAGCAGGTGGGTCAGGCCTCAGTGGAACTGCAGCCATGCAACAAGATGTGTGTCCTTCATCCTCTTTACAACAGTGGAAACCTCTGACAATGGGACTTCATAGAATTATAGCACGGTATGGGTTGGAAAGGACCTGAAAAATCATCTAATTCCAACCCTCTGCCATGGGCAGGGACCTCTTCTGCTAGTCCAGGTTGCTCAAAGTGCGATCCACCCTGATCTCCCCAAGACTTCAAGGGGTAGGGCATCCACAGCTTCTTTGGGCAACCCATTCCAGTACCTCACCACCCTCAGAGTAAAGAATTTCTTCCCAGTATCTAACGTAAACCTGCCCACTTTCATTTAAAGCCATCCCCCCTTGTCCAGTCACTACATGCCCTTGTAAAAAGTCTTTCAGCTGTCTTGCTGGCCCCATTTAGGTACTGAAAGGTGCTCTAAGGTGACCCCAGAGCACCCTCTGCTCCAGACTAAACAATTCTAACTCTCTCAGCCTGTCTTTATAGGATAGGTGATCCATCCCTCTAATCATCTTCATGGCCCTCCTCTGGACTCACTCCAACAGGTTGATGTCCTTCCTATGCTGGGGACCCCAGAGCTGGACACAGTACTCCAGGTGGGGTCTCACGAGAACAGAGTAGATGTGGAGAATCACCTCTCTGGACCTGCTGGTCACACTTGTTTTAATGCAGTCCAGACCTCATACTCTTCACTTTCTGTGTTAAACTCCACAAAAACCTCTGCTTTGAATGTTTAGGATAAACTCAAACCTGGTTCTGAAAGAAATTGGTTCTGGTTACATGACAAAGTGATAAGAAACTTGCAGTTTCAGCTAGTTCATGAAAGCAGATGCACCTTGGCAGGTTTGACATGTGCCACCCAGTAGGGAGAATGGGAAGACAGAAACTTGCCAGAGGCTGGACAAGAGATCATACATAATGAAGTTTTTTGGTGGAGCATCTAAGAACTGGACAGTGCTCACACAGTCCAGGATGCAGTCACCAGGATGGTGGACAGGACATCTGTGAAAGAACCAAAGAGAGAAGGTGTAGACTCATTGGAGGAGTAAGAAGAAGGATAAGCTCGAGGACATTTTTTTTATCTGAAGAGATATGAAGACCTCTAAGGATGATAGGCAAGGGAAGAAGTTGTTCAAAGTACACTAGAGGTTTTAGAAATAAACAAATAGTATGAGCCTGTAGATGTATAGAAGTGGTGCTCTACAAGCAAAACTGTGTGATTTTTTTTTTTCCTATGAGATGGTCAGAGGGGGCAGACACTGACCATCTCATAGAAAAGGTGATGGTGTTGGCTTCCAAGTACATCTGGAGGGGTGCAGCCTCCTGGAATCACCAGGTTGTCAGTGTAAGCATTCAGAGTTTTGCCAAGCCCAGCACCGCCCTGTGGTCTGGGCAACAGAAGCTGAAGCAGAGCAGGTTCCTGAAGAGTGCTAGACATGTTTAGCTTGGCTCCTCTCAGGAAGGTCTGTTTTATAAGTTTTCCTCTTGGTACGGTACAATTTTATCTTTCATTTTTACTGTATAGGAATTATCTGCACATTTTGGAGAGAATACTTGCCAAAAACAATTATTCCTGTTACTTCGAGACATAAGAGTCTTGAAAAAGCCTAAGAGGTTTCTTAGCTCTAGAGCTGAAAACGTGGCACTTCTGCACAGATGATGTCCTCTCCAGAGACACAGAGGCTTGGGGGTGTGAACACTTCAGCAAGCAACTGGACTTCTAGGGCTCTCTTTTTGCAATGTCATGAACAGGACCTGCTTTGCCTGAAACATTCCCTATCAACAGCATTAATTCATCATTAATGACTGGCCAATAACCTTTTTTTATTGGGTTGGCTGAAAGTTCAGTCAGGCAGTGGACTTATAAATGTGTTTCTAGGAAAAGACTTTATTACAGAAGTTTAAAAGTGCTCACACTCTAATCCCTGTTTGAGGGCAAAAAATGATGTTCAGATGAAATAAAGCATTTGAACATGAATGTGTGTCATTGACACAACAAATTTGGTTGTAACTTGCTGCCAAAATATTGGAATGAGACATATTTTTTGACTTAGAGCATCTGCTTACTGATATTTTACATCTATCCTCAGTGGCTGAAATAGGAATTCAGAAACATCAGCATGAATACTAAGAAATCATGCTATGGATACTTCGAAGTCCTATTATTAGCTTGCTCCGCCTGCCTTCCCTTGGAGACCTTGAGTTGTCTTTTCAACCACTGCCCACTCTGCAATTTATTTTTTATTAACGTGCACCTTTGTTGTGTGTGTGCTACTCCTGAAGCAGCTTCTCTGTATCCCAGTGCATTTATCCCTCAGGTCTTTTCTGGTAAAATTCATTGTGTGTCCATGGTTCTCACAAACTTACTTCAGCTTATTTTTATTCCTTTGCTGTTCAGAAATCTATACTGCAGCAATCCCGTGGGATTGGTGATCGTCAATTTCACTGATGATGTTTTCTGAGGGGAATTTTGTTCCCACTTCTTTTTAAGAGAGTCACTGTTGAAGATCTGTAACTGTCTAGCAGGTTAAAAATTTCACTGGCACACTGGGCTGTACCATCTTAAATTACCTGAGGCAAAATGCAGGTTTGTCATCTTTCATTGTTACCAAAACCAAACTCTTCCCTGATGCATGGAGAAAACATGAAATTAGAGAAATTCTCCTGGTTGATTAGCTGCAGTGCACAGAAAATTTAATTAGAAAAATTGAAGTAATTGCTCTAAAACCAGGGCATTTAGGAGCATGGTTAGAAGCCTCTGCTTGCCATTTTAATTCAGAGAACTGTGTATGATCTACTATCCATGTAGCCTGATGGTGGCTTACAGGAAAAGGCAAAAGCTCTGTTGGTGTGACCCCAAGGAATGGGGGGCCATGGGGAAGGAAAAACTTGAACTTGAAGCATCAACTCCCAGGGTGTTTCTCCATTTTTACCTTTGTTGGGTTTGTGCTCACTTAAAGTTTACCAAACAGCTGGAAGGTTTTGGCTCGGTCCGTGCTCTTGGCCACTGCAGAGGAACCTTTGCTTTTGTCAGTGGGCTCTTTTGGATGTGTCAGAGTCCTTTTCTTGCTGGGCTCATAAGGAGCTTTTCTGTGGGAGGAGGCAGAGGTGCAGGACTTCTTATAGATACTTCTGTTTATCCTATTAGGGAAAAATTCACCTCCAGACAAATGTGTTTTCATGGTGATGCTGTGGTAATGATTAAGGAAGTTAATGGAATTGGCATACTTATACTTCATGTGAGACGTATGAATATTTCAGTATTCTTCCACTGAAGAGGAAAACCCAGCCTGTCACCTCAGCCTACAAGCTGGAAAAATAATGTTCAGCTTCTTCATAGATAATGTGATCTGAGCACGCTCATCCTTAAGCAGTAGGACTGCTCACTGATGGGTTTTCCATGTATAGAGAACTTTTTTATATACACATGTATATAGTTATGTACATATATTTGTATACATGTATATCTCTACATACATATATGATTTCTGTATAATCAAGTGTATCTGCCCATACTTACAGCTCTATATCTATAGTAAGTCTTAAAAATAACTCATACTATCCTGTTCACTGTCATTTCCCACCCCAAAACCAGGTCATGGTAAGGACTAGAATAAGGTGGAGAGCCACGAACAAGACCTCTGGCTTCAGGTCTAGCTGTGTTGTCTGAGCCTACCACTTGCCTCTGCAGCTGTGGGACAAATGTCTCTTTCTCATCCACACTTTCCCCAAACACTGCCTTGCTGCAGGGCCATGGGAAGAGGAGGGGAGATTGCTGGAATTGATATTTGGGTAAATCAGAGTGACTTTGGAAAGAGGACTGGAGCACTAATGTACCACAAACCAAGCAATGCTGACCCATGTGGCCAGCCACAGCAGAGTTCTGGAGTGATCACTGCTGGAACAGCCCAGATAACGTTCTGTAATGGCATGGCCATGGTTTCTGGTGTAAGACAAAGGTTTCAAGTCGCCTGTGTCCATGGAACTCTTGAGTTCGTGATGTTCCCCTTGAGGGCTGGAGCTCAGCACTGGTCATTTGCTGTGCTTGCCTGCTAACCACCAGATCACAAGGCTGGAAGCTGGGAGTAGGTGCTTGTCTGTCAGGACATCCCCTGGACAACACAGTGCTGCATAACAAGGCATGGCAGGGGAAATTCCTTGCTGACCCCTGCAGGAAACCAGCTCCTTTTCTGGTCTCCTGGGACAGCATTAACCTCCTAATTACAAAGAGCCCTATAATCAGTGGGAATTGCCTCAGCCAAACCATTTGTCCCTCTAGCCACAAGCATTCAATTCACTGACTGTTGCTCTTCGGTATCTATTACACAGTCTCTACCAAACCCTCAAGCACTCAGACCCTGAATCAAGCTTTTCGGGGAGACTTCCTCTAGAGAGAGAAGACTGGTTACTGCCATGGGAATTGCCTCTGCCCTTTATGAGTTGCCTGCACTTACACACAAGCTACAGGGCTGTGTTACTCTTGAGCAGCCTGGAGATTGTACTGCTGGCTGAGGTGGTTGTAGTGGTGCTTCCAGATGTGCAGCACAGGAGAGGGAGCAGCTATTTTACCCTTGGGGGGAAGTTACACTCTTTTCTTCCTACACCAAGTACCTGTGCTAGGGCAGAGCCATCTGCAAGCAAATGGGAACACAGAACAGACCTGTCAGGAGGGTGCTGCCAGTGTGGTTTCTCCTGCTGATGATAGTGGAGGCTACTCTGCTTGCAGACTTGAGTGACTGGGCAGACCACGGATAGGTCCTGCATCTTGTCCACACTACTCAAGAGATGAAAATTAAGGAGGCAAAACAAAAGCTGGATCTTCACAGAGAAAATGTTTTAGAATATTGTCAGGAGGTGTTACAGCTAAAGATGTACCTACTGCTGCAGACAAAACTAATCAGTCTGTCTAAACATAATCCAAAGAAATTGAGAAGTGATGCCGCTAACAGCCCTGTGCCACAGTGTGTTCAGTAATCTGAAGGCATCACTGGGAGACTGGAAGGATGCTGACCATTAGAAAGGCTTTTTCCAGAGAAAGCAGTCTGGAACATGCCAAGAAGCAAGAAACGAGTGTGTCTTCTGAACTGGTCGTAACCCACTAGAACCAGCCCTTTCCAAATGCATGTTAGAAAAGATAGGATTTGCCTGTGTCTGGAGATCCACAAACCAAGAGGTGGAAAATTCTCAGTAATTTTGGTAATTGCAAAGATGGCACAGTTGCCCAGGGAGTCTTTGTAGTAGCCTTAGTGTGATCTAAACCAATGCCTTGAACACATCCCAAATCTGCCAGACAGCAAGTCCAGACCAGCAGGACAGGATACCCTTGGGAGTCCTTGCACACCCATTCTGCACTACTCTTATGAGCACTTTTTTCTTTTCCTGAGGCTCAACAGTGTTTTTGGGAATCTACGGAGACCAATAGCCGAAACATGCCAGCCTCAAAACAGTCCTTGAAGGCCAGTACAGTGTAGACAGGTTATTCATCTTGGCATCCCTGAACCTCCCAATGCAATAACCTGTGGCCCAGCCAACTGAAAAATACTTCCACCTAACCCAGATTTGTTTGGAAACAGTCCAGAAGAAGTAATGGGATTTCCAGTTTCAGTGTCTTAGCCTGTCTTTTTTCTTTTGATTTCCTTTGGGTGCTACACTAGTGATTACAGTCCAACTTGCAGTGTCCAGGGCTTTGTCTTAGCGTTTTTTTTTTTTTGTTTTGATTTGGGTTTTTTGTGCAGCTTGTTCATTTAGTTTCTTTAATGAAAACTTGTCCCAAGCAGAAAGGCACGGGAACTCATAAGGGGATTGGGACACATATGCCTCCTGAGCAGCTAGCAATGGTGCTACGTATTTATGTAAGATTATCTCTCTCACCACTACACCAGGCAAACATCCTTTTAATTTGAGATTGATATCTTGCACCTGTGAGGGAGAAACAACTCTATTGATGGGATTAAATGCCAAGGTACAGAAATGATGAAGTTCAGCTACTGAGGTGTAAGCAACTCAATAACTACTACCAAGATCCTCTTTATTTTAGTCAGTAGACTAGTTTTGTTTTGGTCTCTGGCACATCTGAAAAGAGATGGTCTTGCAATCCATTGTCTCATCCCAGGTGCCCATGAAGTGGCAAACACCACACACATTTGTCATTGAATTAAGGATGAGAAGCTCATCTTGCCCGAGGCAGGCAGCATTTGGAACATCTCTTGCCATAGATTTAGGGACCAGGACAGACTTCATCCACTCTTGTCACCTCTGCAAAGACAGGAGAAATCAAGAGGGTTGTGTTCATCTCCTGACTCTCCTCTTGCACTTAAGCTATTCATTGCGTGGGGAATGTCTGTGTTTTTTGTTCTTCATGAAGCTGTATCAAGACTTTTAAACAGCCAGATGAAGGGAAAAAATTGTTTGACTTTGGGCTGAAGTAGTGTAAAAAAGGAAGTCTGGTTTCTCACCCAGTGAAGCAGAATCAAACTAAGTCTACACAGTTTGGCAGGAAATACTCCTTCTGACTCCAGATTAAATGTGTTATTTCAGGAATTTGCAAGAAAAGGAAGGAAGTGAACAGCTACAAACAAAATGCCTGAGGGGAAGGCAATGAACCCCTACTTTTTAACCAACAATCAGTAGCTGAGAGCACCATATTCACAAGCATCTCCATCCCTGGAGCCGGCTACCTGCAACTACTGAGAGAGCGACCAAGTGATAGACATTTTAGACCTGGGAAGTTCTGTTACACTCACTTCCAATACCACTCACTTTGTATAAATGTCTTTATAAAATCCCATCAACCTCAGTCACATTGCAAAATATCACAGGAAGAAGCATTTGGCCTAAGATGTCTCAGACTGATGATCTTACAGTATGTTTAAGTATTACTCATAGCTCTAGGTGAGTGGAAAGATTTTTCAAATAAATCATTACTTAGAGTATCAGATTTTCCTGGTATTCAAGAAAGGGAACAATATCATCATTTTGAAGAAGATCTATTAACTTTTGAAACCCACTGGGAGTGGAGCAATAGTAATGGAAAACTAGAACAGAAGTTGGATTCTTCTTCAAAAGAGTAGTTGATGTGTACACATAGGCAGAAATGCACACCTGCATCTCTTTTTTCATGAGTATCTTTATGGAAGTGAAGCAGCGTTACAGGAATTGCATTTCCTCTACTGCATTTAAATTCTCTGATTGAAGTGAATGAGCCAAAAGATGAGCACAAGATTTTTCACTGGGCACAGCTTCTCCAGGAAAGAAGGATGGAAGGAAAGAAGAAAGGAAGGCAAGCTATTTTTTTTGCAGAGCAGCTATGTAAATTAGTAATAGTACTGTGCTCCTCTGAGAGTGTTGTATGCCACCATTGCCTGACTGTGATGCAGGTTATATAAAGTACACTGGTCAAACTCTGGCTTTCTTGCAGTCACTCAGGGGCAATTCCCAAGTGCCAGAGGTGGGAGTTGTGTGTGGGTCTGAGCTACCTCTGGGATTGGTGTCTAAGTCACAGTGCACTTTTTCTGACTATGGAGTGCTAGCCAAAAAAGATAGATGGGAATGTGCTGTATCTCTTGCATAAACAGCCATTACCACAGAGAAGTCCAGCAAAGGCATCATCCCTAGACCTGGAAAAGCAAGGAGATTAAGAATAACGGTGAGGAAAGAACTAAAGAGGAACTCAGCACCCTTTTCTGACCCAGCACAACCATTCTTATATTTAGTTCTGATGTTTCATTCCCAATTACATTCATAATCTTTAATCAATCAAACTCAGCAACTCGTACAGTAAACATTTGTCATACATAGATGGAGTTTCCTTATGCTTCATATGTGCCTGTTCTTTTCTTCTCTTTTGCTTTGATTTTGGAGTGGACTTGAAGTGGGGTGGGGAATCATTTTGTTATGTTTGAATAACACCTTACCTAGCTGAGCACTGATCTATGCCTAGAATTTCTATGAACTTCCTTGATATAAATACAAATAGTCTATATTTCTGAAAAAGGCCACAAGTGAGTAAGTTTGATGTTCCTGTAAACATTCTAAGCAAGAAACAAAAGAGCTCCAGTCTTATAGGCTTTGAGATTCAGCCAGATACACTGTTTAAGAAATATCATCACTAACAGCCTAAATAGTTACAGATTCTGTGATGCAGATTTCCAATACCATATATTTACTAGGAATATGGCTTTGGATAGCCAATACCATTAGGTGAGATAAGGGGTGAGGTATAGGCAAAGAGGGTGCTTGCTGTAACAAAACACAGATAAAGTTCAGAGCAATGTCAGCACCTGCCACTGCACCCACTCACCCAACACAGACTCCTGCATCCAACAAATTCTCATGTGCATCTCTTACACCAGTGCTGCTTTTAATCCAGCATAAGCTGGTAGTGCCTGCAGGACACAAGGACAGGCATCTCCTACTCCATATCCACACAAGACAGCACCTTTTTATTGTGCTCCCTCTGCTCTGAACAGATTCATTGCCTGTCCATGGTGGCACAGTATTGTAGCTTTTCCTCCACAAAAATAGTGTTCTTTAAAATTACTTTAATGGTGAGGACTGTGTGCTGGTGGAATACATCAAGCATGGGGATGCTGGTGGATCACAGGATGCCTGGGTTAAGTCTTAGGTGTTCTTCTTGTAGCAAGTAGATGGAGTTTTCCTTGGCATGCAACACAGGTATCTCCTTTTCGATACTTGCTGCAAGGAAAGAAACACCTTTGCTTTGAAGACTGAGTTGTCCATATTATGGTACTTTTCAAAGAGAAGCCTGATTTTAGAGTTCAGGAGGCAGAATTGCCGTGAGATCATATGGGGAAATGGAGGATGATCTTGTCCTTCATTGTATTGAAAAATGTTCTGCACAGCTCTTCAGAAAAAAGACCCTAAACGCCTTTCCTGCAGTCTGACAAAACACTGTATAATTTTCCTGCTGATTTTAAACATAAGGGAAATCAAAAGTATCTGTCTTTTCAAGAAGAGAAGACCACTAAGCAGCCCTGAAATGAAGTGAGGAAGGGGAATGTGATTTTGCCAATACCCTACACCTATTGATGTTGGTCTGTACCAGTGTACAGAACCCTTGGCTCAAAGGCAAGAATGCTTATGTATGTGAGAGTCCGGCTCAGGATGGATGTGAGTAACCCAACAAGAGCCAAACAATACACCTTTTCTTTCCAATGTTTGCCTCATCTATGCTCCTGTCAGTCTGCCGATTTTGCAGGATGGAAAGCTGGTTATGTACTGTGCTTGGCAAAAGGGACAGGCAAGGATGAAGCTACCCAGTGAGTCAGAAAACACTTACAGGAGTTAGTTCTGGCAGCCAGCCCAGCTGCAAAGTCACATTTCTTTTATGCAACTGCCATTTTTGTTGTTGGTAACCATGCAAACCGTAACTTTGGCAACCTCTTAAGAGTAATAGTTCTGTAAGTATGGGCAGTTCTTCAACAATTTCTTAAACATACAAGTGCACCTTGAGGCTCAGGTACTTTATGTGGCACTTTTTTCTGAGGCTGAGTTCACATATATTGTCAATGAGGACAATAAACCTGAATTTCTTCTTTAGTTGGAGAGTGCAGGTGTTGATGTGGTGGAGAGAGCCCAGTTCCACAGGACCAGGAGCAGGGAACAGGCTTCAGTCTGGAAATTGCAGTAGGACACTTGTTCCTCCTGCCCCACCATTGACAAACATTAACCTCGCATCAGTCCTGTAGCTACAACTGCCCAATATCTTTTAGCAAAGTCTTAGTAAGTGTGCAAAACTCACAAATACAAAGTACGACAGGAATGGAGATGGGACTGAGGGACTAACACTGAGTTTCCACAATGGTTTTTCTATACAAAGGTATTTAAGGATTGCGGGAGACTCTGAGTCCAGGCTCTGCCTCAGATAAATGTCTTCCCCTCCCTGGGATGGTGCTTTGGAGGGATGGGTGCCTTATGCTGGGACTGCTGTCAGGGATTGTCTCAGCTCACAAACATTTTTGCATTCACGTTACAAGCTATATGTTTCTTTTAGCTTGCCAGTCAGACTGAGGTAATATATTGAAACATGTTCTTGGGTGTTCTTTTTTAATGTAGCAGTCAACTACTCTTTGACCTTGGCTAGACATGGATTTTTGCTATGTCCTATGAGAGTTAACTATTTAGATAAAAGGATACTTACCTGTGGACCTATCTTTTTTTTGTCCTCCTATGTGGCTCCTGGATAGTTTTATTTCAATCTGCTCTACAGTGATGCCTTTACATGAAACAAGCCCTGAAATTCAAGGTGACACGTGCACCCTGGTGATGCTTATTTGGATACAATGGACACTTCCTTGTCTGATGGTTTCAGCAGAGCTAAAGGGTCAAGTCTTTAATGATCATATTTGTGTTAAGCAAAGGAGATGTCCCAAAACTTGCAAGTGCCGTCCCTTCAGGACAAAGTTATTTCTCTTACAGCAAATGTAATGGAGTTGCACTGAAAGTACATCCTAAACCCCACTTTAAATCTTACAAGATTTATAGATGTGGATAAATAATGTTTGATATCCCTTGTGGCAGATCCATGGGCTATTTCATAAGAAATAACAAGTAGGCTCCTATTTCTTCCCTAGGAAACTTTGATCCACCATGTCACAGTGTTGGCTAGGAGTATGAAAAGCAGGAGATTTATGGATGATAAAAAGATCACATCATGTGTCTGGCCTGCTCTCCATGTGACTGCTGCCTGTAAAGAAGTGTTTTAGGCAGAACTTCTCATCTGCCCATTTCAGAGCCCATGCCTGCATACAAGGAGGGGATAGAACATGACCAAATCCAAGCCCTGGGCCACCTTTTTTCCCCTGTACACAGCTCTTCCCTCCATGCTGGCAGGGTCAGACACAGGACAGCCTGGGATGACACTCCTCTAGCTGTAAGCTGACAGTTTTGGGAAGGGGGTCTCATTTTAGGTGTTTGCCAAGATAGCTGCTGCATAGCACTTGCCAAGTTGCCAACCTTTCTACAGCTGTGGTTTGCCTCCCAACTTTGCTGACATGGTCAGTGACTTGAGGGTATTTGTGGGCATAGTGGGTAGCATTAGTCTGGCAAGAGGATCTTTCCAGGATGTGTTTGCCTTTGGCTAGCCGAGGCACCCAAGGTGACCAAGGTGTGGAGGAGTAAGAAGGAGAAAGATTCTTCTTCTCTTGGACCTCACAGAAGTGCTCCCATAAAGCTTTGCACACAGAATTGCCATAGCAAGGCCCCCATCCCCAAAGGTGGCATCAGCTTAGTGGCACACATTGCACGGGAAATGCAACTCTGTCTTGCACTGTCATTGTGCATTGAGCAGTTTCTTGCTGCCAGAGCTCACCAACACTTGCAGTAACCACTGATAGGTAGGTAGGAGGCTTTTACAAGCAACCATAAAGATTGAGGAGCACAAGTCAAACAAGCCACTGCAGAATCCCAGTGCTCAACCCCAACCCTACTCGTATGTGGGAGAGGGGGTCAAGATCCAATACTGATCTAAATACTCTGCCAGGCTTATAACATGGGGCATTTGCTGTTTGTGCTCACAGAAAACTCCTCCTGGGACTGTTTGTATTGTCAGAAAACATCAAAATTGTCAGAATGGTCAGAAACTCCATGTCCACTCTCATGATACAGAGGGTGTTTCTGGTGTAAGGAGCAGTGTCACATCTTGGGAAGCCTTGAAACTGGGGGTGGCTTGGGATCAATTAGGAGTTGGGATTTTCAGGTTCCAGCAAAAAATTTGGCATTTAGCTACCATGAACCCTCCTTTTGAAATTACTGACTAGTTTGCGTAGACTTCTCTAAGTGTATCAGCCTTTGGGAATTTAGGATACTGTTACCTCACCCTTCTATCATCTGTTCTGACACTTCTTCCTCTTCCAGTATTTTTCCTAACATGATGCCTGCTTTAAAGTATTTGTGGTAGCAAAAAACCCATAAATCTCTCATGGGCAACACATTTAGAGGCTTGAATATCACATATATCAAACTCAGGCATTGAAACCCATGGAATGCAGGCTCATCAGGAGAAAAATGTGGCCTGAGCTATGGAAAATGAGTTTTCTTCCAGCTCTCATAAGTTCTGCAGCAACCCCTGGAAATTTGCAAACTGCTCAGTGGATGACCAACTATCTGCAGAAAGTCCCAAGAAGGCTTGTAGTAGAAATTCCAGGCATTTCTGAAAGAACTGAATGAAAAGCATCTGTTTAAGCTAGTACTTAATCTCTTTTGATCTGAGTTCAGATATGAAGTTTTACAGTGGTTCATGTCAATCAGGGTATGAAAGTATCATAAAACATGTCAGTAGATAGTACGAAATTTATTACACCAAAGTCAATAGATATAATGACTTAACTCCACAGGACTGCATCAAGAGCTACCCAAATATTTTTAGCACTTATTAAGGAAACAGATCTCAGGGTGGTTCCCTTTTTTGCTATGAATTTAGGTCTGCTTTTTATATTTTTGGGGCAAAAGTGATGAACTTTGTCCTCTTGCAGAACATTTATAACATCAATAGGACTAGATGAGAAACATCCAGTCCTATATCATTGTATTGGTGAGAAATATAAAGAATATCAACACCACTCTACAGAAGGACATGCAGGCTTTGTCTGTCAAAGTTTTTGATCACTCTGAATTTGAGGTGCTTCGGAGACAAAGGAAAAGTGCCAGCCTTTCAGCAGGTGTAAGATATTGTTTCTCTATCAGCATCACAGAGTCACTGGTATCTTAATGGAGGGATGTCAGGTGGTGAACTGTACCATGTCTCTAATAGCACCTGGTCACTGGTCAGATGTTTCTTCCAGAGATGTTTCATACTACGGAAATGACTTCGTGAACCTCAGTCTTAGTAAATCTATCCTCTCTTGGTCCCCCTCTCTGTAACTGTGATGCTACTACCTGTACAGAGCTCTGCAGGAATGGCCTTGCTCCCATTCCCACATCCGTGGCTGGCACCACTTCTTCTTCATCCCAGGAAACAGCCTGAGCATACTGGCGTTGAAGCTGGTGTGAGAAAGGAAGATCAGGATGCAACACTTTCCCACACCACCACTGTGGCAGCCACCTCTGTAGGGGAAGGTTTGCCCAGGCTAGTTCCAAGCCTCATATTCCCTGAGAAATGGGGCTTAATGAGTGGAGAATCACCAGGTCCAAATAGTATCACCTACCATGATGTGGATACTTAGTTATAGTTTAAGTGTGAAAGAAAATAGCAACTAATGATTGTCTAAAGGCCTAGTGGTTTCATCCCACTTAAAAAAATTGTTCACAGAACAGAAGTTGCTGTGTATCTGCTACCCTCCCATGGACAGACACAGAGCAGAACCTGCAGAAATGTTCGCTGCCTGACTTTTTGTGTTCATCTGTAGGTTGGGTTATGCTTCTGCACATTGCAGAAGTGTCTTGAAATAGTTTCCACAGCTGCAACTTTTTTCCATACTGTTAACCTAGTGAAACTTAAGAGTCAGTGCTATCAATTGTTTTCCTGGGTGACAGCTTATAACATTTTCTACAGGAAGTACAAATTTTCTTTTTATTTAGCTTTATTTATCTGGTACTTGTAAAGATTTAATTTGTTTTTATGTTGTTGATAAGGCTTCTTGTTAAGAAGGAAAAGGTTGCTATACACACATTTGCTTATTTGACTGAGTGCCAAGGGAAGGCACAAGGAATTTACAAGCACCTAAGATGCAGTATAATTTCAACAAGCTGTAAGCTGGTCTTTTTAACACTAAAGATCTGTAAAGAAGCCAGTAAATGAAACAGATACAAAGCTTCATGGTTCAGGAGTTTAGGAAAAGAAGCAACTTGCGCTATAGAAAGTTGACTTTCTGCTTGGCCCTGAAGTAACTTACCATTTAGGAAAAGGCATGCTTTTATCCATTTCTGAAGATTATATGAATTCCAAGTTTTCAAATAATGCAACATGTGAGCTAAGAAATACACCTTCTGGGAAAATTTCTTTGGGTATGACTCCAGCAGTAGCTGAATTCCTGTCTTTCACCTTCAGGAGCCTCCTTTCTTGTTAGCAGCAATGTTTTCTGACAGAATGTGTGTGATAAAAACTCACACTTGGCCAGGTGTGATAGAAGCACAATAATGGTGGTAGATCCAGAGGTGTGAGACTTGCAGTAGAGACTGTCCTTTATTGACCTGACTGCAGGCGAATATTTGATCATTTGAGCAGACAACAAAGGATGGGGGATGCTGATTGAGTTAGATGGGTACACTGATTGACTTTTCTCTATATATACACACAACATACTGTTTGTGCACAGGATCTGTAGATTTATTTTGAAAGAGATGCCCCAGGGTATTGAACCTATTCCCACTGCATAAAATCCTGTTCTGACTGGTGTGGGAAATGTGACAGGATGGGATGTTAAGCTTGGGCTTCTTCTGCACAGAGGAGCTCTGCCAGCACAGCCAAATTTAGGGATTTTGAGGAAGGTGTATACCATGTAGCAATAGTTTTAGGCAGGCAGTGCTGACCATGCCAGCGGAGTGCCTGTCTGCCAGCACAGTGCTCCATGAGAAGGGCAGGATCCAGCTGTCCCAGCAACACAGATCTTTTGCTGTGCCTCTTCAGAGGGACCTGCTAGGATCACTCATCCCCAATGGCAAAGTCCCTGAGAGCAATAATTGGCTCCACCACCTCTTGCCTGTCTTTACAGGCCAAAGTCTTATGTAGTGGGCATGGGTGGGATTCTCCTCTACCTAGTGTTGGCCTTTTAAAAAGTACATATTTAGCCATAGTGATTTCTTTTTTTTTAATCAAATTTTACTGTTCTTCAGGCTTTCTGATCTCTTCTAAGGAAGCTCCAGCCACTTGAGCAGAGAAGGTGGTTTTCATACCATCACTTGTTCATCCTCATTCAGCTGACACAGGCTATCCCCCTGTCACAGTACAATGCCCATAGCTACATGCACAGTGATGGTGTGACATGGAGCTGATGGTGAGGTAGCTGGTGAAGCAGTGTCCTCACAGGGTGTCACCCCCATCCCTTTGCCCTGGAATGGTCCGAGGGCAGCCCCAATCCACAGTGCCTTTGGAAGACCCCTGAGGGTGTGTTCACCCCAGCAAAGGTTCTCCAAAGGCTCCCCCAGAGGATTTGTCTTGGTCTTTGTGATGGTCAGCTTGGTTACTTCTGGAGAGGATGCTGCTTTAGGCAGACAATTGCCAGGCCTACATTTAACCTGTTTGCTGGGAAAATCCAAAATGGTATCAAGGCTACTGCATTGGTGTGGCAGCTTTGGATGGCTTTGGAGCATCAGTAGAGGGTGAAGTGTGTTTTCTGTGTTATTCATGTGTACTGGTTTTATGGGTAGTGCTGTATTTGCATTAGCAGTACTTGACATCCTTACAGTGGCATACATTCCCAGGGGAGGTCTATTTGGAAAGGGCGTTTCTTTATGCTGCTGAAATAATCTGGGACTCTATGACTAAATACATCTGCTGAGGAGGAGTACAGAGTAAAGGATACAAGTAATGGTTGCCACACACTGTAACTAGAAGATGTGCCACAAGAGGCAGTAACTTCTTGTTAGGTGGTGAGGCTTCATTGCCTTTGCCTCTTTGGGGTCTCCTATTTCCAGTTCTTGTGTTTTCCATCATGCTCAACATTACTGAGTGAGAAGACTTAGGTGAGCTAGAAAAAACACATATCTGAAAAGAAGGGACCTAACAAATTGGAAGGGAGTTCAAACAGGATTCCTGATAACAGTAGCCAGGGAAAGTCCACTCTGCTGGACACTTGCCAGCAGATCACTGCTGGATGCTGAAAAAATCTAGAAGGCCACCAGGTGAGCCACGGCTAATGTATATGGAGACCCACTTGGAGACTAACTATATCCAGCTTCTGTTAGCCATGTGTACGGTTCCAGCTACCATTGCTGGTGCTATAGAAACTTCAGAACTTTTCCTATGTGTAGTGTTTATTCTCTGTTTCTCTTCCTCTGCAACGCTGTGGGGAATAGGTTATTCCTATTTTGATTCTGGCTTTTTCTGAACAAATGGATTGTTTTTGCTTTAGAAGGAATGCTGTATCTTCTGTTTTCTTTAATTGGTAACGTTAGAATTAAGTTTGCAAGTGGGCTGTTTTTCATTAACCCCAAGCACTTACTTCCTTGTCTTTTATGTCAGCTGGTGACTCACCCAGAGCAGAGGCATGATGAAGGTATGTTGCAGGGATTTTTGTACAACATATATTGGGGATTCCTAAACACATTCAACCTTTTCCATGTATTTGCAAATGATTAGACAAAATTTAAAGCACTTCCTTAAAAAATAAAACAAAAATAAATCCCAGATGAGTTGTAAATTTAATTTCTCTCCAAAAAAAAGCCTTCAAAGAGGTATCCTATTCAGGGCTGCGTCTGCTATTTGTGTCAGGCACATTTAGAGCTTGAACTTTTGCTATATGTTGGCTACCTTACCTTTTTTCGTGTTGGTTTTCAGGTATTTTCAGCCATTTCTTGATCTTCATTACACCACCTCTGAGATGCCCCTTTGCATCCTCCCTGACCAGCACATCATGTGCAGCTTTCTTCTCCCACCCTCTCTGTTCTTGCCAAGCATTCCTTTCAAGCAGTCTTCTGTTCTCTCCTTCAGCCAAAAACAAAGTCACAAGTTTTGGGCTTGGTTTGGAAAACTCAAGAACAGCTGCCTTGGGTGTGGTTGGAAGCCAATGACCTTTACAGTGAAGTAAGAGCTGCAGTTCAGATGTACCTTTTTTCTACTGCATCTTAATTGTTCAACTCTAATCTGCACTAGAGTTCAAACAGTATGGAATCTCTTTTAAGCTTAAATACCTGTCTCAAACTTTGTTTCAAAGATGGCTACAGGACTTCTGTCACTTCAGCACTGTTTCTACTGACTTGGGCTTTGGCGCTGCCATTACCTTTTCATTAAAAAAAGGTATTTACCATCCCTGGTGTGTTCTGACTGATACAATTTTAGAAGGCAATTGCACACATTCAGCCTTAGTTTTATGTTCTTATGTAGAATAATTTCTCTTGTCACTTGAACCCCCCAGTATCCTTACTTAGCACTAGTCCAATTAAATTTACTTTTGTCAGAATAAGGATGACCAAAATGGTGTGCAGCAGTACAAATTAGGTGTCACAAGAATTTTGTGTAATGTCATTGATTATATTCTTGTATTTGACATATATGTTTCATTTTGTCTTCACATCTGCTGTTCTTATGGATCCACCACATTTTTGGCTTCACATCACCCTAAATTACATTTCAGTGTTTCTTTTTCATCATCCTACACAAACAAACTCCTGGATTATAGCAGAGATCTTTCTTATCAGGCATTATGTATATGACTTTGTACTTTCAATTTAATTTCTGCTGTTCCAGACTTCGAAGTTTTTTTCCAAATGGCATTGCAGTCCTTTGCTTTTGGCAATTCCTTTCTATCTTGCATTAGCAGCAATTTCATTAACACCTGGCAAACTGCAGCAGGTCGTTCAGGTAATTTCTGAAAGTGTTGCCATGAGATCCAGTCCTTTCCACTGGATGAACTCCACTTATCCCTTCAACACAATCTGTTCTCTGCTTTAAGTCTACTGTCACTTGCAGCTATCCCCACAAGAACTGAAGTAGGAAATGTTCTACTCAAGGCCAAAAAGAATAGGTCTTTTGAATTTTCTTCTTCCAGAAAGCAGTTGTTCGGTACCCCAAAAGTCATCTTAACCTTACTAAGTGCACTTTAGGTTTTATTGCCTCTTCTACTTGTCACAATGCCTTTAGTTACTTTGGCTTCACCATTTTCCAGTTCCAGGTACTAGCTTCTCCAGGATTATGGGGGAAGAAATGTATGTACCATCTAAATTTCAATGATTTTCTTCTTTCAAATTTATTTATACCCTGGTTTTGGGCAGCTACTATTTCCAACTAGCGTTAGCCATTGCAACTTCATTATCATATTCAGGATTACCATCTTTATTTAAAACTCAAGTTTTAAGCCTTTTCTAGATTACCCTTCATGTCAACCTTCTTCATTTTGCCCATCAGCCTTGCTTTTCAGTCCTTCTACTCTTTCTATACATGATGGAAAAAAAAAATTCATTTCTTTGCAACTACTTGTCTTTTGAATTTCTATACCTGAACTCTTAATCATAACTTTCTTTTTTTACTAATTCATCTTTCCATGCCCTACAGACTCTATGCTTGCCCTTTCTTTGTGGTAACACTACTTTTTCTGCTAGCATTTTATTCAGTTAGATATGCAGTCCTTCTGTGTAATTTTTTTAATTTGAAATACAGTCTGAAGGTAGTTTTTGTATCTGTATTAAAAAAACTTTCAAACCTATGCCTAGAATACTTTTCATTTTACTTCATTTTTTTTTGCTTCACCATTTTTTGTGGTTTGAGGTTTTAACTCTTCACACCAGTTTTGGCTGGTTTCTTAGAGTAACGCTAACATACAAATGCAATAAATATCAGCTAAGTGCAGTTTAATTGAACTGATCAGCTGACTGCTTATAAATAAAGTAAGGAGATAAGCCTGGTTTTATAGAAGGTAATTAGGGTTGCCATACAGCATGCAGGTTTCGGCACTCAGTCCTTTGCTAGAGAGAGATTAATAGGGCAAATATTTTGGCAAACACTAATATTGCTGCTTATTAAAATGATCTAATCCTGAAGTCCAACCTTCTTTGCAAAGCATTGCATGCGTCTGTTCAATTTTTGCACATCTTCTCTCTTAGTGTGATATTTTTTCTCCTCCTAGGGAAAGCATATTAAAAATACATTAATTCTGGACCTCACAGCCTCACCAGGTCCTGTGGTCACCTTCAGTGGCCACTGTGAGTGAAGGCAGAGCCCTCTTTGACACATCTCGGAGATGCTGGCAGCCTTGGCATCCCAAGGAGGTTGACCCAGAGCCAGGTGAGCATGTGAGGGCCAAGGAGGTTCAGAGCAGAGGTGCAAGGCGGTGGTGGTTACTGCAGGCAGGAGGATCATGTGGGTCCATCAGGAACATGGGCTTCAGTAGCAGTGGGGACACCTGGATTAGACCTCCATCAGCTTTGCTGGTCTCAGCACTTTGGAGGGGTTGGGTGCCTCACTGAGAACACAGGACACTTTGGAATGGAGAGGGAACTTCACATCCTCTCTGGCATGCTGCAGCAGCTTTACTGGTGGTTTTCCCTGTTTGCTGGCCCTAGCAGCCCTCAGGCCTGCACTTGAGGCTACAAGACACTGCTTCTGACACCCCAGCAGTGGGATGAGGTGCAGCATCCCCATGGGCTGTCCCACTGTAGGATCTGCACCCAGCAGGGCTCTACTCTTGCTCGTTCAGCTCCCTGTGCCTGATAGCAGAGGAGGGAGCAGGCATCACAGGGCTTCCACTGGCTGGCCCTGATACAGTGAATAGTGGAGACTTCCAAGCTTTTGGCTATTGCAGCTTGAGCTGAAACTTTTATCCTTATCTCACATCACTGTGGTTTAACTCTCATTTTTTCTGTGCATGAGGAGGAAAAAGAAGAGTCAATGTCTGGCTGGCAATCTTGTTATCTGTCACACCTCTAAGTGATAGAGGTTCTGTAAGGCAAGAACCCCACAATGGACTTGATTTTTCCATGTTTGTTTAGATAATGCATTCACTTTTTCTTTTATAAGTCCTCTATCTTATGGTACCTTTTAAATTACTGCACATCACACAGGGGACAATGTACTTTGAAATACTTTAAATACAGAATACGAAATTAAAGTGACTGACTCGAAATAATGAAACTGCAAAATCTGAAGGCCACAGAAGGGTTTTTATTGAAAGCAGTAGGATGCTTCTTCAGCTCCTGCCACTGTGGTTTGTAAGGGCACAAAGGTGGGGAGCTACACTGGAAGGAGGGTGCAGATCCAAGCCACGGCTTGGTGTAACTGAGTGTGTATAGAAACTAGCCTGTGACATAAAACGTGAGCACAAACTTTCCCCCTCCAGACAGAAAAAGGCCATAGAATGAATGAGAGACTGGGTGAAACTCCACCCCTGATGAAGTGGATGGGAATCTTGTCTCTGATCATGCACTACAGGAGTCTTCCCTACAGACCTCTAAGGAATTTTGCAACTCTACTGTAATGTGTGCCAGGGAAAATTCAGTGCTTGGCTAAATCGGTGTTTGATATTACATCTCTTTTCCATGTTTTCCACCAAAGCTATACCCAGGTCATTTCTCCTTCAAGGACAGAGAAGCTTGAAAAAACCTCTTTGATGGGAAGGAACAGAAAAAGCACTTTTTCTGCCCATTTCTGTCACATGCCAAAAAGTTCATAATGCTGCGTGACCGCTTGTGGTTTTTCTTCAAAGGCTCTGTGTCAGTACCGACAATCACAGCTGATGAGGACTGCCCCCAGCGTGCACTTTTGTATTCTAACGTAACCTCCTAGGAAAATATGATGTTATAGTATTGGCCACTCCAGTCAGTCAGTCTATCACTCTTGGTTGGCCTCTCTTGTTGTAACATGATGAACAGGTTTGTTTTTTCTTTGTTAGTTTTCCATCGGCTCTCAGAGAGATGAGTCTATGAAATGCTGACTTTCTCCTGAACCTTTATATCTCACTGGTATGTCCTCTCTGCCAGGCCAGTTCATCCCACTTCCCAGTCAGTTCCCAGCATCCTCTGCAGAGCTGCATGCCTGGTTTATTTACAGGCTTTTCTCCTGTAGACTGCACTGAATATCTGACTTTCTTACAAACACAGAGTAATTTCATAATAATCCTATCAGATAAGGAAGATTTATCTCCTGTACTTACACCAGAAGAATGGGAGCTTTTCTAGTGCCCATAAACGTGCTGTTGCTGAAGACTAGCTGATTTTCCTAGCATATATTGTGTTTTCATCTGGAGGAGATGAATCGTTGCTGTGTGGGGTGGAGATGTCTCTGCTGACACAGGGTGTGGCAAATGGATGATGAACAGAAGAAGTGCAGTCACCAATTTTGGTGATTGACTGAAAGGGACATTCCCTGTCCAACCTTTGGCAAGGAAGCACAGGGTTAGTTTAATAAATTACAGGGATTTTATTTTTTTTTTATTTTTATTTTTTTTTAATTAAAAGAAGGAAGGGTTGTGTTCACTTTGTAAACACAAATGCAAACACATTTGGTAACTAAGCAGTTTGGCCAATGTCCTGCTTGTAAAAGATGAAGTTTGCTGTTAGACTTTGAAATAATAGCGTATAGCAGTACACTATTTGTCATGAAGTGATTTCATCTTCTACGTTAATGCAGTCTACCCAGTGCTGAGACTGATGTTTTTAAAAGTCAGATGTGACAAAGGAAAAAGTTAATCCTTTGGAGAAAGAATAATGTGCTGATTAGCTTCATTATTTAGAGTTATATGAATATGCATTTAGATATATTTGATTGAATATCTCAAGACTTGAGTGCAGCTCTTCCCCAATATCAGCTCCTAAGAATGTAAAAAATGCTTTTGTTTTTTAAAAAAATAAACGTTTTCTGTGATTTTTTGACCAACAGCTTTTAATTTTAAAATTAAAAAATAAAAATCTCTTTGAAATAACTTATGGCAGTTGATTCTGTGTGTTTATATACGACATTCTTCTTCAGCTTAGACACTGAAAATAGATGAGGTGGTTACCGAGTTTGTTTCTAGAAAATGTCAGCTTCACATTCCTATTAGCACATTGCTAAAGCTTTGGCAACTCTGTTTGAAACAAACCTGCTTCCATGAGATGTAAAACTGAAAGGACACCATCACAGTCTGAGGCATGAACTTGCTTCACAAACAGAGTGAGACCTGAGGAAGACATTCTGCAAGATGAAAGAAATTCAGAAATGAGAGTTCAGTCCCTCTCCTCCCAGAGACTGCTGTCCTGCTCCAACAGATGGACCTCAAATGAGCCCAAGAACATAACCACAATTAATTAACCAAGGCACAGTGTGGATCTGATAATGACGTCTAAGTGGGTCTGTGTGGTTGCAGAGTCATTCCCCTCACTTGTTACTGAGGGCGTATATGGTAGGAGTATCTGCAAAGATGAAACCCAGTGCCTGCCACCTCAGAATGGGATATGGGTTTCTAGGATCATGTGTGGTCTGGGAAGGGGAAAGACTTTGCACTAGAGAAGAGCTGAGATGTTAAAGTGTACCAGATACTTATTCAGTTTCAAGACAACATCCCATGCACTATGGATTGGAACAAGAAGGGGTATGCTGAAGTGTCATGTTGAAGAAAGCCTTTTGAATTGCCTACACCCTCCTGTCACCTAATGTAGCCTTGCAGCCTGCATCATAAGAAACCACAGAAATGAGAAACACTCTGCTTCCAGAGTCAGGAGGGTAGTGACAATTCTTTTTCCAATGCCAGTAAAGAAATATTGGGAGGTCTTTATAAACCTTGACTGAGGAACCTTTGAGAAGTAGCACCTGACAACATTACCCCTCTGAATCTTCATCCATCAACTGCAGTGCAACAAAATGCACTTTAATATAACACAAGTAACTTCCTTCAGTGCGAGGTGACTAAAAGACTGCAATATACAGGATTTAAGACTTGTTAATCTAAGAAATATACACAATAAAACAGCAATATAACTGTATGTGTTGTTTTTTCTTGACACAACACTTTTAGACATTGTACTTTTTTTTTTTTTTTTGTTTTTAGCTGCGTGTGTGTAGGGCTAGAAGGGTGTTTTTGATTCTGATGCAATTAAAAGATTTTCCCTTCTCTATTTTATGCCTCTAAATGCCTTTAAGCCATTACTGCTCTAAAACAAAATGAATCCCAACCCTTGCTAACAGTTAAAAATATTGAACGAGTTACTGTGCTTACCAAAAGCCTTTATTTAGTCAAGTCTAATTTGCACGTTGTTGTCACTTCCCTGTTGTTTTGGTTTTGGGAAAGATTCAAGGGGTGCTTTAAATCAAGACCTCCAAAATGCCTTAATGGATCAGACATAGTGTTTCTATTGTAATTGTCTTAATCCCTTGATAATGTGTCTTTTCATTAATGAAGTCTCTGTTGTTCCAGCTCAGCCTTTAATGCTAAAGAAATCTTTGTGGCTTGACATGTAAAGAGTGGGCACCCAGGGGCAGAAATTCATGTGGTGCAAATTTCCATTGCTCTCTGAAAGCCATTTCTGAGGGAGCCATCTTTGATTTCTGCATAGGGATATTAGTTCACAGCAGCTTTGAACTTTTTCTATTTACTGCAATTCGAGGCTGGATACTGTTACTTAGTATCATAGAATCACAGAATCATTAAGGCTGAAAAAGACCACTAAGGTCATCAAGTTCAGACATTAACCTGGCACTGCCAGGCCCACCACTAAACCATGTTTTTACACACCACTTCTGTATGTGTTTTGAACACTGTCAGGGATGGTTAATCCACCAGCTCCCTGGGCAGCCTATTCCAATGCCTGACCACCATTCCAGTGAAGAAATTTTTTCCTATGAGTGAAGAAGCTTTTCAGTGAAGAAATATTTCATGGCTACAGAATGTGCAACAAGAGTGTTTCCAGTGCTCATGTCAGGCCAAAACATAAATCATGTTTTAAAAATTTGAGTTTATTTTTCCTGAATGTAGCAACTGGATGGTTGGCACTAGCTGGAGGCAGTGAGGAGCTGGTTTCTGCTCCCTGTTCTGCTCCTGCATTGGCACACCAGTGACATAGAGGCCAGGGTCCCACACTGTCTCCTCTCCCAGCTCTTTGCTGGCTGTTTACCAAGTATATATGAGTGTAATTTGGTGAGCATTTTCTGATTTGTGGTGGTGCTCCAGAGCATGTCCAGACAGTACAGCAATCTATGATCTGCTAGTAAGGAAGAAGTGCTTCTAAATCCCTTGGGAATGTTTGGAAAAATTTACCCTAGGTCCTGCATATTAGTAAAATATCCTTCTAAGACCCAGTGTAATTTGTTACTCTGAACACTGAGAGCTGACATTCAAAAGAAAAGACTCCGTGGAAAGGCTCCAGCATCTTCTGATCTAGCAAGCCTACTGTGTGCCAGCAACCATGTGCTTCAGCAGGGTAATTGTCCTCACAGAGACCAAAGCATCAGTGCTATGAACTCCCTCAACTTTCTTCTACAATTTCCACTCCCATATTCATGCCTGCAACCTCCTTCCATGTGTAGAACCACATGAAGGTAATGCAGTCAGAATTTGGTTGGTAGCATGTGTATTCTCAGAAGAGAGAATAAAGTGGGTTTTGCTCATTTCCTCTGATTTGAAATTTAATGGATCAGTATTTCTCTCAGTATTCCTTAAATTGGTAAAATGTGGGCTTTCCTCATAAGGTTTTTATCTTAGCAATGAAAAAAATTATATTAAGCAGAGTTCAAATAGTTTTTTATTTTGTGAGCAACCAGCTTTATAACTGGTTGGATAACTACATTGGAAGAGAGCACAGATCTCTGCATACAGCATAGATTTGGCCCCACTCTCATAGGGAACATGGAGGCAGAAAGCTCTCTTGCTCTGTATTGTGAACTCCATTGTGTTCCCCAGGCAAGTGCAGTGAGGAGAACATGGACATTGTTAATGCCAAACAAACTGAGCATGAACTTGCAACAGATCACCTTTCTGATAACTGATTTAATGACACTTTCCAGCTTGTAGGACACATTTTGCCTCTGATCCTATTGGGGTAAGTCCCTCGAAAGGCTCTTCAGTGCCTTTGGTCCTGCTTGTGACAAATGACTGCCCCAGTCCCACAGAAAAGGCAGCATCTACCACCTCATGACTGAGCTATTTACCATGCACTAGTCAAAAGGCTCTCTCTCATAAGGCTTATCTTCAAGATGGGTACTGCTTACCTATTGTTTTCATTTTTTACTTCCTCAGTTTTTTGTTGCTTTATACTCTTTATTCTCTCCAATTTTTCTTTCCTTCTTTTCTCTAATTGGTCATCATTGTCTTTTCTTTCTTCTTTTTCATTTCCTGCCTGCTTTACACTATTATTAGATGTTTTCTCCACCTTTCCCTCCACTGCCTTCTATCGCATTTCTTTCTTTGTTCTCTATTCTCTTCCTTCTGTCTGACTCTTTCTGCTCATCAATCACATTACGACAGCAGGGAGCAGCTCAGAGAAAAAAGACCAGCTGGGTTACATCCTGGTAAGAGCAATACTGCTGATGACAGGACTCAGAACGTGGAGCAGAGGTGCCTTGAGACAGTTTTGAACACATGATCCAGATAGGGAGGGAGAGGGGATTTTTCACTGGCCCTGCTTAGCTTACATACCCCTGCACATATGGGACAGGGTTAGACTGCCACACTGGGGAAGGTAGCAGCAAGAGGACAAGCTTTGCAGGCATGATGAAAGGAAATACTGAGAGGAGTTACACCTTTGCAATGAAAACCACCAAGCTAAGGAGAAGTATTGGAGAGGAAGGCAGAGCTCTCTGCTGCACAAGTCTCTCTCATCTTGAGAAGTCTTTTATATACAGGAAGGAAGCAAATGCTGAGCATGACCCTCATGACCCTCATATCACAGAGGTGGTGCTGGGGACCAAGTTAAAGGACAGCATTAATGGAATCACCTGCCAGTGTAAGGCTGTTCTGAATTAACAACATCAGTCATAACAGGCACTGCTGGCTGTGGCTATTTTTGAGTGTCTGCAAGCCATCAGCACAGTGACGTGATCTGTGCATGGCTGACAGTACCGGTATTCATTTAGAAACCCCCTGTGCTGACTGTCTTCTTCCTTTCATAGATGTAAGATGTGGAAGAGCCTGTGACATCCTGGGGTGAAAAAAAGTGGTAGATTGAGGTGTATTTGGTGTTTGATATTATGTTACTTGATATGGGAAGGCAAGGGGTCCTCGATTTTGTTCTTGGCCTCTGTTGAGCAGTATGGAGCAGCACAGGGAAGTTGCTGGAAGGAGGCCAGTGAAGATGCTGGAGTGTTTTAGGGTGTAAGTAAGGGAGATCATGTACACATCCAGAGGTCTGCAATGCACTGGCATGCTTAGGCTAATCTTTTGTTGCTAAGGAGTCCTACACATGGTTGGTGTTGGCCCCAGTTACCCTTCCTCAGGTGGCCTCCCACTTCTCACAGTGAAGTCCATCTGTTTGGCCTCAAACTCCATGACTCTTGGCTCTAGAGGATGTGGCCCATCATGAAAACCCAGTGTATGCCTTTCACAGCCTGGAGGAGGCTCTGCGCCCAGCATCCCAGCACCGCTGAGTGCCGCCAGCTGTTTTCTGACAGGAGACTCATGCATGAGTCAGATCCCTTCACCGGGTCTGTCCCTCAGGGCATTCTGCCTGGAAAGCAGCTGGCCTGGCATGCTGTGGGCAGGGAGATATCTGCCTCCCGTAAAGTCATTGCTCTTCTGGAAAAAGCTGTTAGACACTGCTAAAACAGTGGCAACAGTGAGACTGGGGATAGGTGTGCCTCAGGGTCTGCTTCATGCTGGCTTCCTGCTAACATATCTCTGTCTGGCTGGTTAAAAGGGAGGCAAAGCCACACCACATGATGCTAAACTGAGTTTGTATAAGCAATAGGAAAAGTTAGATACTTGGCCTTCCTAGCTCAGACTACCTTCTAATTTCTAAGGAGGGTGCACTGAAACGCTGATCCACAGAAGCATCCCCTGGTATGCTGGTGAGGAGGCACAGCACAACTCTGCTTGTTCAGCCATGGACAGCAACAAGCTGCAGAAGTCCATCCTTTCTTCCACCTTGGTGGAGGGGGCTGGCACATGCGAGATCTGAACCCAGCTATTAGCGGGAAGAAAGAGTCCATTTGGAGTCCCTGGGAAGCTGTGGCCACATGGATTGAAAGTGATCAGCTTGGTGCCATTACCTGCTCACTCGGGTTCCTCATCTGCATAGCATCCATGCCAACTTATTTGTGTACACCCCTTGCTCATCAGGTGGCCCTCAGATGCCACCATGAGATGTGCAAGACCTGCTTGAAGGATGGTACAGGGCTGGATGCAGTACTTCAAGCAGTTGAGAGGCTCCTTCACCCTGGGAAAAAACATGTGGAGATAATGGACATGCCATTCCTGGTTGGCATGTTCTTGCCAAAGATACTTAGCTGAGATGATCTGCTATCCTGATAGCTTGTCCACATCAAAAGCCACTCCAGTCAGAGATGGATGTCAGCCTTTTATTTGGTCTTAGGAATATGTGTGCTTGAAAGCATGTGTGTAGTTATTACATGTTAAGTCTACTCTGAAACAACATAGTACAGACTGCAAGCCAAGCATTCAGTACTTAAGAAAAGCTAGGTTTAAGGTTTCCTGTGCGACATCAACCAGCCTCGAGGCTCTGACAACATCATTTCCCTCTTAGGATGTCTTCACTGACTCCAGCCTCCTGTTTCTCTTAGTACAAGCCTCTACCTGTCTCCTGCTTTGTTGCCAACACAAGATCCTTTCTCTTTTCTACATCTTGGTCTTCCTCATCTCAGCTCCCAATGTAAGTTTTTTTTTTCCCTACCTATCAGATTATCTGCTCTCACCTGACCCTCCAACATGCCTCACAGCTGCACTGACAGTATACACCTCTCTTCCTTCCTCCCCCCCATCTTCCAAGTCTGTCTCACTATTCTGCTAGTCAGTTCCACATTCCCAGTTACTCCTCAGCACTTATTCACAGTCTGTTTCATTCATGCTTTCCCTGCTTTTGCATTTAAACAATGGAGTTTGTTCCTACTCTTTGGATGCCATTCCCTCCCCATCCTGGGGACCCCTAAAACTACATCCCGCCGCTGTGATCTGGAGCCTCCCCACAGCCATTAGCACCCAGGAAAAGCAGCTGCAGGAACAGGAGGAGCTGCACCTTCTCATCAGCCTTGAAACAGAGACACTCAGGGAGGATGGGACCCACTGCTCATAGGCAGCTGTCTCTGAGTGGGCTTTCTCAGCCTCTCAGATAGTCCCTGCTTTCCTCATTACACAGGATTAACCTCATTAGGTGCCTAAAGTTCAGATGAGATCAACCATCTTCACAGCATGAAAACCTTGGTCAAAGAGTTTAAAGACAGGTAAATTGATTAAACTGCAAGAGAGTCTTACAATGGAGGTTGTCAGGGAAACAAGGTATGTGTGCAGCACAGCTATGGGCTTAGTCAGCAATAACTCACTGCAAAGACTTACTGGGGGCTATGTGAAGAGAGAAGGCATTCCTTATTTAATTTATTCCCTTCTGGGGATATGAACTCATAGGATGTCAAAGCAACTGGTCTGTGATTTGAATGATGTATAGTGGCTTTCCAGGCTGTTACCTCTTGCTGGCACAGCACGTTTTTGTGGACATGCCATGGGATGTGTAGTGCTGTGGTCTTTTTTGGCTACATTCATAGACAGCAAACAGAAAGCATTGGGTTATTTTCATACTGTGCCATAGCCTGCCTTCCAGGGTAAGGGAGTTTGGTTGGTCAGAAGCTGCACAGATGGCTTTAAAATATTGCAGTAAGAGTTTCATTTGGAACAACTCTGAGCACCATTTCTAGCTTTTTGGATAACTGGGAATCTTTGGCTTCATGTGTCATCTAAGATGTAGACAGAACATTGGACTTGTTGGCTCTTTAGGAAACATTTAGAAACCATGGTTATAAACTTATCCTGCCCAAGTAAGTAAAACTACTTCTTTACATGATTGTATGCCATCCCTTTTTGCTACAGAAGGAAGACGCGGGCTATGTGGCAGCTCAGAGATACACTTTCAATTCAGTTTTCTGAAGTTCCTACAGTCGCATTTCTTGAGAAATTGTTATGACAAGTAAGGAAGTTTCCTCCATCACATGTACTACTGGCTGAAAATAAACAAAGAGCAAACGCAGCCTGACTTTGTCAGGCTGCTGCAAGGTTAATTGGGTGAGACATGCAGCCCAGGAAATAAATTTTTGTTTAGACAGCTTTGCTATCAGTAGGGATGATTTTCCTTTGCTCAACAGAATGACCATCCCCACTTTTTAGAATTGTTATAGAGCTGCATCATAGCTAAAGAGAGATAATGTTCATACCTGTCTTGCAGCTCAGTGATGGGGGATGGGAAAAATGTACTCAGAGAAGGTGCTATATAAAAATGGACAGGTTTTGACTTCTAGCAAAATTTACCTTTTCCTAAGGAGATGTTCAGAGAAAGTAGGTATTGTGTTTCCCCTGATGTGTTCTGCTCTGTGATGCCAGTTTTCAGAACAGAGTCAGGCTTTAAGTAAGCCTGAACAAAACCAGTCTAGAAAGGATGAGAATTTACAGAACCCTGTTGTGATCTTTCATGTCTCCAATGCCCTGAGCCAAACCTTGCCACAGGAGATGTGACTGCTGGTTAGAGAGTTCTCCAGAATTTGGGGATTCAGGTCAGAACCAAAGGTTGAAGGGAAACCTGGAGTTTGAATCTGGATCTGTGGCCTCCCTTGTCTCACAAGGAGAAAAATATTTTTAGTTTGGTTTTACTTCAGCATCTGCATAGCTGGCATTCTGGAAGACCACATATGAAGCAAACAAAGCCAGTCAAATTAATCAACATGCAATTTTCTGTTCCTGCTGATTTATCATCAGAGGAAAGAATTGATCATGTTTCATGTACTTGTCTTCTGGAAGTTTCCCAGAATGCAGGAGTGTTTACACCGTATACAGAGTATTTGGCAACAACTTCAGGAGATCACTTTCCAAGTGTATATGTCTTTGGTCTACCTCGTCAGTCTCTCATGTGGGTCCTCTGGATTTTCTGATCTGTTCTTCTCTGTTACTTAAAGCTTTCTCTTTGAAAGCTTGGAGGAGGAAACAAGCAACAGAGAACCCTCAGGACATGTTGGTTCAAATTAAAATAGACCCCTGCTGCTTACCTCCTGCTTCTTGAGACTCTGATGTACCTGCCCATACCTCCTGCCTAGTGCACCCCTCTGCCTCTGGGTGTTGGCCCTCACGCACTTCCCAGCCAATCTTTACCTTCTCACAAGTCGGAACTCATATTCACGTCTCTTCCTCCAGCTTCCTGCTGCCTTCTGAAGAGACTGAGAGTTCCCTCAAAATTGCTATACTTTTTCTTGAGTCTAGTTTCCTTATTTCTGATTATGCCATGTCCTTTGGGAGAAAGGTCTCCATATACATGGCAAAGATATGGCTTTTCTCCCACATGACAGCTATTCCTCATCTCCTCTGAGCACCACAGAGCCACCCACACCTCCTGCCTTCAGCTGATCACACCAACTGTACCTCCCACAGCTCTCTTCAAAAGCCAGCTCCATGTCTGGGCATAAAGGACTGAGTGGAACACTTGAGCATCATCTAATCCCTCCACATGTTGGAATGGCTCTGGCTCTGCTGAACTACCAGTGTCAGTCCTCCTATGTGTCATTATACAGCCAGAGTAATGTCGCTCATTAAATAATTTGTTGACATGAATTTGATTTTGAGCTCAACTACAATACCAGCAGTGTGGAAAGAAAATGTGATTTAATTGTTACTGTAACTTTTTACCGCAGACTTTTATGCATTGTTTTGAAATGTCTGGCTGTGGATGTTATTTTAACACTTTTTAAAGTCTGCAGTAAAAAAGTGTTAGATGTTCCTTGTCCTTGCTTTCCACTGTCACTCAGGCAAGCCAAAGGCAACAAGTCTCTGCAAAGTTTAAATCATTTTCCCTTTTGTATAAAATTTTTAATACACTTACAGTGCAAATACATTATTTTTAATGAGTTCTTAGGCATAACAGGCGGTGCTTTGTATCTCAGTTCGTGCCAAAAATGTTGAGGGTCACATGGCTTGAGCAGGTCCCATCTCATCCCTGCTCTTGCTGCAGTCTTGAAGTCTGGGACTTTTTATCAAATGCATTTCTAAAATTTGGCAGGCCGGGGACATGTTCCCGCAGTGGAGTGCAGTTGTATGTACTCTCCTTGGCTCCTGCTCCCAGCTGAGAGGACAAGCTCTAGCTCTGGTATGGAAGCTGGCCAGTCACATGAGCACAGCATTGTGCCCAAAGTCATATCCCACTCCCAGAGGGACCAAAACACAGGAAAATCTGGGATCCCCATCTGATTCGGACCATGTAGTCATTGCCCCTAGGAGCTAACTTTTTAGACTGGCAGAATAAAATAAGTGGGTTCCCCACCTGGTTCTTTCCCTCTGCGCAGACACAGGCAGGTCCACAGAGCTCTTGTGCATGCTTGCTGCATTTCTCAGTCTTGCACCTTAAGCATGGGGTTACTTAGATTCACCTGCACAGTAAGCTGTAGGGAATGCAGGAACCAGATAATGTTGTTTATGTCATCCGTTTCCTTATCTGTGAGCCCTGGAAGAGCAAGAACTGACTGTGCAGAGGGACACTGATGGGACCTAATTGGGGTGTCTGGCATCACAGCTGCTTGGGACAGTCTGCACAGGCAGGCTAAGTCTACCAGGCTGCACTCAAGTGCCACCAGAAAGGGGAAATTCAGTGGCTCCACGTCACATACACCAAATCTGCTTCTTGTAGTAAAGCAAGTCTACACCTGTATGGCAACTCTGTTCCCTAAATAAAAGATCTCCAGTGTATGTATGGCACTTGTTGCTACACACCCTAAGCACCTGTGTAGCTTTTTCCTCCCCCCGCCACCTTCTTACTATGTAAAGAAAAAAGGTGTTCCTTTCCCCCTTTCACAGGGTCACAAGAAGGCAGTGGTCAGCCTAAGGCTGTGGAGGGCAGTGGTGATGGAACAGTGAGGAATCTTCCAGCCAGTCCTAGCATAATGGACTCAGGAAGAGAAGATAAGAAAAGAGAAAAGCTGATTTAACAAAGAGTTGGCAGAGAAAAAGAAAGCCTCTTACTGGTGAGACTGCAGGTACACCTGGCAAAATGCAGACATACAGCACAACTTGTGTGAACATGTATCACAATGATCTGGAAGGAAGGGCTTTTGTATCCTCTGCCTACTCATTTGTCTCACTCTTTCTTGTCTTTACATTATTTTCCTTTTGCTCGTGTGCATTTGAGAGTGCAGATCCGCATGTCAAGGCCATGCAGTGAAGCAGGCAGGCACAGAGCTGTGGTACTCAAAGACTCTCTGACAGGCACGACTGCAGAGCCCTGAGCCAGCAGCAGAGCTGGACGCAGAAGGCTGGGGTCAGCAACAAAGACCACACTGTGTGCTCCTCCTGCCACTGACGTCTATGTTCTTTGTGAGGTGGAGAAGGATCTCCTGTGCCTGGCTATAACGTGTTGGCAGGACTACCTTCAGCTCTCAGCAGAATGCTGTGACAACATACTGAGAGCAGAATCCTGCAGCAACACACTGACTTCCCTCTCATACCACAAAAATCCTGTCCTAGAACTGAGTCACACCACCCAGCACCTTAAATTGTATTTGTTTTAGCTAAACCCTACAGGATGCTCTTTCACTTAGGGCTCAAGACACTTGTGTTCCTTTTGACACAAGGCATACTGAGATATCCGTGGTGGGGAAGTGATGCATGGCCAGGATGCTGCCCCCGCTCCCGGCTCTGTGGTATGGGAGGACAGGCAACTTGTCAGCGGGGCTGCAGCGCCCACACGGATGGAGTGGAGTTACTAATTCCTTTGAAATTACAATTTGCTCTTTGTTTTGTATGTTTTCCAGATGTCACCTGCTGGCTTCAGGGGAAAGGGGAAAACTAATGTGAAGAAACTATTTTAGTAATTTGCCTGGAAAGCCAGCTACCTCTCTGAGCAGTTTGAATCACTTTTAAACTAAAACTTTTAGCAGAAAAAGAGGTGGGGCTTCACCATGGGCAGATGTAAAACAGCAAGCAGCTACCAAGGTACCTTGGGACGAACTGGTTTGTCCTTGGGCAGAAGCCAAAAGCAGTTGCTCCTCTCTCTGCACATTAACTACCTATAAGACTGATCTCACTTTGGCAGCCCCCAAATCCAGCCTTACCCTTACTGTTTATGTCTGCAGTCAGGTATGGGAGGCCACTGAACTCTCTTCTTTCTGTCCCTGCTTTTGTCTCATACATAGATGGACCTTTATTCATACTGAGCAGGTGTGACATGGTGCAAACTGGTTATCATGTTTGGGGTAATGCTGTCCTTTGCATATGAACCACTTCTGGGATAAGCCCTCTAGAGAAAGCAGTGACTGCTGGCTTGTCCCTTCAGGGAGGTAAGTTTTGAGATGGCAATTGTGGCATTTGGGTTTGCTTTAGAGCAGCAGCTTAAAAACTTGACTGCATAATTTTTGTCCTACATTTGATCTGTCTCCTTTCCCCCAAGGAAAGCCACCTTTGCCATTATTTAAATGCTCCTTGTTGGTGAAACAGAATGGGAAAAATAAAATGTATTATAGTATACTCTTAGCATAATAAGCTTTTTTTTAATGAGGAAATAACAGATAAAAGGCCTCTTGAGTAGAAAGGGGAAAAGTAGGTCAGTAACGTTAAATAAAAATATACCTTTAAAAAAACTGAAACCTATAGAGAACATGGAAAAAACATGTCTCTGTAAAGTGAAGTAAAGTAATAATTTCCCCTGTTAGCACACACTAAAACAGAGCTAAATGATTTGCATCACATCTTGATAAGTGTGTTTTTAGGGAGGTGAATCTCATGCTGCTTGATGAGAGTTGGCTAAGCAGTCTCCTATATTCATTAGTTATGTAAATAAGCATGTAAAGTAGCCCCTTTCTTGCCAGTGCCTAAAGAAACTGAGCTTGGACCCTGGCAACTATAAAATAATCCCACTGCTTCCTAGAAGTCTGTCAGACTGATGGGATTTTTTTTTTTTCTTTTGAATGGGAAAATATGTTATTTGGAGAGCAGGAAAAAATATCCTTGAGCTCTTGGCTGCCTTCTTGGCATGCATGGCGTGCAGAGGGTTTAGGTATTTTTAGGTAAATGTGAAAAGTATCAAAGCGGATATTTTCCTCCTGGGATCAAGGTAAAAACTAACACTCACTTCCATGCTGTCTCCAGGCACTACTGTATTACACAGTCTTACAATGGTGCATGAGTCTCAGAGACAAGTCATTGTAAATACAAACTGGAAATCATGTGTTTTTCTGTTTCTCTGGTTACTCTTTGAGAAGTACTTGATGAAGCCAATTAAAAAGAGAAAAAAAAAACAGCCTCTTTTTCTTAGTGGAAATTGGTCCTGTTTTTTGCAATCTCAGTGTTAAGTTCTTCCAAAGAAACAGTCATATGAAAAATGAAGCCCCGGTTTATCTTTTCAATTTCAGTAAACAAGTTCTTTTTTCTATTTTTACTCTTTCTCTCCATACTCCCTGCAAAATTCTCCTCTTACCAAAAAGAGAAAGAAAAGGTGGAAAAACCAGCGTAATTAAAACAACTCTGAAAATTAAAAGCTTTGAATACAGAAACGTTTTTGGTTGGTTGGTTGGTTTTTAACTTGGTAAACCAGAAAGTATGTTAAATAGTGATTCATAGGACTTCAATAAACAAACAATAGTGACTGTCCTGCATGGACAGCCAGCCAGTATCCTGTTCTGAGACCACAAAAAGAAAAGGAACTTAAGACTTTGCAATTTGGGATGATACATTGCACTCATTTTCTGCTTTATCTCATAGCTGTAAAAGCATCACTATTTGATAGCTGGCACTGTTGCTAAGGTGTTTGACATAGACAGTTTGTTGTGTGATGATTTCTTCCGCAGTCTGTCATGGCAAGGCTGGCATTTTGTTACTCACAAGGAGGTAGGTAAAATCCCTCTTCCTTCTCAGTGCAAAGGTGTCAATAACAAGGGCAGTGTCCAGTGTGAGGCAGCAGCCAGGAGCCTGGATTCCCATTGCTGGTGCCTGCATACCACCAACCATGGGCAGCTGTTCCCTACTCACCATAAGTCCCGTAGTATAGGAAAGAGTGTTGCCTCCTCCTGAGAAGGGCTTGCAACAGGAAGGACATTCGCCCTTCACTATATCCCTCTCCCCATTTAAGCCATTCCATTATCCCAACCAACCATACTCCCGTCACATCTCTGAAGGTCCCTGCCTGTCCTTACAGCCCCCACAAACACTGTGTCCATGGCACCACAGAAACTGGGAGGGCAAGGTGGCATGTGGGAACCTGATCTTTTATACAGAGGAAAATTCTGGCAAAGTAAGGTTTGATAACGTGGAAGAGCCAAGTGCAGTTTGGAATCCAATTTAATATGAATTTCTCTGTGCAGAATTGACACCACTGCCAGTTCTTACTCACTGTTAGATCCGACCAAGAAAATTACACAATTACTCTCAGTCTGGATTTAAAACTTGCACGTAATCAGCCTAGGTCCATGAACTGATCAGTTGCTACTAAACCTCGTAAACTCATTGCATATATGACTATTTTCAGTCTCAGACCATGATCTACTTTGTACAGATATAATAAAAAACAAATCAGCCCTTGGCAATTAACCTTTTATTTAAGTTCAATAAATATCTCCCTTCAGCACATTGTGGGTTTGTGAACATTGATTCCAAACCCCTTGCCAGCAATGAGCAATATGGCAGACAGCTCTGCTCCTGCCCTTCTTCCTTGACAAATCAGATTATGCAAAACACTGAAACACTCCGCATAGATCATTTAGTGATTTCTTTATCAACCATTGACAACTTTTTCGTGTGAAGGCAAAGCTGCATTCCATGCAATTCCATAGGTTTTTCAGGGAACTTCTTATCCAAGTGGAACAAATGCAGTCTGGCCCATTACATTTTCCTAGAGATTTTTTAAATTTTTCTGAATGGAAAAACAAAAAGGGGCAAGTTTAATAAATTCAGTATTGTTCATTTTGCACTTTCTCTGGGATTTATTTACTTTGGAGTCAATTTGTATTCACTCTCTGCTCCTTCACACAAGACGCTTAAGGATGTTTTGTAATTCAACACAGCATAATGCTCCATTTCCTCTTTGCAGAGATAATGAACAGCAGATGACTGTGCTGAACCATCCTTGCTACCTGCAGGTAGTGATGCCAGGAGCTGATACCACCATGCAGGGTCTACACTGCACAGTGAGGATGCACACTTGCCATGATGCAAACTGGCACAGGTAGGGTTACTGCTGTTCCCATGTCATTAGCAGAGGAGGAAGAAAATAGTATTTTTAGTAGTCTTATGAGATATTTTGAGTTAAGAGGAAATTTAAAATTGATGGATAGAGTGTGATGTTTAATTATGGCTGTAGCTATATGTGCGTGGTCTCATAAGCAAATACAACTGCTTATAGGTGACAGCCATTCACTAGGGATTTCTCAATGCATTTCAATGGTCTCTCCTTCTTCCATCTTTCTGTCTGTAAATGTGTGTTGTCCATACCTTTCTAACTTTTGTTGACTCCTTGGCACTTCCTCCACAGCTAAAATGGGTCTGGAAAAAATATCCTGGGTCATGAAGTTCAGTCCTCTCATCTACAACCATTGTATAACTGTGACCAAGCCCTTACCCAGGTCTGCCCAGGAAGCAGGGGGACTTCGTGTCCTTGCTGTACCTGTTTGGAAACTGCTTCGGAACAGGGCTAGCATAGTTGTGAGGAATGGGCTTGTGATTTCCAGAGTAATCATAGTTATTTCTAGTTTGTACTCATTTGAACTTTGTGCTTGGCTCAAGCTGCTTTTTTTCCCCCTCTCTGCTTTTTAGACTACTACTGCATTTACAAAGGACAGTCATGTCTGTTCTCAGCCTTGACTTCCCTTTGGTTGAAAATCCTGACTTGTCCCATCTGGTGTGCCAAGACAGCCTCCCCAGTAACCCCATGCATGCGCTCTGCATCTGCTTCAAGTTCATTTCATCTATTTCTTCAAAGCAGAATGTGGCTGAGGAAGCTGTGAACGGCAACCCTGTGAGGTCTCCCTAGGACTGCCCATGCCCAGTGGGCACTAGTCTTTATCTCTCTTTTTTTTTTAAATTTCTGTACTGTGCCATCCTGTGCCTCCCTTTTCCCATCTACGGCCCAGTTTGGTTCCAGAAGCTGAGTGGTAAGAGCCAGGTCAGAGCTCTAGGTCACGACACAACCTGTATACACAGATCTCCTTCCAGGCTGATTTTCAGCTGTCAGGACTCCTGATGGTCATAAGAACTTGTGTAATTTGGACCTATGTGTGTGAGCTTGGATTTTGTAAAGTCTTCAGCTTTGTTCTGCTTCATTAGCCTGGCCTTCTAGGTCAGGAGTCTTCTCTATACTAATAATGGCCCCAGTTGTATATCAATAAATACTATTAAATGTTCTCTTTTCCTCTGCCAGCAACCATGCTGAATTGATGTTTAGCCTTATTCCTGAGAAAACTGTTCTAATTCATTATATTTCTTTGCAGGAGAACCCTTTGTCATCTCCCCAGGAATGTCCTCATCTCCTATCCATTTCTGTGCCAATTCCCATTTTTGAAGTTTTAGTTAATAATTCCCTTGTGATACCATACAGATGTCCAGAGAGATTTAGCTGACTTGTATTCCTCTGTTTGAAAGGCATCCATCTTATAAAAAAAAGTGATATCATATTATTCAGGCACATTCCTCACGCATCTTGTCCCAATTTCCACTTACCTTCTTAGCTGTAATAGCCCTCTCTTTTTCATGTGCCCCAAAGCCTTTCACAGATCACTTTCTCACTCTCCTGCATCATACTGTAAGCTTTCTTGCTATATCAGATACCTATTTGAGATTAAGAGAAATCTTTGCAGTGCCACTTTCCTGCTCCATCATAGACCTGCTTGATTCAGGACACAGAATCTTCTTTGAGGGGCATGTATCTAAGTACCTGAAGTGCAAACATAAAGCAACTTTCAATTGTATTAAGATAGGTTATCTGAGCTATCAGACTCAGAATGTCCTTTTCTGTTTTGGGGGACTGTTTCTCAGGTTTTTTGGACTGCTAAATCTTCTTGCCATTTATATGCATGTCTTCAAGATATAACCTTGCTAACAAAGCAACATCAGTGCCAAAATTAATTTCCAGTCTTGTAAAAGAAAGCTAAGAGTTGAGGTAAACACTTCAGTGTAAAGACATCACTTATACAATTCATGCTTTGAGTAGTAACATAAACCAGGTTGTACACAGCATGAACCAGACACACAAGGTATCATTACACAGTTTTGTTATATATTAAGACTTTAAAAGAAAGGAAAAGCTTCAAACCTCCTCTAAACCTTTGTTTTAGTGGAATTATATTTGCTTCTAACTTTGTTATCATTCCTCTTCTGGTCTGGTTTCTGGGATAGTGCTTTTCAATTAAGGACTGAGTTCAACAGAAAAGTGGGAGGCTCTTGGAGTATGATGGGACTGGATTCAGTTCCTTGAAGAATCAAAGGAGGAAAGTCCGATCTCTGAGATCATCTGGAGTGAGCTGTTGCTCTCTTCACTAAGGGTTTTCCATTTCAACCAATCTTTTCATGAAAAGGCTAGAAAGAAGCCTCCTTCCTGATTAAATCACGAGGGCTATTGAGTAGAAATAAAAGGAACCAGTGTCAGACCAGCTACACAGGGACAGTAGCCGGACTGAACTGTCTGAAAGTGTGGAAGAAAAGCATTAATTTTTTTCACCTGCAGTTAAAAACAGTGTTTCCTGATGTATATGGACATTATGAAAATTATTTTTCTGTGATCATTATAAAAAAAGCATTGGAATGGAATAACTATATGTAACAGAAAATGGCTGCCTTGGCATCTTTCAGTTGCCAGAAAGTGTAGTGTGGAAATGCAGTTTGAAAATGGTAATTTGAGAGGTAAATAGGTCAGACTTGAATCTTCTTGCTTTGAAAATCTTTGCCTTACTGTTTGTAGTAGGCCCATAAATTAAAATACTTTTTGTCTTTCTTGATTGTCAGTTTAATTGCAAGGAGGAGATAAAAAGCTGAGAGGAATGCAGAAATGTTAATAAACAACATGTATGGTGAACACACCCTTTCAAATATGCACGCAGAGGAACAAGCCCTTTGCAAGTCATATGAAATAGAAAATTAGGTTGTGCAGAGTAAATAAAGTCCTTCACACTGGAGTGTCTGGGTCAAGCCTGTAAATGACCCCAAAACTTCACTGTCTGCTCAAAATGCAGTGGCTGAACTGGCTGGTCACAGCATAACAGCTTTTTAAACAACACTTAACATGATGAAATGCCATTTGAGTCCAATTAGTCTGTTATTAGTGATGACTCATCTCCATCCTTCCTGAATGAAAGATGGAGGAAGCTCAGAGGAATCCCACTGCTGGACCACTTCACATATAGGAGGGGTTTGTGTTAAGTCTCTCTCACAAGAAAAGAAGCTCAGCTTCTAGAGGAGAGTTACCTGAGCCCACACATGGTCATGAGAACAAGTTGGTTTTAACTCTCTGCACACTCCTCATGTTCCCATCTATGTTCCTGTGGATATGGCTTGAGTCTTTCACAATACACATGGTTGATGAAGGTACCAAAATATCACTAGGTGCCATAACACTCTTGAACATTTTGGATAAGGGTTTGAGGGCACCCAAGAGACTGAGGGAGGTGAGGTAAGTCAGTGTCTCCCTAGTGACCCCTGATTCTCAGATCATATCACATGATGAGTGTGAACAGCTTGCAGAGGATGCTGGGAGCAGAGAGACTTCTTTAATCTCCTAGGCTTCTGTTCCCTAATCTAGTAAAATCCTTTTCCCCTGCCTAGGACTGCATGTGCAGCAGCATTGCTGAGCAGCCACACACTGAGCACTGTCCTACCTCGGGGGATAAGAAGATGGGGTAGAAGTGGAGACACTGTGGGAAGAGATGTTGCAAAGTACAAGAAAACTGAGTTGCAAAAAGTGGCATTAATCTTGTGGAGGTTAACCCTATTATCACAGATTTCGGGGAAGTATCAACAGCAATACATTTCATTATTGCATACAGTCAGGATCACTGTCCTGTGGTGGTACTGGCAGATTGCTTGGTATGACTATGGATGTGATGGCATTTCTGAGAATGGGTGGTAAATTAGTATTACTCCTTTGCTTGGTATTTCCCTGGAAACAAAAAAATTCCCTAATGAAGTAAAAGTAAGTAAAACATTCACAAATGAATGGATGTGCATTTTCAGAAAAACAAAAAGAAAATAAAAGTGAGGAAACACTGATGCTTCATCCCTTTCTAGCAGAAGCCAAGGCCAAACTCCCACCAGCTCCAAGGGAATTAGATGCTTTAATCTAAGTCAAAATAATAAATGAGGTAGCATATTATATCCAATATGTGGTGAAACATCATTATGTGCTCCTTAGATTGATGGGGTCAAAGCTTTCCGTGGCTAGAGGAAAGGCAGCTGTAAGTGACTGAATGAGATAGGCAGGGTAAATGGCAGTGCACAGCAGAGACTCCAGCTATTTCCCTGCTGTGTGTGGAGCAGCACGAGGACTTTGTCCAAAGCCTGAAAACTTTTGACTTTGCTGTGTCTTAAATCAGACCTTATGTGCACCATTTATCTTATATGCCAGAGATACTACATCCACTCTTTTTCCACCAGGAACAATGTGACAGCTTTTTCTTTTAACAGTGTGCCATGTTTGGGCTAGTCTGTTTCCAAGTGACCTTTCAGTACTTCCTCCTGAAAAAATCAATGGTATTGGTATGAAGCTGCAAATTTCTGTTATAGTAACAGGCGGAGCTGTTGGCCAGTATCACAACACAAAGATTTTCCTTTTATTTTTCAAAAAAACCCATGGCTTTAATCAGTAGCGACTGGGGGAGAGGTACTATGTCAGTAGTGCTAATCCCTTCCATCACAGCTTTGCTTTCACTGAAACTCCCAAATACTTGTGTCTCCTCCATGCTTTATCTTGCCAAATTTTCCGGTCTGCAAGTGTCAGGTGAGGAAGGTTATCCCAGCTACTAGAAAGAAATCCTCCCTGTAATGGATTTGAGGTGTTTGCTTAGCAATACCATGGACTTTCAGATCAAATACACACTATGTAAGGGAACAAGGCATTTGATCTCCGGAGGGAATTTCATGGTTTGGGTTTGGCGAGGTGATTGCCAAGGTCAACTGTGAGCACAGAAAGAACTCTGCAAAGAAGCCAAAACCAAAATTTGGCAAACAAGAAAAAGAAATCCCTTTCTGTTTTTAACTGCCAGTGTGTAGGAGCTAACCTATCTTCCAGTTTGCACTGCTTGGAAGTAGGGATTCAGACCAACTGCCTAAGTTTATTCACAGCTCATCTCAACAAGCACAGGCTCCTCTGATATAACAACACACAATGGACAACAGAAGCTGGGACCTCTTATGTATAGCAAAGCAAACTATCCTGTGGCAGGAGGTAGAGGAGAAGTGGTAAATCTGTGTGGCACAGTTGTGTGAAATTCTGTCCAGCTTCACAGTAATGAAATCCTGGAAGAAGAGGTGAGACCTTCCGGTGAAGACATGAACTGTGTTTGACATTTTTTGGTGCCAAGGCAGTGCTGTCACACTAGCCATACAGAGGATGCAGTGCAGTGTATCGTCCAGGTGAAATCTACAACCCATGTGAGTCCATAGAGATATTGAAATAACGCTGTTAAGGTGGAAAGGCTCTTCCACTCTCCTGATCCTTTACATTTGTCAAATCCAGTACTTGTGTGACTTGATGCCTCTGAGCCATCTACACACTTATTGTGAGGAGCCCAAATATCCTCTTTCTTGGGGCCTTTGAAGAGAAGAATTTAAACATAGCTTAGTCTCAAGTTTTTACCTTGGCATGATTGTTCCTGTGAGATGTTCTCTGCTTGAGATCTGCTCTGTCCCTGTTCTTCCCCAGTGCTGAATTTATGAAATCTCAGAGGCCACCAGAACTTGCTAAAATGGTGAAGCAGCAGAATGAACTCCATACCCCTCTTTAAGTGTCCAGGGACACCATTTGCTTGCTATCTGCTACTATGAGCTAGAAGCTATCCCAGTCCAAATCTGGTGCTTTACTATAGTGTAGATTAATAGAAGGATTAAATGTGCAGGGAAAGAAATCACCGCAAGAACTTTTTTTTTTTTTTTTTTTTTCCTTTGGGGAAGGGAGAATGAAGAGAAACAGATGATTAATCTTTTGAGGGTTCAAGTATTCTTTTATATATGAGTCATATGTCTAAACATTCAGGGTCACCAGTGACCTCCTCTTGGCCAGATCTACAAACCTTCTCCCTCTTTGGTCTAGCTGAGAAGTCTAGATGCATTCACTTCTCTTATCTTTCCAGACTTTCATAGGTCTATGCTCTTTGGGGACAAGTGATAGGAATACAATAACAAAGACAAAGGATTTTTTTTTCCTGTATGGCTTGCCTAGTTCTGTGTCTTTTGTGGGTTTTTTGCTGGGCAGCATATAAAATATATTTTATGTGGGAAAAATTCTACCAAAATATTTCTGAGTGCACTCCCTGCATTATTAAGGTTTATAGAAATCTTATTTTGAAGCAAACTGACTGAGGCAAAAGCAGTTACAGAATAATATTTATTGAAACACTAGTCAGCCAAATATTACTTCATAAAATGGAAATAAGCAAATAGTCACTGGTTAAAGAATAGCAATGTCTTACAGAATTTAATTGGGCAGATGTCATCTCAGGCAGTTCCTACTCACAGCATCTCTACTCTTTATATATCAAATTACTACACTAGTTATGACTAGGAGATGCAAATATTGTAAGTCAAAACCAGGGACTATATTTTCAAAGCTGGTGCCTATTTTCCTGGATTACTGTCATTGTCTGCACATCCAGATTCTCATATGATCCACAAATACATGCTCTAAACCCTGTCTGTGCAAGAGGGGGACAAGACTTAGGATCCTGCTCTTACAGATGTTTGTAAGGTTAGGTGAAAGAGCCACTAATGAATAAAAGTACATATACATATAATATTTGTTAGGAATATGGCCAAGTACTCTGTAGATTTCTACAAAAAACAAAGTCAGTACATAATAGGCATAATAACTCTCTAAAGTCTAAGTACATCAGTATTCAGTGTATGGCTGTGCCCTGACATTGTTTCTTGCTGCTTTTATTACACCATTTTTCTGCTGCAATCACACTATTCATTTGCATGGATTTCCTTCCAGTTTAGGTCTTGATTTATCAACATATTTAAGCACGACTACAAGACAGGAGGTGAAGTTCACGATGTGTAAGGACTGAAAATTCTTGAATTACTAATCTAACAATAGGCTGTTATAAGGAAAGTGAAAAAAGCCCACAGCCTGTCTTGTGGTGATCTTTAACAACAGATGTGTTGTGTAATCCACAGGAGGTAAATTTTTAGCTTTCCTCAGTGTGGGTGAGGTCTTTACTCTCTCCGTGTGTCTGCTTTGTGGCCCTGCTTTTGATGAAAGATGGACACTAAAAGAGCCAGAGGAGACCAGCAAGGATGATGAAAAGTCTGGAAAACATGACCTATGAGGAAAGGTTCAAGGAGCTGATGTGTTTGGTTTGGGGTTTTCTTTTTTTTTTTTTTTTTAATCTCAAGAAAATACATCCTGAGATGGGATATAATGAAAGACTTTCCACACTTAAAACATTACTCTGAAAGACTATGATGGTCATAGGGATACGGGAAGAACTGGCTTAATTTATGGCAGAAGTGATTTATGTCAGACAGTAGGAAACACTATTTATTGTTAGGAAAATCCAGGACTGAAGGAGAATACCTAGAAAGACTTATTACGCTTGTGATTAGAGATTTTTAGGGACAGATCAGACAAACATCTGCCAGGAGAAGCCAAGACATTTTTAGCTTGCCGTTGTATGAGAAGGAGTGGGGAAGGTGTTCTCTTGAGTCCTTTCCAGCCCTGTATTCCTGTAATTCATGATCTCTGTGTGACTTCAGTCTGTTAAACCAGAGCCCTGTACTACAATCAGCTCCTAGACATCAAAGGGTTTGGGAAGACTCATAGGCTGGCCAAGTGTCAAACAGTTTTCTGTCCTCTGAGGAGAAGATATGTCTCTGGCTGTCACTCAGGTCTCTGAGATACAACTGACAGTTTTCTGTCTTATTCATTAGTCACTCAGCTGAACCTGCAGCAGCACAGCAAGAGAGCAGGCAGTTTCTGGAAAGGTTTTCCCAAGGAAGTTTGAACAAGTCCAGGATGCACAGGGAGCTGATTTCTTTTCACATGATCTCCTCACCCTGTCCTGCACTCTTCTTGCCAAGGGCTTGGTGTTGGAATACCCTTCAGAAACACCATTCAAGAGGCAGAAAAATGCTCAGGGGTCAGATGTGTAGCCAAAAGTTAAAAGCTCAGTCTTCAGCCAAAATGGATGTGGAACAAATGTTGTCCCAACAACAACAACAAAAAAAAAACAAACCCCAAACCCAAGCAAACTCTGAGCACACCAGATTTTTCTTGTCCTTCTTTTATACCCAGGGAAGCTGGCCTACAGGAACTCCACATTTACTTGTAGAGAAGGAGGAAAGAGGAATGATGGCACAGAATCAGAACAGGATTGCCGTACTAGCATCCATGTTTCCTTTTAGCAGGGACAGCAAGGTCAAGAGATGAGATAAGACCAAGGGCCCTTGATGCCAGATTTGGCTCAGATGTATTTACTGGTTTTTTGTATGAAGTCTGTCACTGACGAGCTGCCTTGGACTTTTAAGGGGACTGTTTTTCCTGCTGTATGTAATTCTGTTTGGTGTGTCTCTCAGGATACAGCACAGATTGCTGACCTTGGCCTGATGTACAGTGTTCTCCCACCCTGGTCTGCCAGTGAAGGTCCCTGCAGCTGCCTGCTCAGCTGGTGACAGCTGTGAAGTTCTGTGTGACCACAGGAAAGCAGTGATATGGAAGTTGACATTGAACAGGAAGAAGGCAAATGTTAAGTATCTGTAATAGGCGTGCTGCCATGATGGCAATACAGATACCACCATCCTGTAAAATATACAGCAGGCTGCTTTTGGTTGTTGATTTTTCTTTCTCTAAATTTCTTTTCTTTTGGCTTTGACCTATGCTGGCATCTGAAATCCCTTTTGGCCACTGGAGGGCAATCCAAACTCTTCACCTTAGTTATTTTCAACCCATCTTTTGTCAAGTAGCAGCAACCTGGCTGTGGCTCAGGGACTGCAGTTTGCTTTTGTGTTCCCACTCTCCTCTCTCTTTGCATCCTCCTTTCACATACACCACCACCAAGTTTTTGTCAGTGAGGCTTTGTAATTACAGGATGTCTTCTCTCCAACAAAATGTCAACCATGCCAAAACAAGTTCCTCCACAGGTCCCCTCCTCATTAGATCTGTAGGGAGCGCTCACACTTGGCTGACAAATTCCATGGTGAGAAACGTCTTCATGACCATCAGACATTGTCACTTGGTCAATGCTAAGCATAGCAGTGACATGCTGGGCAGGGGTGCATTTCATACTGTCAAACTATGCTAATGCTGCATTATACTGGATTGACTAAAATTTGTCTTGGGGAAACAGAGATGTGTAGAAGCATCAGAGTAGGCACACTACACCCAGTGCAACAAAAGAAACTCTGGGCACTGTTATCTGTCTACATCCTGTAGGAAAGTCAGGCTGTTCCTGCCTAAACTTTCAGGAATTGCATGTAAGAATAAGAGACAGAAAATAATCCATCTTGTGTGCTTTATGTTTGACTCAGACCCCTGGGTCTATGTCAGATGATATAATTTGGAGTCCAAACAGGGTCCAAAGCACCTTTCAATGGGTGCAGAATCGCAGCAGGAGATTTTTTAAAAAAGTCATTTCCTGCTCCAAGGTCTACTGAAAATCTGAAGGTACCTGGAGGCTTTTCATCAACCAGGCAGCAACTCTCAGTCCCTCAGCAGACTCCCTTTCCTTCAGTTCCAGTGGGGATGAGTACAACAGTGTCCCAGGATGAAGCTGTCTCTAAGAAAGATTTGGCACCTGGAGATGTTGAATGGCAGCCTCTTCAGGAATGGAGAAAGTCAGCAAACCAAATGTATCCTGACCTCAGCCTTGGAACTATAAGGCTTAAAAAGACCCGGTCCATCATCTCGGTTCCCCATAGATCCTCTCCAGGGTCAATCCTGTATGCACTGTGCAGGCAGCTCATGTGCAACAAGGTGGCACTGGTGCACTCCCAGCAAGTCACCAGGCCAGCCTTTGGGATACTGATGGGTTCATTTCTTCTCTTGCCAGGATGCTGGATGACCAACTCGCATCTTGGCAGCGTGCCTGGTGGTTTCCCGAGAGCCAAAGCTCCTGCAGTTGCAGAATGTTAAGCTCACAAATGTCAAAATTCTTTCCCAGTTGCCCTAGAGAGGGGTTTCTAGAGCTTCCAGGCTCTCAGTCCTCAGCTTCTGGTCAGTCTTGGTTATAGTGAGCTGGGAAACTGCAAGCCATAGGATCTGGCCTCCAGTCTGCCTAAGTCACTTGGATAACTCAGGTTTCCCTAGCTCCTTGGAAAGTCACCAGGTAGGACAAGCAGGGTTTGCAACTCCTAAAAATACATATTTTTGTTCCCATGCCAGCTGACATGTGCATGGGTGTTTATTTCTGGGCTATGTAAGTGGTCCTGAAGCTGGGGACACAAGAGCTCCCAAGCTGTGCCCAAGGCCTAGGGCAGCTGAAAATTTCAAGCTCAGCCCAAGGCACAGGTGCTGGGTTCCCTTGAGCTCAGCTGTCAGAAGCAGCAGCAGGCAGCAGTGGGGCAGGAGCAGCATCTCACCATTGCTGCCAAGCACATATGTCAGCAGAGTTTGGGAGCATCATAGGGCAGGACACTCCCCACCAGTGGCAGGCAGCTTGACACTGTGAGGGGCTGAGAGCAGTTAATTCCTGGGGTCCTGCAGGAATGCTGTGTGAGTCTGTCTGGGATGCTGCAGCGCCTCAGATGTGCCCCCTCTGACACATCAGCCACAGCACACACCTTGCCAGGTGCCCAGCTCTGTGCTCAGCTGCACAAGGCACTTTTGTCATGAGTTTTCAACCACTTTTTCCTTTGTTTAACATGATCCTGTAGACAGGACCTTTATACAGGCTATAAATAAATAAATATATAAATCTATATATAAAATGATAAAATTTTACAGCCCTTCCTTAAGCTTTTCTTTTTGAAGCCATAAGTATTTTTTTTTAGGTTAGACAGGACATGTAAAATCACCAGTGAGGTGGGGGATTCTCAGAAATATGGATGAAAAAAGGCTCTTTTAAATCAGATTCAGGAAAGGGCTAAGCATTTTCCATTAGACAGGCTTTAGACGGACTGGGACATAAAACAAAAGCCAAGCTAAATACTGAGAGCAATGTAACCAGTGAAACAATGGGAAAGTTATTTAGCAACATACACAACCCTGGAACAGCCATGCTGTAAGTTAAGCACGCACACCAAATGTATTTTGGGCTACTGGTGCCAGAGCACTCAGCTAACCCTCCAAAAACTAACTCAGACACAACATGCTTACATTTCCCTCTCTACAACAGCTTGTGAGGCAATCACTGTGAGGGGATATACAACACTTATTTATTTCAAACAGCCACTCATGCAGCACAGCTTGGACTCTGATCTTAACCAGATGCTCTTCGGTCATCCCACATGCAAGGTGCATTGCACAGCTCCACATGCATCCCTAGAGCAGCATGTCCTGCTCTTCTACCACCCTATACTAAGCACTGCCAGCCACTCTGTCAAGTAACTTCATCTGTCTCCTGAGAACAAACTCTCACAAGTCAGCAAGTACAGGACAACTTCTGCCATTGCACAAGAGAACCTGTTCTTGCTCCCTCAGCCAGGATGACCTTGCTTGCTGGTACAATAAAGCTGCTATCAAATTACACTTCTGCAAAATATCTACCAGCCTTCTCTTTGACCTGAGTCTTCCTCATTGTACCAGGTTCCCTCCTGAACTGAAATACCCTTACTGCAGTGGCTGTGAGAGAACAGGTACCACAAATTCAGTTAAGCTTATCTGATCCACAGATGTCACTTGCCCTTGCCTGGATTTTTGGGGATGGCTTAGCTCAAAGCATGCCTGTGCTGATGTAAACTGAATTCAGGGGTAACTTTGAAGGCTGAAATCGGAAAGGATGAAAAAATCTGGAATAAATAACCAAGATGAAGGGCTTGGGTCCTCTGCCATTATTCAAAGGTGGCTGACATAAGTTGTGTGAAGGCTTTAAAAGCAACCCGCATTTCTTCTTGGACTGTTTCCTTGGCAGTGCTAGAACACTTTTTTTTCCTAACTTTTTAAAAGATCTACAAGAAGAAGAATGTTGGTAAGTGCTCTGATTTTCTTGTCTCCCTCCACCCCCCCTCCATATTTGGGAAGAAAAGAGCTTTGGTATTTTCTTTTCAGTTTCCCCACAGAAAAGCCTTGGAAAGTCTGCATCTTCCTGGGTTTGGAGAGCAGTGCAGCATGCAGTGTCACCCCTAACACAGCACATGCCAGAGGGGCATTCTGTCTCCTTGCAGCTAGCAGGGAATGACAGCAGCACCGTATTTCCTCCATGTGATACAATTATTCCTCCTTTTCAGCAGGGACTTATCTACACTCAATAACCAGAGTCTGATGGCTCCCACAGATATGTCCTTCATGACCTGCTGTTTCTGTTTCAGAAAGCAAAGTATTCAGGCTGGTTTCTCAAGGGCTGAATTTTTTTCTTCCAGAAATGTTCCTTCCACAACCACCAAAACTGCATCCCTAAACACTTTGATGAGAAAGCAAGTCATATAGGTGAATAAAAGACATCTTTTACATACACAATCACCATTTTCTCTCAGCTGAGAGGAAGTGTATCAAAAGTGTCTGATAAGTTTTTCATTTGCATTTACAAGTTTTCTGTATCGTGTTCACACTTTGGAATAGCAGGTTCATGAGCTGAAACATCATGTGTGAGTATCCCTATGTGTGTGAAACAGAAGAGAGAGGAAGGCATTGGAAACTTTAAATAAAAAGAGGATTTTTAGACCTGAAACTTTACCCAACCTGAATGTTAGGACAGATTATTAGAAAACTGTTTTTCTATCCTGTAGCAATTTTCTTCTCTGTTTTGTTTTGTTTTGTTCTAACAGCTCTGCTTGCCAGCACACAATGAAATCAGCTGGGTTTTGTGCTGTAAAAAATGAAAGGGTTTCCCATTATTCCATTGATTTCATTCTATTATATTAATAAATCATGCAGTTGGCTACCCATGACATGAGCTCAGAGTACACTGAGCAGTGATTCATGCTGTTGCATGTTGAATCTGCTAGGGAAGTTTGTCACTGAAGAGGCAAATATGGACTCTTTATTTAAGTTTTCTGGATCAAGGTCTTCTCCCAGCGAAGTCCCAAGTATTACTGCAGCTTTTGGGTGCCATTATAGCATGAGAAAGAAAAACTGCATAATCCTAACTGTTAGATGGAAATGCATTCTTCTGAAACAGCAGAAGAGAATCCTGGACCAGCATCCTGCCTGATCAGCACACACCTTGGCAGGCATTTACATTTGCTCAGCATTTTGACTCCTGCTCTAGACCCCTGGGAACTGTCTAGTTGGCTTTATTTTAAAAGAAACAGGAAAAAGTAGTGCACTCCAAGAGTCATGAAGAGGTGTGAGGAGCCAGCTTGTCCCTGAAGACTGATTTTGAACGCTGCATCCAAGAAGTCATGTTTGGACTTGCTTGGTGCTATTAGACTTGCCTGTATGCAGGAGTGACCTCTGCCACAAACACTTTAGTGGCATTTGAATTTTTTCAGAGACAGATTGTTAAGGACACAATTGGGTACACACTGCTCTGCCATTGCTTGTCATTTACTGGCTCTCAACCAGCAACCTCTACAGAATGTCCACATATCCCTCCCTCTCTCTTTTCCTGCCTCTCCCAAAACCCTTCTCCAAAACTGGATCAGAGCTCCATTGTTTCAGTTTGTGCCTCGTTTTCCATTATTCTTGCACTTATGTCCTCCAGGGTGCTCCACTGAGCCAATTTACCACACATAGTGTGAAAAGGATGAAAGACAAGAATTTGTGTAAGGTGTATTCCACGGGCTAAGCTGAAACTAAAAGACATTAGGAAGCCCATACTTAACAGATATTGGGAATGGGTGTTACCTTTGTTTCTGTGCTGGCATTTGCATTAGCCCAATGTTAGGATCAGTTAATCTGTGGGGATCACCAAGCCAAGTTACTTCAGTGTATTAGTGTTTGGTACCAGAGGGCTGTGCTGACATTCAGAGGGACCTCCATCAGCTGGGAAACGGGCTGAGATGTCCCTTATCAAGTTCAGTAAAGGGAGGAAGAAGCCCAGACACCAGCAAAGGCTGACTGACCTCCAGAGCGGCCTTCCAGCCCCTGCCACTCTGTTGAACTGTGATTATTACAAAACCATAGCAATGTTGTTGGTGCAGCTACAACTGTTTTCCAGCAGATGAGTTTATGATGACATTCATAAAACACCCAGCATGGAAAAAAAAAGTACCCTTGCACATCGGGTCAGAATTTAGTTCAAGAGTATGCTGGAAAGAATTGCACAGGGAAAAAAGTTGTGACAACCAGGGTATTTCTGCTGTAAGTAATGACTGGGATGGAGTTCTGTCTGCCCAGATAGCACTGATGATTGCACAAATGGCACTTATGGTAGGGTGATGAGCATCACATTTTGGTGGGACTGAAAGTAGTTAAATTCCGTGGAAGGGATATTTCAGTACTGACTTACCTGAGGCAGAGTAGAGGCCTGGAAATGGCACTTCTGAAGCAGGATTGGAAGACTACAGAAGATCAGCTGCCCCAGAAGATTGTGCAGAGCTTCCACTATGGCAAGACAGACTAATGCTAATTTAAACTAAATCTCCTCCTTTTACACCTGATCAGATTCCATTTAATGCCCTTGTGGATGGCATTAAATCAATCAGGGCTATAAAGGTAGATCAAATGTTTTCTCAATGCCCTTCCTTTGGTCAGACTTGTTTGGATGACAACTGAAGAGAAGGTGAAATTGTCTTAGGACACTGGACAAACTGACTCATCTTGAAAGGTGGCATAGAACTTTTTCAGAGGTTCTGACAAAGCTGAGATACCTGGAGGAAAGGAATACACAAGACAGTTGAGTACAGAAGCAAATCCCTTACTATGAGTGCTTTCAGACTTGGTAAATTTTTCACAACAGCAAGGAAAATGATCTGAAAACAGCTTTCTTATGGCCTGTGAATTCCTCCTCAGGGAGAAAATGCACGGCTGGAAGAATTATTTAATCCTGTTGAAAAAACAAAGTGCTGGAAACCAAAGGTAGACAAATTCAAACAGAAATGAAGCTTGAGGGGAATTGCAAATGCAGAAGAAATTCTCCTTGTTCCCTCCTTGAAGCCACAGGTGTCCTCTGGGCAGGTAAGAGGGGCACAGGTGGAGCAGAAAGGCCACTGGCCAAGAACTCGGTAGAAGTGCTGGGGCTAGAAGTGTCTCAGGCAGGTTTTTCCCTCACCTGTGACATTGCTTCCTCACTCCTCCACCCACAGAGACCAACCTCCCCTTCCTCTGGAGAAGGTCACTGATATTCCCCTGGATGGTCCAAAGTGGGGAGGTGAAACCTGGGAGGACATGGGGACACTGGTTCTCACTGTGGGAAGGCTCATGGCCATCAGTGAAGCAGGATATGCCAGCAAGCAGCTCACCGTGTACGGGGCAGGGCACTGATGTGTCAGCCCTTCCCACCTCTGAGCAGAGCTAAGAGCCTGCTTCTCAACCTCCAGGTCTGACTCATACCCTGTCCCATGGATCCAGCTAGCTTCTTCCCCATGTGTGAGCCTCCAGTACCACTGTGCCATTAATGTGAAACACAGCACAGACACCCTTGCCCCACTCTATGGCATTGGTTTGCAAACAAACTCAAAGTCACCACAGCCTTGCCCAAAGAGCAAGAATCTCTGTCATTAACAAATTTGCATTTATATTGCCTTCAAATAGCTGACCTACTGGCTGAATTGGGTGCACTGGATATTTGGTAGGTCCTGCAGGAACCTTGGGTAGTATGGGTGCTTTGACTGTACAACTCTTCATTAATTAGGAATGTTTCTGTACTGTGTTTTTACACATGGATCTACTCTTATATGCATCTGGCAATTAGTTTACTCCCAAGAATGTGAAGTAATTTTTGGCCTCAGAACTGGAAGCATGAGTGTCTGTTTTTTAACTCTCTGCTACCACTGGGGATGCTAGATGAGCCTCTGAAAGGCGAGAAACAATTCCCCCTTTGCTCTAGCAATAGCTGCAGAGATAAAGGTCTGGGGTCTACAGCTTATTATTATGGGAAGAGCTTTTTCATTATAATTAATTTCAGGACTTAGCAAATCTCTTTAAAGCAAGCCTTTTGCTATTTTAAAATAGTCAGGATTCTGGATAACCACAGACAGGTTTGGCTGCATTTTACTGGTGATGTAGCTGTCATATCTATTTTGTTTTATGTTTTTCAGTAAAAGAATTTTTTATTTCCAAAGTCTTTGTTTCTGTTAACTTTGGCTGAAAGACCAATATCTTACTGTCAGCTAAAAATGCTTTATTGCAGTTTTATGTGTTGAAATCCAAAAAAGTTTTATTAGAAGAAGATTAATTCTTGACATGAAGTTGGATCAGCATTTATTAGTATAAATTCCATGATCTGAATCTCCCAGATCAGGTAGTTTTTCTGTTGCAGAGAAGGATGAGGTTTAACCAGGTAATGTGCACAGGAATTTTTTTGGCAGCAGAAGGAATATCACAAATCCTTGCATGTTTGAGATCCATGTATTTAGAGAGACAGCTGGATAGTTTTCCTATGTGTGAAGAGATTAGGGCAAAAGAGATGAAATGTTGATGAGCAGATGGTTTGAATGTCAGTTTTATGTTCCCCTCACAATCTTTAAAACAGTGTTGGAAAGAGAACCTAAACATGAGATGGTTTCGGAGGAACTGATTTGTAGTATATAAAAAAGGGATTAATCTTTTTTTGTTATCATTCACGTTAGGCTCAGAATAAAAGTAGAGATTTGAAGTATGAGCTTTTGGAGTAACATATGTTACTGCTGTAACACTGCTGTACATCATGTGCTTTAAGTAATTGAGTAGGGCATTTTGCCTGTTTTGTTTCCCAAAATGGAATAACTCACCACAACTTTGTTGACAGGAAATACCTGCTTGTAAAGTAAAACAGAAATCATGCAAAAAGAAAAAAAAACCTATTTTTTTCATCACAAGACCAGAGATCAGATGTCCTATCTGTCTGTCACAGTTTATTTTAACCTTGTGAATTTTCACTTTGTGAGAGATGCTGCAGAGGAGAATCCAGCACATGGATGAGAACAGAGATCTTCAAATTATTAGTCTTACCCACAGAAATTTGCGGGGAGAGACAAAAAGGAGTTAAGACAAACACACTGATTTTCTGCAAACCACTCCCCAACTCTGCTTCTCCAGTTTCATAATTCTCAATAGTTCCTGAGAGGTATAAAGTCATTCCCTACTGAACTAATGATATTTGGTACCCTCTTTAAACTTAGATGCACGGTGAGGTGCCAGGCTGTGGAAAGACATGCCCTCTTAGTTTCCTGTATGGCCTGCATCCTTTTCTTTCTTTACGTCCTTCCATGCTCTAATACTGGCTTCTGGTCACATCAGAGCGTAGAAAAGCCTGTTGCAGCCCATCATGGTTGCATCTTTGAGGTGTTCAGCCTGGCTTGAGTGGCAGCTGAAAGCATCTGCTGCATCTGATAAGGTTACATGGGACAAGATTATGAAGGGTAAAACCCAGTAAGCTTCACTTCTGCTAACTGCAAAGTTTGGTTTGAGAGCAACACTATTACAAGACTCCTATTCCAAAGTTGTCATGGTGATGCCAAATCCTTGCCATTACTGGCTAGTGTCTTTTGGAATTAATCTTCTGATTCACCATCCTGTCTGGGAATCATCACTACCTTCACAGTCTTCACAACAAGGCTCTTTCTCAGACTGAGAGGAACACTGGGATTGCCTCTTCTGAGTACTTCAAGCAGCAGCAGAAAAAGCAGAAGAGCAGCTTTCAGCTTTCCTCTGCTTATGGTCTAATCTTAACTGTTTGAAAGTAATTGACATTAGTTTTTTCTTGCCTCTTCTTGTTTCCAAACTCAGGTTGAAAAGTGGAGAAAAAGCCTCTGACCGCCAAGCAGAAGACAGGTAAGAGGAGCAATGCACTTGAGTAAGTCCCAGAGCATGTCAGGAGATACAAATGACACCGCTCTTCTGGAAGGTATTCACCAACAGAGTTTCGCAGATGAAAGTTTTGGGACTCAAATAATCTCTGAGACTAGCAGGATCTTCACGGAGGTTGAAGGTCAAACCAGGCAAGTCTGGTTTGCAGAGCTGGTCGGCAGAGCCTTGGGTTCCCATGGAAGCAGCTTCTTCCCTGCTGTCAAGAACTTTCTTACTATATGAAGGCACCAGGACACCTGCAGTGTGGATGCAAGGGGTGGGAAGAGAGCAGGAACTCACTTACTTGTTTTGACTGTTTGCACCTGGTTGCCAAACCATGTGAGTGTCCATTGCAATGATATATGGGTTGCTAAAACACAGACTTGGCTAATTCTGTGGTTGACATGAATTCCAGAGAAATGGAATCTCCCAGATTCTCCCAGAGAAATTAGGAGGATGCAGCTGGAGTAAACAAGCTGGTTGCATCAGTATCCTCACCAAGAGCAGGCTCCCAGTTCTGTCACTGCCCATGGCCCCTTGTGCTCAGCAGAGAGGGCTGCTGTGCAGTGCATACCCAGAACTGCTGCTCGTGGGCTGCTTCCACAGACGGCTGTGCAAGGTCTGCTTAGTGCAGGGACATCTCCATGGCTGCGCTTGCTGGGCTGGTGGCTGGAGCTTGCATCAGTGTGCCAGAAGACCCCCACAGCCCCTAGCTGCCACCATAACTCCTGAGCAATAGGCCTTTGAGTCTAGAAATCACCACCAACAGTACGAGGATCTTCTAGAAATGCCCACAGGCATTCAGGGGCGATTCAAGTTTCCAAGTCCAGCTGCAGCTGATAGCAGAGGTGAGAAAGTAGCCATAAGCCCTTGCACTTCTTTATCTGTGTGGGGAACAGGAGGAAGGGCCATGGCTGAGGGAACACTCCTGCTTGCCAGCTTTAGTATGGAGATACGGCTTCTGTCATCATTTGTGCATTTCCCATCACATCACCTTGTCCTTGTCTGACCTCCCTGGCCAGTGTGTCTGGTGGGCCTTCCCAGCCCTTTTGTGCTGTGCAAACCTCGACAGCTCCCCTCGGGGGAATCTCCATTCCTTCAGTAGGGGCACTGCAGTGGTGCACCTCAGCCTTCAGGGCAACACACAAGCATTTTTGCTGTGGCCAAGAAAAGACCCGAGTCAGTGAGATGTGCAGGTGGGACAGAAGGTTCCTATCCTAACACACCTGACCTTCCTGAGCAGGCTGGGGTGGCGGATTGCTCCCCTGCTGGTCATCAGTGGCTCTCTGGGATGGAAAGTGATGAAGTTTTGCATTGCTAGCATCTGTGTAAATTTTACAAAATCGTGTCATGACTCTTACACATTATCCAAATCCAGTGTAGGAATGTGAGCTAAAGCTGAAGTAGTCACCTGGGGCTCAACACTAGAACTGTTATGCAAGTACATTGTACATAAGTACATTGTTCAAAAGCTGATGTCTCTAATAAATAGTTTCCTACTTTTCAGGCACACAAAACTGCTAGTAAGTGGACTCAATATATCCACCAGGCTGAAATCTAATCCAGAACTCTGTCTTAATTGTACTAAATCATTAAGTACCCATCACCCTCCCCGCTTTGTTGTGGTTGTTATTTTGTCAACTGTTTGTCAAGCCTTGGTAGTGATCCAAGTGAAACTGTCGTGTATCCACTACTTAGAAAAAGAGACAAGAGCCATAAAAATTCAAGTTGAAAACCATTCAGTCTTTTAGATGTTTTTGTTTCCTATACTGCAAGCTCTTCTGTTCTCCTGGCTCTGTATACTGCACTCACACACACACACACACACACACACACACACACACACACACACGTGTAAAGTTGTCACCGTGTCTTGGAGGTGGTGGGAAGGGCAAGACCAAAAAGAGTGAGCACAGATGCACCTCAAGAGGCCTTTGAAAGAGGGCATAGGTGTTCGCCTTGCAGTCCACAATGGTTTCTTGGGATCGACTGTGGTTTTGCCCACCATGGGGATCCCACATTTTTCTATGTGTGTACAAATACCAAGGTGAACAATTACAAAAGGGAAAACAGGACTATGCAGAACATGAAGTTTCAGGAAAGCATGTTCCTAATCCATGTGCGTGAGAAGCTCCATGAATACAATGTAGTGATGCTTCCTCTTTTTTGCTGACCAAGAAAACTGAAAAAAAAAGTTTTTTAGATTATTTTATTCACACTGACGCACTTCTGACACAAGAAATTTCTGTTATTGAACAACAAGACCAGATTTGAAAACCAATCCCACCTTTGTGTCTAGAGGGACTGTGTTACCCTAGACCAGCTGTGAGACACACAGACACGTTTAAGAACCTCCAAAAAAAGCTGGGAAGGGGCTGCTGTAAATATTTCTGATTATGAAAAATTTTGTGGTCTTTCCTAGGACTGGGCTTGATAATAAAGCACCAGGTAATGAGTGAAAGCTCTATAGAAAACTACATTTTTAGAAAGGATCAAAAGCCTCACTTATTTTGGCAAAAAAAAAAAAAAAGGAAAACCAAGTTATTTAAGGGATCTGAAAACAACTTTGCTTAGGGCAGCCAAAGCAAAGAAATCTTTAGATTTCTTGGGGTAAGTTTTACAAGAAAGTTTGCTGTGGTATTCTTACTGAAACCATTATGGAAATAATGAAAACCCTTTTTGTTTCAGAAAGGCAGAGTAGCTTGCTGGGGTTACAACCCTTTCAGCACTGGTGTGCTTGGAGCTCTTGGACAAAATCCAGCATCAATCGGGAGTTTCACCCCACCTTACAATTCAAAGTGAAAGCTCAGTGTTGGGATGTGTGCAAGCAGGATCAAAGCTGGGGGACCAAAGCCTAGCTTACAGAAGCGTAGGGTCATGATTAGCTGTTCAGGGAACCGTCTGCAGCTGTCAGATAAATTTCTGCACCTGCTAAGCACTGTCTGTCTGCTATTTGTTTGGTTCAATTTCACTTCCGTTGCAATTATAGTCCTGTCAGTGGAGTGACTGAAGTTGCTCATTTGGCCTCTTATGCTTTTCCCCTTCTTCTTTTCTTCTTGCTTTTCCCCTCGGTTTGCACTTAGGCTTTTTGCTGCTTCCCTCTGGCATACATTTGTTACTCAGGAAACCACAGGCCAGTTGTTATGAGAAGAATCTGCGTGTCACCCACGAGTGCTGTATGAACTATGTTTATGCAGCATTTTGGAATTAATGAAACAGCTTGGGAAATGTGTAGGCATTCAGATGATCATTCCTATGATTGCATATATGATGCCGTGCAAGTGTTTTATGTAACAGGTAAAGTTTAGTTCCTGCTATTCTTAACTGTTATTCTGGACTGGCAAGACATGAATGTAGGATGCCCAGAGATCTCTTTGCAGCTCGTGGGTGATATATCCAGTGGTAAAGGTCACCTGGCAGGGCTTTGTGGTTCAAACCTTGAATTCGCTGACATTTGCTCTTCCCCACTACTGTGCTGTAAACCAAAAGGTGGATGCACTATTTCAGGTGTATCAGTCTCATAAGGGCTGTTGCAGGGGTGGAAAGGGCAGGACTGTGCTGCTGTGACTGCCAAATTGCCAGCATGATGGTAGCATGGCTCTGCATCCCAACTCATTAAAAATTATTATCCTTCCAGCATGCTCGCCAACTTGTTCAAATATGCTTCATTTTTGCTGTGTGTTGACAGAGATGTAATCCCTTGCTAATTAAAAAATGTTTTATTGCTGTTTATTTCTGTTCTCTGTTTTCTCCTACTGTGCTGCACACTATGAAAACATGGTGTGTTAGGAAGGGGCAAGCCTCAGAAAGAGACTTTTTCAGATAGGTGCTTTTGTACCTGCTGGCCACTTACACCTGGCTTTTTCCTTATCGATAGCAGTCTAGGCACATGCACCTCAAAATAGCCAGTGCAGTTAGGAATAAAGGCTCTAGTGGTTATATTTTAATCTGCTTTCTTTAGTATTTAACAATATACACAGTTGCTAATACTTCTTGATTGAAAACATCACTGAACTTTACACCTATCTTACCTAGTTTTTAACCTACCTCTGTGCCTTTAACCATGAGAAAACTATTTATTTATTTTAAAAACAAAAGAAAATAACTTTTGTTGGGCCTGCTACCTGTCAGAAAGCCCGGAGATCCAGTGAAGATTCCTGATGTGTAGCATTTTTTAGCTATTAGCCTTTTACAACAGGCCACCGCATGGTCAAACCAACCACTTTAGACCACGTGGCACAGACTACCATTGTTAATTTCATTTGTTGATGCCAAGAGCTTCCTTAATTTATTTTCTTGAATCTTTTTGCATAATTTTTTGCAATACTTCTCTAACAATTTATTTAGATAATTTTACAAAGGAGCAGCAAAGGGTTTGGCACTCAGATACCAGACTTCTGTAACAGATTAGATGGTTATCTTATGTTACTCCAGGACAGCAACAGCAATGAAGGCAAAGTTAATGATCGAAGGGAAGAAACATTTTGTGGGGTTTTTCACATTTGATGACCTCTTATGAGCTTTAACTTCATTTATTTGGCAGACTTTGAACACACATTGTACTTTTTCTTACTTCTGAGAAGAACGTTTGTCCTGATGGTATCTAGCATCTGCGAAATATGTAGTAGTTAATGACCTTCCTCCTGAAAAGCTTTTACAAAAGAAGTCAACATCTGAGAAAGAATCCTCCAAATCAGTTTCCGTTCAAAAATATCTCCTGACTAGAAATCTGCTCAGGTTTTGCTCCTGAAAAACTCTAAGACCATGTACTTTATATAAAGGTTTTTTGCTGTCCTGCTTAACCATATTTCTTGAATCAAGGCCTAAGACGATGAAGGCCTGACCAATTTACAAGAAATGGTTTTATTGCCATTAATTGCTTTGAAATGTTACAGTAGCTTCACAGAGGGGCAGTTCAGTAGGAGGTTTGTAGCTCAAAGTGAACAGTTATGTGTGGAGAGCAAAAAAGTTATTTAATTTTAGTTGACCTCCTACTTTTCCTATGTATGTCTGTGAAAAAAAAGCCAAAACACAACCTGTCTGGAAGGCACAACACAGATGCCATTTACAACAAGGTACGTTGCCCTCTTCCTGTCTGTGACTCAGACACTAGGTCTGTAGGAAAAAATCTACTGTCAATTTTTTTCCTTTTTTTTTTTTTTTCCTTTTGTGATATAAAACCCCAAGCCATTGAAAATGGACATACTGTAGGAAGAGAAAAATTTCCTCTAAGGGTGAAAATAGAAACAGATGAATTGAGAAAAAAGCAAGGACGCCCTGACCCCATATTTTCCGTAGTACACTACTGCAGGAATTAAAATGAATGCTAGCAGATGGGGAGTGGAAAAGTTTGCTGCTGCTAACACTGAGGTGATACTGCTCTGTGTAGTTGTAAAAGCAAGGACTGTTTCCATTTCACTCTGCACGGTTGTTTTGCTTGCACTTTCCAGACTCATCTCCCAGCCATCTGCACATGCTTGGTCACTGATACATGAAAAAAGTAAATATGCTTTCTCTGCTCTTCTGTCTCTCCCTTTGGTATGTGTCCATGGCAGCAGACACTGCTGTATTTCTGTATGACTAAGAACAACTCTCAGTACTTGAGGAAAAAATAAAAATGTCCTTCTAGGTTGGTGTTCACAAGCCTTTGTCAAATGAAAACTTATATGCCTACTTAAATCTCTCAGCAAAGCACTGAAGCATAAGTTTAATGCTATCCACATGCTCAGTTTCATTAGCTTTAATGGTCTTTAAACCCACATTGAGACTCAGATGCACATTGATGGATGTTCAGAAGAGTATTAGCTTGCCTAGAGTCTCAAGCTCCTCAGAGGTGGGAGTGACCAATTTGTCAGGTAGTTACTCTTCTGTCAGCAGAAATGATTCAGAGCCATGGCTCTTAACATGGAAGGGCTGGAGGTCAATTCCATCTAGCAGAAGGATGTGCAGATTGGAGTGGATGACCACTTTCTTTATGAAATTTCTGTATTTGATGGCTGGATGTCAGGGAGGAGATCTTATTTTTCTTTAAAGAGGAAATTAAGGCCAAGACAATGCCGGGAAGCTTTTGTCATCTTTCCCAAGAACATTTCTTCAGAGGCTCTGCTGTTAACTACAAACCTGTCCAGCCCAAAGTCAGGCTGAGAACTATTTTAGGGTATCAGAATACATTACCTGAAGCAGGGGTGATTTTGTGTTTGTAGGCAGTTAGGAAACACCCATGGCACAAGTAGGGTAGGAGCCCCCAAGGACTACACCCAGCCTCTCACCTCCCCATCACCAGCCATGTCAGGGCACTGCTCTTTCCTGGGGCAGGGTAGCAGCCCTCCTGGAGCATTGATGGACTTCCCTATGGAGGCAGTGGAGTTTTGCCATTTTTCAGGATGCAGCCTGAAGGGAATTGGAGGAATGCACATGACAAGTGAGACAGGAAGGGAGTGGAACACTTTTGGTATAAAAGGCACCTTAAGTTTACCAAGTTTTCAATTTAAAGAGAGTGGAAAATAGAGAGATAAGGGGAAATTGCCCACTGATTACAAATACAAACTGAGAGCCAAAGAAAACACACTTTACAAGAGGGTTATGAAGAGGTTACCATAAAGTTTCTCTTCACCTTTTGACCCCTACTATGAGTCACTTCAAGATAAGACTGAGCAGAGAATTGTCATATGGGAAACTAAGAAAAGGCAGCTCTTCTCCTAAATAAATAAGGGCTCTAACCAGGGGGAATTACAGATGTAAAGTTGATCTCTCTTTCTGTCATATCCTTTAGTTTTGTGTTTCCGGGCATTGCTTTAGGCATTTGAGATGTGGGAAAAACCCTATCCTCGAGCTCAGGAACTGGTAAGTAAAAAGAAATAAAAAAATATAGGAACACCTTTGCCATGCACAAGAAAATTTATTTGCCTATACAATCATTCCCTCTCCAATTGGGCTCTATCAAGCAGCAGGCAACTTTTATAGAAAGAATCACATGATCTTCAGAGCAGTTTCTAATGGGCCACTTGAAATCCTTGACAGTTTTCTCTTGGTGTCTGTGGTAGAATCCATGCCATGTGCAGCTGCTGATGCTGGATAGTTGTGCTGCCTGTAACTAGGCAGGTCTCTGAGCTAATGATAGCCAGATATTTTGGGTAACGAAAGTCAAACACAGAGTCATGTAAGGCAGAGCAGAGCAGAGATGTAACTGGCTCCTCTCCAGTTGGGTTTTGCAGATAGTTACTCTGCTAGAAAAAGTAAGCTAATTTCATTACTTCGTAGGTATATCTGCATAACACCACCATTGTGACCCACCATGAAGCTATAGCTGTGATTGCTGTTGGATGGCCCACTGTACAAAGTGACACTTTGTACAAATTACAAAAGCATGTGAAAATGTCTTGAGCCTGTCCTGACATGCATTTGGTTAGGGTCTTATCTGATTCATTGGGCCTTGACACATATGATTGGATTGTCCTCTTTGGGTACTGAAGAAAACCTTGCCATGGGATCACATTCCTCTCTCTCTCTGAAAAAAATAATTTATCTGCTGACTGAGGTTCCAGCCCTGGAGCTATTGTCACTGAGCTCGTCCCAGCAGTGTTACAGCCAGGTGGGGGGATGTGCAGAGCCAAGTACTATGAAGCCAAAACATGAAATGGTGAGGTATGCTACAGAGAAGTATTTTTGGAAGACGACTTCCTTATAAAGGATCAGTGATAATGATCCAGGACAAAAGAACCAGCAAGTAATACAAGCAGATGGTGTTTCCACATACTCAAGGTAATTTTTCTAACACAGTGCCTCAGCAGTGGCTGATTGCTGAGGAGTGGGTGACATACAGTGATAAGAAATGATCTAGTTTTATTTTTAGTGATGCTTTTTCTTCATACAAGGAGTTTAGTTTTATCTGCTCTGACATTATCTTTCAACAAATTTCGTTTCAATGAGTTTTGTTTGAATTGGAAGAGAGACATAGATTTTCTCACATCAAAATTGGCATTCATCACCTTGGAAAGAGACTGTATGAATAAAAGCTTACCAGTGCAAATCTCAGTGACTGCTCTCTCCCATCACCTCTCTTCCCCTTCAGCTCAACCCCTTGCAGGTAACTCTCTGTCTTCCCTCCAGAGACCTGACAACCATCACATGGTACAGTCGATGTGAGACTGACTGCCACCACACCACTGAATTTGCCTGTGCATTTAACTCATCTCTCTTTTTTTGCATTCTCTATTTAGACAGTATCCTCTCCAGGATAAATGACTGGAACAGGTAAACCTTCTTCCTTGGTAGTACTTTGATAAAGTAATAGCAATAATGGTAACAAAAACAGTGATAATAATTATGGCAGCATAAACATATTAAGCGGGTTATTCATTTCACTCTTCAGTGAATACAGTTGCTTGGAAAATTGAATCAGATGAGTATCTTAATAGCAGCCAATTGATTAAAATAATATATGCAGAGGACTAAGGTCTTGCTTATCAGCCATGTCATGGTACTCTTGGAGCATGACAGACCAAGTAAGGCATCTTTATATAGTTCCAGGAGTAAAATGTTTACAATAAATGTCATCACCTTGTAATTCCTACAGATATGCATAGGGCAAGTGCCACTGCTCAGCCCATGCAGAGAGGTCTGTTGATCTGCCATGGTGTCACCTTGCACTGACAGCTCATCACAGACCTGGACCAGATGAGGTGTCATTAACTACACAGGATGCACCAAGATGCCAGAACCCCCAAAGAATTCAGGGTGTAGCATTTTAAGAGTATTTAACTGGCAGACAAACCTGTGTTTTCAAAACAATTTTGCTAATCTAAAACCAAATGGCAGATAAGCTTTCAAAAAGCATTCAAAAAAACCTATTGCAAAATTCAAATATTTGACCATAAATGCCCCCAAAAGCTCCTTTTTATTGTTTTAACTGGACAAAAACAAGTTAGAGGATCCTTCCCAGACTTACAGGGCCAATTTCAACCTCAGCATGTGGCCATCTCCACCAGCAGATGTTTAATTTATTGCACTGAATTGCTGGAACGTCGTGTTTGAGGTTGCCTCTTTGATAGATATGTGAAAGTTAAGAAGAACCCAACCAAAATACCACGAGCCCAAAGGAAACAGATCTTGTTTTGCTGTCAACAGCCTGACAGAGAATAAGCAAGGCCCCTTTTTCCCTACAAGCTATCAAAGACTAACTAGATCAAGGCGTTTGAGATAAGTGAAGATGACACGGTCATGCTGGGACAGGAAACGCCTCCAGCATGGCAACAGAGTGTGTATGTGTTTGCTAAGAAAAGGGCAAGGGTCTTCTTGTCTCAAGCTGCAACTTTCTGTTTCAAAAGGTTTTTGTGAGCAAGTGTGAACATGCTGGGTCTTGGCTGTCCCAGCCATTGACTGTGGTGGTGGGAAACCAGGACCTTCTCTAGAGGCAACAGCCCATGTACTGTAGGGAAAATAATCCCCTTTGGGGTATTAGATTATTTTTGTAGTAATAGAGTCGAAAACACCAGTGTGTTTGAAACTTTTATTAAAACACTCAAGAGAGCCAGAGATGTTTTCCCAAGTGATTGCTCTCCTTAGCAGGACCTCAAGAAGTAGGATCCTGCCTGTTCCTGCCTGCTCTGACCAAGGCAGGAGAGTCTGTGATAATTATCTGGCAATTTTGGAGTTACAGTTTTTCTCCAGCAAAAATTCCATCCTGAACTCAGGACAAGGTTGGTCAACACTGACACACTCCCGCAAAGCTATTGTTTTTTCAATAAAACAGAAATTTTGACCAAAAAAGGTGTTCTGAAAAGCATTTCCTTGGGTCAGGTGCTTCTGCACTGTGTCCAAATGTCCATAGTAACAAGTGCTTTTCCAGCAATCAAATATTCTGCATTTTTCAGTCAAAGATCTGAAAAAAAAAGAAGTGTTTAAAACTTGCAAAATATAAAGGGTATCCTGCTTCTGCAGCCAAATAAACCTACAGTGGAGAGCTGGTTTGAACATTTTACTGGCATTTTTTATTTTGTGTCCAGATACTGGTTTAATGGTGAAAATGTTTTACAGGGATATAGTATTTGCAAAAGTATTTTTGACAGTATAGCTCCTAAGGCACTGAGATAAAGGCAAATAATATGTAGATGGGAGATGTGACTTCATTCTGCTTTGTGAAAGCATTTTGGCATTTTCCCAGTCTGGAATGAAAACAGCTTTAGGCTCCCTCATAAGTTTGTCCCATAGCTGTGTCACTTCCTGCCGAGTCAGATAACAATGCCGACCAGGTGCCTGTCTTTTTTTGGCACTTCTTTGGATTTTTGAGAAAACTGTGGAATGAACTATGAAAAGGAATAGCACAGCCCATGCAGACGCCCTTGACACCCTCATCTTTCATGTTATGTTCAATTCATCTTATTCCAGATGTGATGCTTCTGTTTTCAGCATGCCACGGGCATTTTAACTGATGATATACAAGTGCCTCAGAGTTTTTCTGCTTTCAGCCTTTAAAGGTTGTCTCAAGGGCACATAGGAAGAAGAACTTAACATCTTCCTGGAAAATATTATATGGCCAGTGGGAAGTAAAGTGCATCTGCAATATTTCTTCAGAGTCTCTTGTAGCTATCGGAAAGACTTCCCATGGATTAGAACAAGGGCCTTGTAATTCCTCCAGGCAAGTGTTGAAAGCTGTTTTCAGACTCAGGACAGCAACAGCTACCTTCAAGTGAGAATCAGAACCTTTTCATCCTGAATATATAGGATTAGAGGCATCTATTAAAAAAGAAAAACTAATTCAGATGTAGTTTTCAGCTTACCATTCTTAATGTTGAAGGAGCTTAACCATAGGACATACATTAATAGACTAGGAAGGTTCAGGGTTGAGTCTTGGAGTCATCTAACCAAGTATGAGTGTCTACACTTCATGTTCATGCATGTTATCCTCAAGTCATTAGTGGATATTGGAGATCATTGGTGCAATTTTTCATTTCCTAAAACAATCACCAGGGGAGGACAGTATGAAGCTGACTACAAAGGCAGTAGAGATATGGTAGCAGGCTCCAGCACAGATTCTGTGGCAGGTAGGTCCCTCAGTGGTGGGAATGGGGCAAGGCAGAAAGGTTGGCTGCCCACCACATCTGGCTAGTGGTGCTTGGGTGCTGGAGTGGGACGAAGCAGTCACTGGCCCCCCTCAAGGCACACGTCCTGAATTCTCCCCAGTGTGTCCCCCTGCTCTCACTGCCAGGGCTGTCATCCCACAGCAGCTCTGCAGAATAGTAGTGATGTAAACCAGCTGTGAATCAAGAAGAGAGCCCCCCCCATCCCTCTGCCCCCATCTTCAACTCCATCTCCTCCCCTCCCTGTCTGCAAAGCCATGAGCCCTGTCACTTGGGGTCTGGAGCCTCCCCTAAGGTCATGTGAAATAACCTTCAGCTGGATAAAATGGAAAAGTGGATCTGACCCCTGGACTGGCATGATGCATGTACACAGATATGCTTTTCTTCTCTGAAGAACCAAGGTATCACATCAAAGTGCTGCTGTGATTGCCTGGCAAGTCAACCTCTTTGTGAGATCTCATGAGATATTTTCCTCAGCACCAGTAGAAGATACTTGACAGCACTGTTACTGCACACACATACAATTACAGGTGGCAACTCTGAAATGGTTTCTCTGACCTGCCCATTCTGAAAGCCAGGAAGACAATTGGTAAAGGAATAAGCTCCCATGCACTCTCCATTCACTCAAGGGCAAAAGCACAGCTGTATGTCAGTCCCCAGCATGTTCACATGCCACTGCAGATCTCTTCTATGCAGGGTGGGAGATGGACTTTGTCAAGAAGTCTGCTCCCTTCCCTGAAGTCATGGGAATGGAAACACCCACATCTCACCAACGTGTCTACATTCACATGTGGAGTGAAGCTGTAGCCTCCGGACTTCTTGCAATTTGGGGAATTTCAAAAGTCTCAAAGACTAGTGAATCTTCAATATCTTCATAACTGACTTGCATGCAGGACTCAGAGGTATACTAAGTAAGTTTGCCAAATATACTAAATTGTGAGAGGTTGTTGACTCCCTTGAAGGCAGGGAGGCTGCAGAGAAACACAGACAAATGAGAGGACTGGGCAATGACTAACTATATGAAGTTTAGCAAAGACAAGTGCTGGATTCTGCATCTGTGACAGGGCAAACCTGGAGGTAGGTACAGACTGGGGAATGAGATGCTGGAAAGCAGTGCAACAGAAAGGGACCTGGAGTTCCTGGTCGATGGCAAGTTGAATATGAGTCAGCAGTGCCCCAGCAGCCAGGAGGGCCAACCCTGTCCTGGGGGGCATCAGGCAAAGCATCATCAGCTGGTTGAGGGAAGGGATTGTCCTAGTCTGCTCTGCACTGGGGCGGCCTCACTTTGAATATTGTGTGCAGTTTTGGGCATCACAATGTAAAAAAGATACTAAGGCATTAGAGAGTGTCCAGTGGAGGGCAATGAAGAAGGCGAAGGGCCTTGAGGGGAAGCCATATGAGGAGCAGCTGAGGTCACTTGGTGTGTTCATCCTGGAGAAGAGGAGACTGAGTGGAGACCTCATTACAGTCCACAACTTCCTTGTGACGGAAAGAGGAGGGGCAGGCACTGATCTCTTCTCTGTGATGCCCAGTGACAGGACCCATGGGAATGACCTGAAGTTGTGTCAGAGGAGGTTTAGTTTAGGTATTAGGACAAAGTTTTGCAACCAGAGGGTGATTTGGCACTGGAACAGGCTTTCCATGGAAGTGGTCGCAGCACCATACTTGTCAGAGTTCAAGAAGTGTTTGGACAATGCTCCCAGACACATATTGTGACTCTTGGGGATGTTCTGTGCAGGGCCAAGAGCTGGACTTTGATGATCCTTGTGAGTTTCTTCCAACTCAGAATATTCTATGATTCTATGAAACCTCTGCCATAGAAACAAACATTGACATTTCTTAGTTCTATGGTCTGCTTGTAAGATAATTTTTTTCAGCCTACTTCAGGATGGGTGAATTTCAGGAAAATTACAGCAGCTACCTTACACTAACCCACATATGATCTGTAGACAGGCCTGAATGTTAGGATTTATGCTTTCCCTATTTGAGAGGAAGATGTCTCCCTAGTCCTGCTTCAAAGATACAGAGAGAGAAAAAGACCCTTTTTGTGAATTTTATTATAGTACAAATATGTTCATCATGAAAGGAAATGTCCCACATGTTATCTGTGCTTTGCATCACACACTGCTGGAGTTTTCTTCTGGAATGAAATTAGGCAATGGCGTAATTCATTTCATGCACCACATGTACTGTCTTTCATTTCGAGGATTTCATTGTGCTTTGCAAATGTCAATTGCTTAAGGCACACAGATCAAGTAGGTATAATTTATCGTTTTTCATGATATTTATTACCAAGATCATTTAAGTGGAACCCAGGTGTTCTGGGATAGAAACCCTTCCTCCTCATCAGGCAGCACTCCCTGGCCCTCGGGGAGAGAAAATTCTCTTCAAAGTGATTCCCAGGAATTCATTTCCTCAGCCTGTGATTAGATTTTCTAGCTTTCCTTGATTCTGAGCTGTGGTCTTTTACATTTATGCAGCTGGACATACATCTGAGTTCTGGGGGCATGGATGCCCAAATTGACAATCCTAATAAGATGACTTCTGAAATCACCATAAGATCAACCTCTTACCTGAGGCTCTTACCTCTGGCACTGACCAGAGAGAGACATCAGACTTAGCCTAGGAACAAAAGACCACATCACTCATACAAATCTTCTTGGTCTTTGTGGGACAGTCCTGGACACTTCTGGAACTGCCTGATAGGTGTGCCATGTGCACTGCAGCTCAGCAGTGCCCTGCTCCTCCATAGAGCACTCACAGGCAATGTCAGCAACTCCTGGATCACCATTCCCCTGCTAGAGCAAAGTCACAAGAGGGCCAGAGTACAGTCAGGTTAAAAATTAACCTGGATTTTTGGAAACCCTTTCTAAGGTATACATAATTAGATAGGTCTGCTGCAAGCAAAAAGCAAGCATGGCTGTTTTACCACTCATGAGGTAGCCTGCCAATGTGCCAAAGTATGATATGACTGTCTACCTGTCAGCTCCACATCAACCAGGATTTTTTTCAGTCCTTCATTTAGACTGAATATAAGATGATAAAAAAAATAAAAAAATTTCATGCCTGAGCATGAATATTGCACATGCATTTGACTTTGCAAAATGTTTAGGCTACTTTAATTTTAATCTCCTATTTTTGTCCACTCGTGTGGGTGAGAATTGAAAAAATCCCTGAGTCTTTAAAAGTGATTGAAAGTATTGATTTTACCCTATTAGATTTTATAATTCTTTTATAGAAGTAGGGTAATCAACTGCTTTAACACCATAGTTTTCTACACTAGTTACAGTAATCCTCAAAAGTGAATTTCAATCAATCATTACATGAAACCTGAGCATGCTGTGTTCCAAGCAGTGTCAGTGCAGTTAAGCCCCAGTTCAAAAATCTGTTAGTATTTTTTGACACAACATGCATCTTTTAATGCTTGTCAAGAAGAATATGAAGCATCAGAAATTAGGCTACAGGTATATTTATCTTGTACTTATCTGTCTGAGTTTCCACATAGCATCTGGAAAAAAATACCAGTTTCTATTATTTGACCTCTGTTATGTTGAATAGAGATGGGATAATATCATCAGCATTTTGAGTGATGTCTTAGCAAGGGACCAGGGATTTTGGAACAATCAAGAGAAAATCTGACTTGAATGGATGTATATAAAAATGTTTTTCTGAGTGTTATGGTTTTAACTGATTTCCAGGTCTCCTGTCTTTAATAAATGGCTTCATTTCATTGCAACTCCCCCTATGAGATCATCTACATTTGAACCAAAGTACTGAAATGTCTTTTGACCAAGATGACTATTTTGAGATAGATTTACAGAGTACATTGACAGAGGCATGTTCTTAGCTTGGTTTTTGGCACTGAAACATGTTCATGGAGAGGAGAGAAGCAGAAAAGTTTCCACACTAGTACTGGCAAAAGGTTTCTGTGGACTAGAAGGGAGCCAGGGCTAGAGTACCTTTTCAGAAATTAATAGCTTCAGGCAGAGCTGTGGGACTTGACTGGCTCTGCCCTTTTTTGCTGGGGGGTGACTTGAGGTCCCTGCTCCCCAAAAGAACTCTGTAAGAAGAATCTGTTGGCTGTGTAGCAGTAAAGAAAGGTTCTTCCTGATGACAGCCTTGGGGACAAAAAATAGAGAGTTTAGGCAATTTGTCTAAGACAGGCTTAGGAAATCTCCAGTAGGTTCAGAACTAGCTGACATCTGTAAAATTGAGAGAGAGAAAGAGCAGCTGCAATGTAAGACTTGAGCTTTTACAGTCAGTGTGGCTGAAGGGGTAAAGACAGTGGTGGAACTGCCAGTATCTGCACTGGTTTAAATTAGCCTCTTACTTTCTGTAAATAAATTACACAGGTGTAAATGCAACATATGAGGTGCTGCACTGCTTTAGTTGTACTGTCATGCTTAAAATATGCTGGTCTTGCCTGTAGGGAAGGGTTTAGCCTCAGCAGACTGAGAATTGATAGGAGTAGCCTTGTGGGCTCCCTGTTTTGTTTAGGTACTCTGAAGCTGTACACTGTCTTCTGGACCTGGTCACCTTCCCTGTGCAGCCCAGTGCTGGCCCTGATGGGACCTCCAGTGCCTTATCTTCCTGATATGAAGTTAGCTGCATCACAGGCTGCTCAGGCTAGTAGATAGCCATGTGGAAATAATCAACTGCTACAAGCAGCCTTCGGCACAGCAAGAGCTGCTGTTCAATACGCAAATTAAAACAAAACAGCTTTCCTTGTGAGAAATGCTTGAGGCTCAGCCCTTATCAAGCTAGGCTTATGATGAATGCTGCAAAGGACAACAAAACTCAGAGATGATGGGAAATAGTGCTGTGACACCTTTTTCTCACTGGCACAGAGCCAGGCAGAGACTGAAGTGGCTCCTGGCACTAATCAGGGGGACTGGCAAACCTCTCACACATCTGCCACCACCCCCCTCTGTGGGCACACTCAGAGTTGCAGCTGCTGAAGCACACCTGGTTATGCCAGCCATCATTATTTGTCTTTGGTGAGCAATCTGCAGCCATCCCTCAGCACAGGTTTCCTGGTTTCAATCCAGGATAGAGATGTTGGTATATTGACCTACCAGGGCCTCACAAAAATTTTATCTCACCTGCTTCCCTCTTACCAGAGGGCAATCTGATTGCTGGAGAGACAGCCAGTCTTTTTTTTGAGTTAAAACCCTGATGAGAATTAGCGCACCATGTGAGAGAGGGGAGCCCCACAACCCGTGTTTAGAAAGGGCAGGAGTACATATCAAAACTAGTTTTAAAAAAGGTGCTTCACCAAGACATGCCAAAGTCCTGACTCATTCACACAGTGCCTTAAATCAATAATTTCTTCCTATGGGCCGAATGTGCCATACGCAGGTCACCATTGCTTCACTGAGTTTCGAAGCCCCGTATAAACTCATCTATAGGTGAAGTGAAAAGAAATAATTTTACATGGCAATTTATCTCTAGAGCACTCAGAACTCTGGGAAGAACTGTCTTCTTGTATGTCGCTTTCTGTTGACATAGAAACCTGAAATTTAGGGCACTGTGTACAAACATATGCTTGCCAACATTTGTGATTCAGAAAGTAACAGATTTCAGTCAGTTTTGGTCCATCTCTGAGGCACATCTCACTCCTCAGTTGTACTAGCAACAGTATATCCTGTGTGGAGGTACATGAAGGGGAAAGGAGAGGCACAAGAGCTCCTTGGTTCTGTAATGAACCAGTCAGCAAGTAGGAAGCCACAAGCAAGCCTTCAAGTTCCTGAGGAGACACAAGTGGGGAAAAGGTAGTCTCTGTCACCTCTGGAAGGAGATGAGCTTAGGTAGACGTGACTGTAGGAAGAGAGCAATTTAAGCAATTTGGGGAGCAGAGCTCCCTAAATGTTACAACACAAAGCATGGGGAGGGAGGCAGTAAAAAGGTGGAGGAAGCAGGAGAGGGGCAAGTGGCTTGTGGAGACAGCTGTCCTGTCTTCCCCCAAATGGGCTGGAGCTGGCAGGTCTGCAGGCTTATTCAAACTCCCCATCTCCCCAAGGATGAGCTTTGATCCCATGCTCTTGAAGGCTTAGTACTTGTCAGCACGTAAAAAAACAGCCAGAAATGTACAGCTTTATTAACTCTTGTGAAAACATTTACACAGGCCAGTTTTCATTCTTCTTTCTTGGAAATATCTCAGACCAGACCTCTTCGATTTAGACGGCATCTCCATTCCTGAAGCATCCTGTGACATGGAGTATCAGCTATCTCAGTCTTATGAGACATGGGGTTAGCTGGGTTTTGCTGCTTAAAGAGAGCCAAATCCTATAGTCTGCTTTTTCCTTTCAGCTCTGTACACAAAGAGCAGATACAGATGGGTTCAGAATTATCAGTCCCAGCTGTTGTACATGACAGGCAGAAGAAAGAAAGGACCGGCAATCCTTCTGCCAGCAAGTTGTTCCTACATAAGAAAATCCTGGTATTAGACCACTGGAAAATGTAACTTAACAAGAAAACTGAGTGGTTGGGTTTTTTTGTTTGTTTGGTTTTTCTTTGTTTGTTTGTTTGTTTTTGATTGGGGTTTTTGTTTGTTTCTTTTTGTTTTTGTTTTTGTGTGTGTGTGTGTGTGTGTGTGTGTGTGCAAGAGCATGAGGGAGAGTGAAGAACACATTTTGTCACATATCCCAAAGCTGGGGTTTAAATTGTGATCCTCACAGTATTTCCAGTATGTACCATCCTGTTGATGCGATAAAGCACAGGATTACTGCAACAACTCTAGAGACTGGATGACTGCACCCATCCTTGGGGTTGCATGCTGAATATTGCAGTATTGTCTTCATGGAGTAAGATGTATTTAGATGTTCAAACCTGGGGCATGTGATGGGCTTCCACAATATGGCAACATTTTAAGAAGAGTAGAATTTAATTCTACCAATTTGTTAGAGGAAAGATCTTTCTAGCTCTTTCTTGGGTAACACTTAGGAAAAGGAAACTTGTGTTGCAGTAGTCATCTGATACAACAGACCCCAACACATTAAAACAAAGGAGAACAGGTACAGCTGCAATTGGATAAATGGGGCTTTTGATGAGTGAGGACTTTTCACTGCTATTGTTCATCAAGAAAACATTACCCATAAATGGATGACATGTTTGAATCAGAAAAGGTCAAATAGGCAGTGCAGCACTATATTAATTGGAGACAGTGCTGCTGAAACCCTTAGGGATTCAGCTTGTACATGGAACACAGTTTGAAAGCTTTGCACTTTCATCCGTTTAATCACATATCTGCTTGTTCTTTCGAATATCTGTAAAAGATATAACAACGCATTCCTCACTGTTAGAAGAAATTTGACTTATCTGTCCCAGAAAGGTTACTTTGGGGATTCTTGAAATGATTCAAACCAAATTGAGTCCATTTCTTGACCAAGATGTTCAGTACTTAACTAGGAAAAGACATTAGAAATAACGTTTGCAGCATAATGCACAATGAAGCTTTAGAACATATTTCCCATGGAGCCCATACAGTTTCCATCACTGCAGGTCTGTAGGAAGTGATTGAACAAGTGCCAGTCAGCAATTATTTAGTGCTCCCTACCCAAGGGTAGGGAATGGAGTGGACAGTCATTCTGCTCTCTTTCTACAAGGGAACACATGTTCGGCCAGAAACAAATAGGACAGAGATTTCATGTGTTGTTCTCATCAATGATCTCATTGCTGAAGAGGTCCTGAATAAGCAAGAGGATTATTTTAATGAGTGTAAAACATAACTTTAAAGTGGCTGACCTAAGTCAGTAAGTATTCATTAAAAGTTGCTAGAATGCACTTTGTGATGGGATCCTCAGGGAAATTTTGCTCACATGCTTGATTAAGCATTCTAGATTCTAAATAGGCTTTTGTGTGGGTTCAGTTGAAAATCATGAAGCATGGTGAGGTTAGAAGAGACTTGGGGCCATATTTTATGAAATGAACCTGAGGATTTTGTAAGTGGCCAACTAATCTGAGGGAGCAATTCAACAGATTTTTCCTCTGCCTCTCTCCTATGTCCCTACATGAAGGGAAAAAAGCTGATGGGATCCAGATGGATTGAGCATGAGTCAGATTATCCCCGTGGATGCTCTTCATCTGCTCACAGTGCTCAGTCAAAAAAAAAATAAATCAATTGGCACACCCTATCACATTCAGAAAAGCAGGAAAATATATATAGATCAGATATAATTGAGTCTTTTTTCTGAACTAAAAATATGCGGGGTAGGTGAACTTTTAGGTAAACATAATATTTGAATTTTGTCTGTGATATCTAGAGAAGAAAGGTTTGTCATTCCCTATTATTTTTAAATACCTGAAATATTAAAAAATGGCACTTAAAAATAATTTATGAGTAGCTAATTCTCATTTTCTTTCTTCATCCCTCCAATCAAAATTGTACAAAAGTCTCTGAAGGCAGCTGTCTAAAGCAGTCTTTATATGCAGATTTCATTTGGCCCCACAACTCAAATTTTATATTGCTGTTATCTGAGGCTAAGTATTTCTTCTTATATCACCTCTAAGAAAAGATGATCAATGATAAAAAGACATATGCTTATTTTTTTTTACATACAGAAAATAAACAAATATTCCTTCATCTTGGTGGCAAGAAACCAGCTTTTGGCTTTTTATACTGAAGCAAACCCTAATTTAGCTACTCAACTTGCTTTTAAAGTGTCAACAGCACAATCTCATGATCTATACTGAGTAAATTGTTATATCTTTCACAAGGGATGGCTTAGACTATTGGATCTTCAAATAATGTAAAACCAAGCACCTCTATAACTTAGATCACAGTTATAGCATTTTACACCAGCAAAGGGGATAGTGCAGTTTAGACTAAAAAAAAAAAAAGGAAGGAAAAGTTAAACAGTTTTTTCTTGTATTGAACATCCATCTCACAATGAATGAAACCTTGAGAACCTGAAATTCTCCAAGTTTACCTGAATGGGTGCATTTCTTCCCATTTGATTCCAAGTAACAGTGATGGGTCTGAGCAGAGAGGTTTGTCTGCTCCTCTAGGAAGACTGTCTGTCTGAGTTCACTGGGACAAAGACCAGTTTGACCCATTCAATCTCCTTTCAGAGAAGAGCACCCTGGAAATGATGGGTATTGACCTAAGATTGCATACACCTGTTCTGCTACTTTTTGCTTGTCATTGATTGAGGGCACTGTTAAGAGCAGCTGCTCTAAACTTGATAGGACCTTCAGTAAACGTGCTGAACTCTGTTCTTTACAGAGAAAGTGATTGGGCATTGGAACGGGCTGCCCAGTGAGGTGGTAGAGTCACCATCCTGGAACTGTTTAAGAAGAGACTGGATGCATCTAGTAGACAAGGTGATGTTGGGTCAAAGGTTGGACTCAATGATCTCAGAGGTCTTTTCCAACCTACTTGATTCTTTGATTCTGTGAATTGTCATATGTATGGTAGAAGTCTAACCAAATGCAACAACAGCTATTATTGATGCTAATAGCTTTTCCCTGCTGTGTAATTATGCAAAACACTTGTCTATACAATAGGTTTAAGAGCTTAATTCCTCTATTAGCACTGCATGACCTAAATATAAAAGGCTGGTGGAAGCTTCTGATCCAGTGAGACTGCTTGTGTTGCTATTCATTAAAACTCAAGAAGATGTGCCAGCAGAAGTCTGGTTAACTCATGGGCACAGTTTTATGATAAGGATTTGCAACCTTATCTTGGGCACAGTTTTATCATATGGATTTGCTAGAAGTCTGTGACCTCTGGGAGAGTGATCTCAACAGGCTGTAGGAAAATGAATTCATGGGGTGCTAGAAGTTGAGCATTGGAAGGTGTGTATCACTGAATATCCTATCTGAGGGCTCTGTAGACAAGAGGACATTGCAAAGCGGGGCTATTTACCCCACAGAAGTGGCCTGGACAGTATGACTGAGCATCAACAGCTTGCAGAGCAGTGAATTCTTCAGAGAGTTCAAGAGCTGTGCAATCCTGAGCAGCATCCAGGGCTTCATATAGGTAAGGAGGGGTTGTCAGATCTTAATTTTAAGCATGTGAACAATCCCATTGACTATGTGGTTAGTGTATATAGAGGTGCTAACTATCTGTAAACCCACATAGTTGGACTCTTACTCCAGCCCAGCTTGCTGTGTGCTGCCTGCTGAGCAAGCAGATCAGAGGGGAACAATGCATCACCACTCACTGGTTAGTGGCATATCTGAGCATGGCTTGGCTGCCGTTGATATTGTGCACCAGTTGTGCCTCCCTGTCTGTACACACAGCAGCTTACAGGAGCGTCCCTGCAACAACACACTGATGCAGTGGTTTAGTTTAAAAAGCAAGGCTGTTGGTAAGCTGAAGAATTAATCTCCCATTTGTCTTTCAGCTGGAGGGAACCATGCCAGTGAGTATGTTGTAGATTATTTGGATCCTGGCAAGAAAACTCAAAATCAAAAGGCAAGTGAATAAGGGTGGAAGGAAAAAGGCTTTGACTCAAACATACTCTTTATTCTTTTTATTGCATGCCAAGAGCTCTTGTGATGTGAGTGAAAGCTGTTAGCACTCGAAAACCTTTACTCCAGGTCCTTCAAACATCTCTCTACACCTGGCAATAGTATTGGTGGAAGTCCTATCACCTCATTTATGTGCCTAAAATTAGTCATCTAAGCCCAGGTCCATCACCTGGAGTCTCCTAGGGAGAAAATGCCTCCTTTGGGTGCACTTGTTCTTGCCTTAAGGCACCTGGATACCTATTTCTCTTCACTGGGTGTAGAAAGATGCTTGGGGGTTTAGAGGCTTGGTGTTTAGTGTCTCAGACCACCATACTTTTAAGTGTCTAAAGGTAATAAGAGATTTTCCTTCCTAAATTGTGGCAGAAAAATATCAGCAGACATGCTGGATCAGACCTGAATTTCACTGACAAGATGACCTATAGTGTGCCTATGTCCAATGGCAGGTGGCTGGGAAGGACACAGAAGCAGGGTGAGAGTTCAGAATACTTTCATCTCACAGTAATTCTTTGCTTGGGACTTTATGCCACCAGGATCTTCAACTGAATCTGCCTTTGAGAAGTTAGAAATCAGTAAGCCTTAGATAGAACATGTTTGCCCCCAATTCTACTTTTAAGTACCTGTATGTAATATTAATTCAGAGGTCCCTGAGTAGCTTTGCATGCACCTTGAACGCAACTTCCTGGAAACACGTGAGTTCACGGACTTCCAAAGGCTGCCTAAAATCATGGAAATACACTGCACAGAGAATTTTCTTGCCTAGACGTGAGTATAAGTCAGTCAGTGGAGATCTAGGACTGTCCAAACTTGTGCCACATGAACAGACCTTCACTGATACTAGATCTTAGTGCAGGTTCTCACTGCTAATTACTCTGTTTCTTGAACACTCTAATAGCAGTATTAAACCACATGTTGCTTTTTGATTTGTTTGACTTTTAAGATTAATGAGGAAATTAAGATAAAAGTTGTGTAGTTAAAATGAGACCAAACTGAAAAAATATGCATTAAAAATGCTGCAGCCAGTAATGTTAAATTTACCAGGCTGCTTGAAAAGGTCAGTTCCAGACATCATGTGCACAGATGCAGCCCTACTCAATAATGTTAATTTAAAGGAGACCTGAATTTAGTCCTGTGTGATCCCTGCATTTCCTTTCTGCCTCACTAAACAGCTCCGTATTCCACTGCTTATACACTGTGAATGTTTAACACCTGTGTACTCCATCCTCACGCTCTGTGACTCCACACTGCTGCTTGAACCTTCCCAATTTCTCATGTAAGGGGATTTTAATTCCTTCACCTGAACTTTTTGTTAACACTTGCAGTGGATAAGAGCAGTATCTCTGCTGTTCTCTGTTGCTCTGTGTGGGTGAGTCCAAAGGTTGGAGTCAGCAGAGAAGGGAGGCAGCCAATATCTCAGTGCTGGTTGACCTCATACTGCTCTTCATTTTGGCTATGCTCAGGAAGATGGACACACACACAGCGTTACTCAGCAGCTCAGCGGGGACTGTTTCAACCAATCTATAAACTCCCACAAAGAGCCACAGTGAGGCCCTAACTGGGCAAACAATTTTGTGAGAGTTGTGAGCAGGGATTCATTGTTTCCAGAGGTACTTAAAGGCACTCTGAAAGGGGTCCCACTATGATTGGTTCCCCAGTTATCCCTCACCTCCTGCACCATGTCTTGGATCATGAAAGGAAGTTCAGATTTTTATTAAAACTTGTTTCTCATATCTACCTAAATCACAACTTAGCTGCAAGTTCTGGTAGTGTGACCCATCAGCAGCCAAATGGTTCAGATACAAGAATGAACATTATCTTCTTTTTATCTCCAAGAGTCAACACAGGACGGTTTAAGGGTTTTGCTTGCCAAAACTCCTCAAGTTTCAGTACAAACCCAGATGTGAGCTTCATTTTTACCTCATTTATCAAATATTCTTTGAATTTATCTCTTTATCTACATTTTTCTTTTTACCTTTTGTCTCCTTTTCTTCCTCACTAAGTTTCCAAATTCTGCTTTGTAGTAGGTCTAGAGCACACATTTCTTGTTGGGAGACATTTCTTCAAGCTAAGTGAAGAAATGGTGTTATATTAATAAGAATCACGTAAAGGTAGTTTATTCAGTATATTGGAGCCTCTCAGCTGATGCAGAAGTGGTGTGTCAGGTTTGCTCACAACTGCTGGAGCAACACATTTATAACTTCCCTTTCATAAGTTTTGCCTGTTTATGTGCAACATAAGTATATATGTGCATTATAAACATTCAGACATCTGCTGGGAAAAGCATAGTTATATAGAAAATTGACATAATATGTTCAGGATTCCCAGTTTTCATACTATTCAAGAGAACTGGAGTCCTCAAAACAAAGACCTCTGTATGAAGGTCTTATCCAGCATCCAAACTTGAGTGTCTGGAAAACAGAAGTTGGTCTACCGTGAACAGATAATTCCGATGTGCAAATTCATTAGCTTCTGTCAAATGAAAATCAACAATCCTTTAATTTCACACAGACTTATTCATCTGGAGTTCTTCTCATCTTGTTTAAATCTTTTTTGCCAAGAGTTATACGAAAAAGACAGAAAATATAACAGGGTCCAAAATACTTATCCCAAAACAAAAACAAACTTTTCTTTCCCACATTCCTCAACCCCCCAGAAAATCCATATAGCCAACCAAAGTTTGCAAAATTGTCATTAAAAAATTAAATAAACCATCTTATTTTTCTATTTTTATTCCTGTACAAATAAGATCAGGGTAAGGGATAGAGTGAGGGTAGAGGATATCTACATGCGAATGGAGGAGTGGAGAAAGAAAATTAGTCCATATGTCTGGAAACAGTTTTTCACTCTTCCAGTGAGAGATGTAAGACCAAGAGCAGCAGGGTGTTCCCATCTGTGAGGGATCTTCCTCAGTGTGATGTTAGTGCAGAGCAGGGTTCTCTATGTGTGGGCTGGACAGCCTTCCCACACTCCACCTCCCCCAGCAGGATCTACAGCCAGGGCTCCCAGGTTCTCTGATGGACCAGGAGATGGTGGGCGTGAGGGCAGTGTGGGATTTAGCACAGGCTCTACAAACCTCCCTGGACCCTGCGTGCCTTCCTGGAAGACCCCTCACACTCTGCCCCTGAAGCTTAGTCACTGCTCTCAGTTAGCTAGACTGAAGTTATCTATCTGGGACATATGTGCACTTAGACAAGGACGTTCCCCAGATGCATTACAGCTTCACTTCTGGCAGCTACAGGCAAATCTCAGTGTCAGTGATGAGGCTATCTGAATTACAAATATGCTCAGAGGGTACTGCAAAACCCCCAGAGAGCAGCAGCATGCTGGTGTCTGAAGAAAAATGCACCTTCACATGATAAACCTTGAAGCTCCCCCAAACTGGTAGATGTGCAACAGAAATCTATACCTCTGGTGTCAACAGAGCCCCGTGGTGCATTTGGGAGGCCTCAAGGGAGTATGGAGAAGGGAAGGTGAGGGCAGTTCCCAGTGACCAAAGTCAATAGTCGCAAGCAATTGTGGAGCTTGGTACTGTCAAAGTGAGGCCTTCAGTCCATTATGAAGGGTAGGATCCACCTCACCTGACAGCTGAACAAGTTAGTCAGATTGCCTCCACACAGTGAGAAATGGGCACAGCTTAACTCCTGCTAAAACAGAGATGATTTGCTCTGGGCAAAGTCACTGTGGACATCTAACACAAGGGGAGACAAACCCAGGACTGGGAGTCCAGCTTTTCACATCTGTTTCCTTACACTGTAGCTGGAGTTTGCACACATCAAGCCATGTTACACTGGATTCAGTCCATTCATTTTCAACCAGCACAGACTCCAAGTGGAGGAAATGTATAAAAAAAATCCTGTCCAACATGCCTTGCACCTTCTAATTCTCAACCACTTCAGATTTTATATGTATTATTTAAAATTCTAAGTATGGAGGATCAGGGAACTGGGTGTCACTTCAAGTACATGAGATCACAAGAGCAACAGCAGAAACCACTTGAAACCTTACTGGTGTCTGCAACTAGATGCATGTTTCTCTGAAATTAAGATGTTTGTTTACAAACAAGGCATCTCTGTTTACATACAGTCTCTTAAAAATATTATAAATCTATATAACATATATTTAATTGATTCTACATAGCTAGGATCTCTCTGTCCTTCTCAGTTAGAAGCAGTGAGTTCCTCTCTGAGCTGCATCTCAAAGAATTCAGTCCCTTTCACAAGGCATCTGCTTTTGCTGCACGTGTATGTACCACATGAACATAAATAGTAATCATGAAATTCACTTGGAGATTAATCACTTATTTAAAACCACACATTGTAAAAATAAACAGTAAATATTTGTGGAAGAAGTTTACATTCTTATTTTTTCAAGTATAAATAAATTGAGTCAAAAGAGGCTATTACATTAGCAACTGGCAAGCTGTTCACTTAATGCATCATGCTTCCATAACCACAATGCTCACAGAGCAAGAATGGACAAGGGGCACTGACAGCCTCTCCTCTCTCATTGGGGAACTCATGTGCAAATGTACACCTGTGGATATAACTCTTATGTAAAGAACATTTTATTTACAGATTTTGCCTGGCCCCCTGAGCAAAGACAAAGTCTGGACTGAAGCATAATATGCATGTTCTATATCACATTGCTTTTCTCAATGGACTTGCACGGGATACAAACTGAAGTCAGTGGAAAAAAACTCTACTGAGCTCAGCTCAGGTCAGAGCTCTACATTCTGCTTGGTATGGCAATACACAACTTCTCTTTTTTCACCAAGAAAACTTCTGTGCTGGCTCTAGTGGCCATACCAGTCTTCTAGCTTTCAGCTGTCCACTCAGCATCACTAAATTTGTCAATTTCACCAAATTTAAGCTCAGTTCTCCAAAAAAGAATGATTTGGATTAAGTGCAGTAGAAAAGCCTTGTATTTGATTATCTGGCATACCACATTGTAACATTGTCCACCCTCAGGCCCAGATAGGCTGCTGGTAAGGAAATTAATATACTAGGATGGTTTATCAAGAATATAATTAAATGGCCATAATACCCATATATACTCCGAGAGGGCAACATCAAGGTTTCAGTGTACTTACAGTAACGACAAAGGTAAGGACACTTGGAAAAGGGCTTGAAACCTCAGCTTCTCACTCTGCTGTGGGAGGGCAGAGAGCTGAGCCCCGTTCCCAAGGTCTAAATCCACCTCAGCTGTCTGTGTGTCAATCTGAAACCTGCCACCATGCAACAGTTCAGAGTGATAAGCTGTCTCACCATCATCTCATTGCAAGATGGTCCTTACGCCTCTTAGAGGTGGTCTTTTTAGAGCAGCTGACACCTGGTAATTCCAGTCTTTAACCTTATCTTTGCAGATTAATGGTACATGTATACCAGAATTTGAAATATTCAAATCTGTCTCCAAGGCAGGCACCTACAGGGTCTTGTTTGCTTGCACTAGTTTATTTAGACCTATTGTTCTGGAGCAACAGTACACCCTGATCTTGCCAGATTCACAGGAGATCACACTGCACACCCACCAAAGCAGGAAGGCATGCAAGCAGACACATAGACACAGACAACAAATGCACCTATCCCACTAGACTGTCTAAAAGCAGGTATTTTGTGAAATTCTGTATAGAAAGCAGATGGCTGAATTCTTCATTGCAAATCACAAAACAAATTATAAAAGTCTCTACAGGAGTAGACTTGATATGAAATGCCTTCCCTAACCTTTTTTTCTTAGGACTTTTAGAGTCCTTATGATCTTGTCCGTTAAACAAACTATTTCAGCAGCACTCCAAAATGCTGACCCTCATCATTCTTTTCTCTTCTTGGTCAGTTGTTTGTCTGGTTAGACATCAACTTTTCATGATTGTCATTTTATTGAAAGAAAGCCTCAAAGCATCTCTGAAGACCTCTCTCACATTTCCTTCCTACTGTCTAGTTTAGCAATAGGGAGTCAATCTTACTTCAGCCTTGATTAGCCCCTTGCACCACTGAGAATGCAAACACACAACCTCCAGCTTGTCTGAATTGAGTTGCTTTTACTGTCAAAATAACTCTTTGGAATATGATTTGCTTTTCTTTTTTAGCTTCCTGAACAGAAAGTTGTTTTAAATAATTTTTCTTTTATTTTCTCTGTCCAAGCTTTTATTGACTTTATAACATCTTACAAAAGCCTTGTATCTGATTCCATGTGATTCTGTGATCCAAACGTGTATGTGGCAATAATGTTTTTTATAGGTATTGGCCGTAACATGTTAACATGACAGACGACTAAACTGGCATTTGTAGGACTTGGTCAAAAACATCTTTTCCCCATTCAGCCTGTTACCACTTAGTCGGTCCATTACAGGTCTCAACTCAGGAAGTGTTTGCTGCACTAGTTCTGTTTCAAAAGATGTGGAACAATCACTTTGGTGAGAAGTCAAGCCAAAGCAGCAGAAATATTGCTTATGGTTTTCATTCTTTGTAGCTTTCATGTTCACACCCAAAGACAGTTACAAGACCAGCTGAGATCTCTGAGGTAGAAAACCTTCTTCAACCTTGGTCTTAAAAACTACATCTTATTGCATAGTTCAAGTAAGAAAAAACTATTTCAAAGTCAATGCTACAGTGCTGGTGGAGTCACATACCACCAGCAGTGAATACTTTCTTAGGCAGCTTAGTTGAAAACTACAAACAGGGGGTTTCATATGCATTGCACATGTTTTATTCTCTGAGGAGTTTCCAACATCCTCAGCCAGACCAGCTACAGTAGTGTTCCTGAAAAACTGGCAGGAAGGAAACAAGTATTTTGCCAAATTAAAGGGGTAATATGTGCATGTTATAACAGAAAAAAAATGTTTTACAGTTTAGTCCCTTCCAAGTCAACACCATACTCCAGCTCTTTTAGCTGATATGGTACATATGTAATTTGGCTTTGTGTTCCTTTACTGAGTATAACTATCTCATATATAATACACTGCTATCTTATTTTCTACTGGGATTTATACCATCCTGTCAGTGAGGAAAAATGACCTCTTCAGAGTGCCACTCAGTCCTCACATCTATTAGCAAACACCTACTATGGAACGCTGTTCAAATGGCATTTGTTTTGGAAGTGATTGCACAAAATACTTTTGCCCATCAAAGGGTTGTGAGTACCAGCTCATTAATGCAGGAAATGACACGATTGCAGGAATGCAATTAATGCAGGAATGCTGTCCATCTGTCAGTCTGCCAGTCACTGGCACCTATGGCCATGGAGACAGAGTTTGCAAGCATGACCCTGAGATTAGTTCTGTTGGTTAGAGCACAGCGTTCATAATGATAAGGTTGTGTGTTTGATCCCTGAATGGATCATGGATCCCATTCATTTAAGAGTTGGACTCAATGGTCCTTGTGGGTCCCTTTCAACTCAGAATATTCTGTGGCTATCTGCCGTCATACAGCCTCGCAGCACCAAAGAGCAGAGAATGCACACAGGGTGCAATAATCCCGCACTGTTCACTCCATTATCCCCAATACCCTATTCCCATTTGCCAGCAGATGGCACTCATTATATGTTTGATTTGTCCCCAGCCCAGGTGCATGCTTTCCGGAGTGCAGTGAACAAATTTCCTTCTCAAATAACCTAGGTGGGATCAACTGACTGCCCAAAACTTGCATTTTAATTCCAGTCATCATCTTAAAAAAGAGCTGAAGAACGAGGTGGTCAAGATAATAGAGCAAGGCCTTGAGGAAGGGGAATGTATAAAATGCCAACACTAGAAATGGTCGATGCAGTCATCAGGTTTGACCCAGCTGCACACACAGGTGGCAAGAGATTTATCCTGCATCAAAGCACAACCTTTAGAAAAAAATCCAATCTCTCCTTCAAGAGCTCAGGCAGTAAAAACTCTTCACTATGGTTACCTCCCTTCAAAAAGTAGGGACTTATTTCAAGTATGAATTTGCCTGCTCCCAAATTCCAGTCGTTATACCCCGTAAGAAAGGCTGAATACACAGGTGTCCCAGCACAAGGATCACTGTCCAGCCCTCAGGAGACTTTTGTGGCTCTCTGCACAATTCCCACTTCCTCCTCTCAGGGGTGCTTTGGATTGCACACAGAGTCCAGGGAGTCGCACCACCGTGGATCACCCAATGTCTGTTCCCAGTTCGGCAATGTCACCACATAGATATGGCATGGTGCCCTGGCAGTGCCACCTGGATGCCATTGTCCCCACTGGCCCTTCAGTGTTGTTGTAAGGCAGGGGACTGCCCAGTTCACTGTTGGTTTCTGAAGTAGGAAACTCCTCATTCAGTTTTCATGAGAAACATCCTGAATGGAGGGACATTGATAAGAACACTCCTATGAAATGAAAATTTTAAAACACAAACCAATAAGTCTAGTGGATCTCCTAAGGGAAGTTGAAGAAATTGCACCTTCTGCAAAACAAAGTAACAAAGACCTAAATCACCTCAACTTCTTTCCTATGGCAATTGCTTTACCAAAAGGTACTTCTTTCTACATACAGCATTTGGTTGGAGAAGAAGTCAATCATATGGCTATCTGTGACAGCAAGATCTGCATGATGTGTGCTAGTCCTTGCCAAATTTTTTAGGAGCTTTAGAAATCCTGGTATTTAGAAAGATGCTGATTAATTGTAGATAAACCTGAAGCAGCAGGAAACTTGTGTGTCCATCCCTATAGTTTACAGTACTGCACCACTGACAGCTGCTCTTTGTAGATGTCTTCCAAACCAGTTTCATAACCACTTGGTTCCTATTTCCCGAGCTGTCTTATAAGAATATCTTGCAAAACTCTGGAAGAAAGTCTTGCAAAGTCAGGATGTATTGCATCTCTGCTTCACCTTCTCAAGACCTTTCATTCTGTCCTTGAAAGAATGAGGAGTGGTTTGAAATTATTTGTCTTTGAGATACCTGTATTAATTTCTCTTCATCTCTTTTTCACCTTCTAGGAGCCCAAAAATAAATAGTTTGATGACTTCTTTGACATTTCTCTCATTAACTAAAATTATATTGGTTAGTTTATAATTCCCTGTCTCTCTTACCTCTCCCTCTAAAGGAAGGGCACCGTGTTTGCTCTTTCTTGACATCTAGAAACATAGTCTGTCTCCCTTGGGCTCTGTTAGTTTGGTCTGTCTCTGTCTGGCTTCCTGGGTTGCTCCAGATTGAGCCTGTGGCTTTGTGCACAACTTGGCCATTGTCATTATGATTTGTCTTCTTGCCATTTTGAAGCCTGTCTGTTGGGCTAGACTTCTCTTTCACCCTGAAGGCTGGAATCCCACTCCCATAAAAGGTACTGTTTTAATACCTTAAAATATCTGTGGAGATGATAGCCAAATATAATGATGATTTCTTAACTCTTGATCTCTCCCTTGTTTTCAGATTTAAAACAAAAAGTGATTTAGAATAGTCTGATACTGCATCTCTGAATTCTGCTCCTATCTGATCTTCCAAGGTGTTCAAGCATTCCTGCAAGCATCAGTGCTGCATTCACTTTCTTGCTTCACACACCCCATATAGGAGATAGAAAAGTGTTTTCTTCCCATTTTCTTTATCAGATCTCCCAAAGTTCAATAAGTAGACACAAGTCTTGCTTTCATTTTCAGAATTTTTTTATCTGGACAGCCAGCTTTCTTGGTGGTCTGTGGATTTCATGCTGCCTATTCCCATCTGCTGCTTTGTTTGTCTATTAATTACACTCATTTCCTTGCTATGGGTCTCCCCAGGCTAAGGGCTACCAGCATGTTCCATATACTGTGTGCTGGCAGGAAGCACAAGGGAATTACAATCTCTCAACAGCTAAAGTGGTTTTTTACTAGGAGGAAAAATTTCTGGAGATGCTATGATCAAACTAGCACTCTGAGCAACTACATGCAAGCTGACTTTCTATTTCCCAATAAACTAATCTTATTTTGCCCCACCCTTGAAGATTCCATGCAAGCTGTTGTGTACAAGAATGGGGGAGTCCAGAAATCCTGGTCTGAGTGCCCTCCAGTCTGAGGTGGCCTCATGTTGGGGTCCTTTGATTTGAGCTATCTCAACTGGTATTTGACTCTATTTCACACCAGCCATCTGTTCATGGTTGAGAGAGTTTGTGCATAGGAACCAAGGCACTCCTAATAAATCATATTATTTGCTATGGAAATAGTAGCTTCAGAGTTGTTCAGACAGTTATGAAGGAAGACTTTGAGGCTGACGCCTAAATAAATAGCCCTCAAATATTTCACTTGCTCAGTTCCTTGGGATGGCTCAGGTTCAGTAGTGAGTAGTATTACAGCCATTTCATAAGAGAGGAGGGAGGAAAACAGTAATTAAACTATCTCCTTTTGGCAACACCCCCTGTGGCTCAAGCTAAGGAGGAAGTTTGGTGCCAGACAGGAAAGCACACAGGGAGCACAGGGTCTGCAGTACTCCCCTGGCATGCCCAGTTTCCAGATACCTCTAAAGGACAGACTGTGCCTGAGCTGAGTTCAGCCTCACTTCCCTCCTGCCTAGGCTGAGGAGGAAGCAGGTGTTGGGGCTCTGAAGGAGAGGAAGGTCTCTAACATTCATGCACACATACTTCCAACTCTCTGGGAAAGAGCTCTGTGCAGCTAGAGTTTTGGCCTGACTCTCCAAACCCACAGTTATTTTATATCATTTAGAAGTTATTGAGCCTCAGTTACTTGTGTTTCTCTCAGAGAGCAGTCGACAAACTGAGAAATCTTGATCTGGTTTCCGAGAGCTGATGTTCATTCCTATGGCCCCTGAGAGCCTTTTTCCAAATCAGCCAGACCCCTGGCCGGTTCTGGATTATGGCAGTGGTTTGGTGGCTATGTAAACCCGTAGATACAGAGATATTTGAGATGCTGTACTGGAACACCAATAGAGCCAAACCACTGCATGGACAGCCACTGGGGCTCTCTAGGGGCACAGGGCATCACTGCTTTGACAGTGTTTGGCTGAAGGGTGTTTGTGTCTGGGCTGTATGGGCCTATGCCTGTGCCCACAACCACATCTGTCACAGTAATGCCGACAGCACTCCCACAAGAATTTCCTCTTTGACTTTCCTTACTTTACTAGTCCTGCCTGGAAAGCTTTTGTCTTTTGTCTTCACCCAGAAGTGTTCACTGAGCTCAGGACTGCTCTTTCCACTGGCATAAGTCAACACCATTTACCAGCAGAGGGTTGGAGTGTTGTTTACTTTCTGGTTGCGTTAGTAGCTGAGCCAGCACTGCTGGAATTCCAGTGAAGTAACTCAAACACTTTCTGTCACCTCTTCTCTTTCTCCTTCTGCTCTGCAGCCAAGCCCCAGTCCCCAGAAATCTGAAGTCAGATCAGTTTAGAAAATGATGGGAATTAAAAAATAATACATGTAGTGGTTTGCTTTTGTTTCCTTGCCTCCAGGTTTTTGAGCCTTCAAGACTGTATTTTACTAGCCTGCATTGATGTGGATAATCTTTTAATGAAGATCAAGGCCAGAATTCCCTCACTGTCATGGAACAGTGTCTTGAAGAAATTACATTAGATACTGCATTAAAGTAGTGACTTCTCTTTCTGCTTCCTCTATTAATTTTTCACTGTGGAGTTGAGGGACACATTTGTGGAAGGTTATTCACATTCTTCTAGTCAGCTGAGACCTCTAACATTTGTCATCATTGGCATGAATAAAGTTGGCTAAAAGGAAAATCTTTGTTCTGAGGTCTGCACCCAGCAAACCTACCTAATTTACTGCAACTGGCTTTCCTTCTAAAACAAAAGACAAAGAAGACAAAGAGGTTCCAACATTCCAGTAACAAGTTTATCCAAAAAGCACCAACTAGTTTTTGCTTTATGAGACATTAGCTTGTCTGTGACTATTCCAGCACACTCCATCATTCCAACAGCCCGGTCAACACTCATGGTTCCTGAATGACTCCTGTTTAAATCCACATAGAGTGGGAATACTGGGTTTATTCCTTGGCTCCAGTCACAGGCTGTGTGGTTTTAGAGACATTTGAGTACCGATATTGGCTTTGAATTTAGCTGTTGGTGCCTTCAAAAGAGTGTGTATACAGTTAAACTGCCATTAAATGTAGTATTTTTCAAATCTGTCTTGCTCATTACACTGTAAGCTACAACCTGAAACCATATCATCTGTGAGAAGGCTGTGTCTCTTCTGGTATTGGGTAATGGAGCATGCTGAAGATACTTCCATGTGCCAAAAATAACAGCAAAACTAAGAGACAGTGTGTCGCATTTCCCTTATACACAGATCCAGCTGTTTTCAAATGCCTGGAAAATCACAAGAGTGAGAAACCACAATAGTGAGTGCAACAACACTACTCATTTGACTGCTAGAACCAGCATAAACCTCTGCTAGTTCTGTTCTACAGGCAGGGAACTGAAAAGTGGCCTCAACTGTCTTCAGACTGCACAGTTTATCTGCCACCTGACCTGGGTTTCTCTTGCATGCAAACAAGGGCAGGAAGGAGGGAACACCCATTTGTTTTACCTCAGTCCAGCATTTTCCTACAGACGGCCTCACCTGGGAAGTGCTTTTGTACTTTTCTGGTGAAGAACACCATGTGATGGCTGAGGTTTTTGGTGGCCTTCTCACCTCTAATTTGAATTTCAAGTTTAACTCATAGCCCAAATACCTTTTCTCTTTTGGCACAGACCTTTCAATGTTTTTTGGCTTACAGTGATTTTGCAAGCCAAGCAGCATCCTGGCTTCTACAGTGGATTATTTCTGTTATGTAGCTGTGGCAGGACATGAGTTTTTTCCTTCACAACACAAAGTATCAAAAGAAACTGTACAAATGTACCAGAGAAAGTAGGGTCTCCCTGGCTGGGTAACAGCTACTGCTGGCAGAGTGAGTGGTGCAGCCTGCCAAGGAGTCCCAGCTGGACTCCTGTTAGAGAAAAGCTTTCATGGAAAGCACAAGTTGAGGATGTTCCTACTTCAACTGAGCACCCACTTTGTGATCAGCTATGAGTTGCCATGGTTTGGCAAACCCATGTGTTATCACTACCCTTATTTGGACATGCTTTGGTTTCCTGGTCTTACTAATTTCTTTCTTAAGTTTTAAGAGATACTTCATCAAGAACCTGTCAACCAGCACAGAAGGTCAAGAAAAGCAGCATGCTTACCACACCCATGAGAAAAGACAAAGTTGAACAAATTCTTGCATAGTTACCGATACATCAAGAAGAGGCATATGTGTTGGAGCTTTTTAAAAGAAAAGTGCCACAACCCAGGTTAGCCAGTTCTTCATTTAGTTTCAATCAGAGTTGGAAACCAATTCAGACTAAACATTTTAATTGACGAATATAGTCCCTCTTGCCAGAAATTGCCTGTAAACAGACCATGACTTCTTCAGAAATACTTCCTATTTGATGAAAGTTTTCCATGAGCAAACATCTGTCTGTGACTGGCTCACAAGTTGTTCACCACAACTATTCGTTCACGCATCTGAGATCCAATATTTGAGCTACACAATTATTTAGCCAAAGTCATATGGTATTGCATGTCTTTTCAGTCACATCTGACTGTCTACAGGAGCAGCTTCAGCACAATGCTTGTTGAAAATCCTGTATTTACATGATTAATCACCAGTGTCTTGTGGCAAATGCTGTCAAACACAAATTACCCCCCATCAGTGATCTTAGTATTAGCAAACATAATTAAATCATAATAGATTTAACATTGACCAAAATATTGGAAGAATTCTTCACTGAACTCTGGTTTCTAATTTGTCACACCTTTAACCTGGGTTCATAAAGAACTGAGGTTTCTGCATCATAACATATAGCTGTATACCTTTGCATAGGTATCCCTAATAACTTTGGCATCCTCTAAACAATTTTTCTCAGATTTGACAGGAGAGAGATACAGACCTAAGTTTCACATTTCAGAGAAAGAGATGACTGTACAGAAGCTGTACTATTAGTGCTGTCAATAAAGGCAAGACTTCAGTATACCCTTTCCCTTACTGGAGGTCAGAGCCCAGAATTTCCAAGGTTCAACTTCAGCAATTTAAAGCAAATCAGTTTTCACTGGCACTATTACCCATCAACTCATGGATTATCATGATTTTGTCCTTTTGTGGTAGGAGGTGCAAGTCAGCCTAACTAGGCTTGTTTTCAATCATTATGATTGAAATACATGGTTTTACAGTTTGAAGATAAGGAAGTGTATTATTTTCCCACCTGGGAGAATTGCAACTGAATGCTGGTGAAAAGATGAAGGACTTTTCAAAATCCTTGTCTGGCTCTGACTTGTCTTGCGTCAAGATGCAATGCAATACAGGAAGGAATTCTCTTAGACTCTGTTCAAGTATTTTTGAAAACCTCACCCACATTTTTATAGTGTTACTTTATATTACTCCAGTTTGTCTATGAACATGAAACAAGTTTTGGTAATTACACAAGTCTCAGGACATCATGACCCATGAAACGAACAGTTGAACATCATTCAGTGTTAAGTATTGCCTTTAAAGACTTCTTAAGTTTCATGTTGAAATCTGCTTCCCCAGTTTCCAACTCTTCTTTAAATATAAACAGGTTTTTAACATGTTTATGGTGATAATAAGGCACATGCATATTCAGACAGGACTCTTGGGCAGTTTCCTTGAACTTCTAGAACTGCCAGTATGACAGGTTTGCAGTTCTCTGTCCTTGCAAGTCTATGTTCTGAAAACAAGAATTTAATTTCATTTACGGGGGAGACAACTGTGCCCATTCCAACACATTAAAGCTAATAGGACAGGCAATGATATAAGTAGAGAAGAACTTGACCCAGAAACTGCTTATTCAGAAAACTGTTTCAAGAAGGTAGAATCATAGAATCAGAATTGTCAAGGTTTTAAAAGACCTTTAAGGTCAACAAGTCTAACCATCAACCTAGCACCAACACCACCATGTCCTCAGGTGCCATATCCACATATTTTTTGAACACTTTCCAGGGATGGTGACTTCACCACTTCCCTGTAGTTGCTTCAAAGAAGAGACTGACCCCCACCTCACTACAGCCTCCTTTCAGGTGGCTGTAGAGTGCGATAATGTCTCCCTTCAGCTTCCTCTTCTCAAGGCTAAGTAATTGCAATTCCCTCCGACACTCCTTATAAGACTTTTGATCCAGACCATTAACTGTCTTCATTACTCTTCTCTAGGTTTGCTCCAGTGCCTCAGCAAGGGGCCCAGAACTGGACACAGGATTGGGACTGTGGCCTCACCAGTGTCAAGTACAGAGGGACAATCTGGACACTGTGATCCTGCTGGCCACACAATTTTTGATACAGACCAAGATGCCATTGGCATCACATTCAGTGGCTGTCAACCAGGACCTCCATGTACTTTTCCCCACAGAAGCTTTCCAGCCACTCATCCCCCAGCCAGTAACACTGCATGGGGTTGTTGTGACCTAAAGGCAAGACTCAGCACTTGGTCTTGTTGAACTTGATACAATTAGCTTTGGTTTATCAATCCAGCCTGTCCAGATTCCTCTGCAGAGCCTTCCTGCCCTCCAGAAGATCAATGCTCCCATTAAACCTGGTGTTGTCTGCAAACTCTCTTAGGATGCACTCAATCCCTTTGTCCAGGTCATCAGTGAGGATGTTAAACAGAGCTGGCTCCAATACTGAGCCTTGGGGAACCCCACCAGTGACTGGCCACCAACTGGATGTAAATCCATTCACCACCACTCTCTGGGCCCAGCCATCCAGTCAGTTTTTTGGCCAGAAAAGAGTATATCCACCCATACCATGGGAAGCCAATTTCTTCAGGAGAATATTGGGGGAAATGGTATCGAATGCTTTACTCAAGTCCAAGTAGACAATAATAACAGTTTTACCCTCACCCACCAGGAGGGTCACCTGGTCATAAAAGGAGATCAGGTTGGTCAAGCAGGGACTGTCTTTCACACACCTGTGCTGGCTGAGCCTGATCCCTCGGTTGTCCTGTATTTGTTGCATGATGGCACTCAAGATGATCTGCTCCATGACCTTACCCAGCACTGACATCAGGCTGACAGTCCTGTAATTCTCTGGATCTTCCTTCTAGTCCTTCTTATAGATGGGCATCATATTTGTCAACTTCCACTCAGCTGAGTCCTCCCTGGTTGACCAGAATTGGTAGTAAACTATTGGAAGTGGCTTGTGAGCTCTTCTGCCAACTCCCTCAGTACTCATGGATAAATCTTATCCAGCCCCATAGAGTTGTATTGGTCTAAGTTGCATAGCATTTGCTGACCATTCCCTCTTGAAGCCCCCTCCTCTTGGATGGGACTTCATTCTCCTCCCTGTCTTCCAGCTCAGGGCAAATGGTACCTTGACGACAACTGTCTTGTTATTATATGTTGATATTAGAATCTGAGGGCAAAGGTATTGCAACACTTTTAGGGCAATGGTTTTAAAAATATCCAAGTATCAACTGGACCTCCAGCTTGTTCATGACTAAGCAAATAGGAGTGAACATTAATAAAATTACTGTTTGAAAGATTAGCAATTTTATTTTGAAAATTCTCTTTGTTTCAGTATTCCTCTCAGTGAGACACTGAATCAGTTGCATTTACATTGGAGGATGCATAAATCTAGCAAATTTTGGAAAACTTTGCAGAGACAAGTCTCCAGAAGCCCACAGTAGCAGAATTTGATACCCCCCCTAGAGACATCTTTTTTTGTTTTGGTTTTGTTTTAGGTCCCCTTCCCATTCTCTCCACACCCATGAGGGCAGTTGCTTCTGAGTCATTTTGAAAAGTCTGGATTTCAGTTACTAAAAGTTTCTGTTCTTTATCCTCTGAGAGCTTTGCCAAGGTGCTGGCAGCCTTAAAGCCAGTCATTCAACTCCACACTGCTGTTCAGGCTCAGCAAACAGCAAGTGACAGAGAATATTTTCCACCTATAAGCCTATGGAAGTCCAAACCACTCATGGCACAGAGCCCTCTGAGTTTAAGAAGAACACAAAAGCAGGGAAATTGTGAAGGCCAAAACAGCTTTTTGTTGCATGGCATAAAAAATGTGTTACAAATGGCTCACTTCTTGTGCTAACTTGAGTGGGAGAGCAGTCCCTTCCAGTCTAGAGTGCTCCAAGGGGTAATTTCAAGGGGCATCTGCAAACCTGCTATTTACTGTTTCTGCTTGCCTTGGTCTGAGAGAAGACCACAGGCAAGACCTGGGCAGCAAGACATGCTCTCACAGCCCCATTCACACACATTCAGTAGTTCCAGTTACAGGAGTCATCCCTCCACTGTCCTGCTAACTCCTCCAGGAACCCCAGTGGGACAGGGAAGGGAAAGTTACCTGAGGGACAACCAGCCTTGGAACAACAGCCTGGTGAGAATGAGCAGGCAGAGGCCAGCAGCCCAGCCTCAACCCTGCTGCTCCTCACCTTCCTTCTCAGCGTGGGGACCGTAAGCATGCTGAGCCTGCTCCACAGATCAGGATGTACAGTGCAGTGGTTTTTGTGGTGAACTGGGTAAGTGCCCTGTACTTGGGTGACTCAGAGAACATGTCAACTGTGGCACCAAAAATTGTGTTTACTGAGAGACACTGCCCAAAGCAGCATCCTTCTGGAGAGAACACCCCAGTTTGGAAGGACACTTGATTGGGATATGTCCACACATCCAAGCAGCAAGCTTGGGATGTCACACAAGAACGTGTTAAGATCCTCTCTGATCTCCATTTAAGTTGTGGCTTTCTGTTGAAGTAATGAACAGTCAGAATCTGGGTTTTATTAATTTCTGGTGCTGGATGCCACCATGTGCATCATCCCATCCCCTCCTGCTCTTCTGGCAGGTGCTTCACCACCATCTGTTGTCTTAGCCCCAGAGGACCCAGACTCCTTCATCAAAAGAGAGCAGTGGGAAGCAGACAATCATATGCTCTTTTAATGACTCAGACATCAGCATGATGTCTGTGGCACCATGGCTGTTAACAAAACAATTAATAAGGATTAAAAGAGAATGAGGAAATAATAAAAAAAAGATCAGCATGACCTTGTCAAGGACTGACTGCCTCAGACCAGTCAAGTTTCTTCCTCTGAAGGGATAAGCCACCTGAAGAATAAAGGGACAACAAGCAAAATTATCTTGCTTTGAGTTTTTTTACACTCATCACCCTGATTTTCTTTTGTGAAAAAAGTAAAACAGTCTCTATGGAACCACTATGCACAAATGGCTGTATAACCATGTGCAAAGAGCAGTTGTCTGTGTATCATGCTGTCCAGCCCAACAGATACCTGCAAAAAGGAAACCCAAAGATCTGATCCATATCTTTTTCTATTTACTATTTGGACCTGGGCATAGAGAGAACTCCTGTAAAATTTATTCACAAGACAGATGAGAGCAGGCACCAAATCTAAAATTATTTTAATAAAATGGAGAGACAATACCAAAACTGCAGTACTGACTCATTTTTATTTTTGATCATGTATAGCTATTTGACTTTTCTCTGTAACATTCTTGCCCCGCTGACTGCTTTCCTCTTTATATCTCTGTCTTTCACTTCTGCCTTGTAGCACTTGTCTCATTCACAAGTTTCTGTATATAGCTTAAAGCAGAGGACAAGAAGAAATCCACTTAATTTGTGGCAAAGATTTTGGATCAATATGAGAGAAGATTGTGATTCAGAAATGGTGGGGCCTTGTCTATTGGAAGCTCTGAAGAGCAGATGTGATGAACATCTGTCAGGCCTGATCTCCCAGGGCTAAACCAGTCCCACATTCCAGTGGTTAACTTTAAGAGAGCAGCTGTGAATCCGGCAGTTACAGTGAGGACATGTGTCTCTCAAAATTGCAGCGCTATTGACTGTATTATAAAATCTACAGCTGGGTTTTATTGAAAAAATACAACATTTCCCATCTCTCCCTGCTCAGTGGCAAACAAATCATGCTGCATCTATGCTTCAGTCAATGAGAAAAGCTTCTGCTACCAAAGTATGATTGTATTAATTTAGACATTTTTCACAGGTATGTTCATATGTGTACATGGCTCTAGGTACTCCTAGTTGACACTTCAAGAGAAATGAAGAAAAGTGGACATTTTGCAGACCTCATTGTTCTTCTCAGGATAGCTGTAGAACTGGAGCAAATCAGCTTAGTCAGCATTTTTGCTGGCTGAACTATTCATGCCAAACCTTGTGGTGGGCTTCCTAGCAGTGGAGGAAAATTCAAAGCGACTGCCACAAGAAGAAGGGGCAGATCTGGAGCCATGAGGCATTATCATGCCTGTCACAGGGGAGAAAAGGGAAGGAGAAGGAATGGTAAGTGATGATCCCCACATCTGTTACATTCCCCTCCCTCCTATCCTATCCTATCCTTGTAGAGGTGGCAGACTAAGCACAGAAAAAAATGCACAGTGGAGCCTTGGCCACTTGTCTGCCACCAGATGACTGCTTCCCTCCATAATTAGAGTCCAGAGTCTCACTTGTCTTACTTTCATTTGTTGGTGAGTTATGAATTATTTCAATTTAATCTTGATAAAATCCTCCTGGAACATTTGCATGAGGAGAGCCCAACTGCAGGATAGAGAGTTGAGTGCTGGGTCTCCAGAGACACCTGGTGGGATACCCCAGCCCACACCAGCTGTGGGAGCTGGGAACTGGTTTGCCAAAAACAAATGCTGCAAGTAGCATAATTCTCTATATGCACTGTGGTGTCTGGCTGAGTAGCTTTCAAGTGCTGTATCACACTCTGAAGAAATGGTGGTTCTGCACTGGACTGTCAGCCTCCTCAAATGGGAAATCCTGTGAACTGTAGGTTTTTGATGACTTGTGACCTGGATAGTGGCAAGAGCTCTGCTGTGCAGGACAGACACCATGGCTTTAATCTCACTGTAGAAAATAAGAATTCTTTTATTTCCTGATGAGGAAAAGTCTTCCTGTCTGAATGCCAGTGATGACTGTTTCAGGAGAGATTAATACAGATCAGTGTCATTTTACCACTCCTAATGGCAAACCATCCCCATGATGATAGGAATGGCAGAGCATAAAATCCCATAAAACTAAGTCCTTACAGCAGCATAAATTAGGTTGTGAAGACCATTTTCAAGTATTTGGTTATTATGATATAGAAAGAAACCTTCAGAAATATAATTCCTTGTATTCTTACAATTAACAAAGGTTTCATATATGTTGTGGACCTTTAAGGATCTGGCACTCCTTTAGTATTTAACCCTTTCCTCTTTTCCTACAAGAGCAAAATTCTCAAGAGGCTTTTTTAAAAAATGAGAACAAACTGACTGAAGGAAAGCACATCAGGCCAATCTCACTTCTTAAAAATAAGGGGTTTTTTAGAACATGAATGTCTCAAATATTACGCAATCCATTTTGGTATCTGAAGGCACTTGTTCATTTATTAAGATCCAAGCTTGGCAGCATCCTAAAATAATCTAATTTGTTGACATTTCTTTCCTGGTCTGCCAGCTTGAAATTCAAAGAGGATGGTGTCTCCATGGCTGTGCCTACAGGTGACTGGGTGTCTCAAGGGACTTGTCAGCAGAGGACAAAAAATCCCCATGTCTGGATCTCCGCTCATCACTGAGGTTGAAGTTATGGGAGGACCATTCAGTAGCTGTTACTGGCTGGAGGAGCACCAAAGATGTTGAAGGGATGGTTTGCAGGAGATCCTGCGGGATTTGTCCATCTTCGATTCACTGCAAGCTAACATATGGAGGAGATGCTAATTACTGTTTATGCAGCCTCTTGGCAAACTCAGCAGCCTGCTCTGAACTGATCCTGCAAGCTGGCAGCCCCTTAGAGGCAGGATAAGGCCAGTCTCAGTCAGTCACAGTGCTGTATGCATTCCCTCCATTTGAGACCACTGCGGTGCCTCTCCTTCTCCTTAGCCATGGAGGTGGTCATTGCTGTGCACTGCTTGTCATCCACTGGTTTAGGTTTCGGAGCCCCACGTGCTTGCCTGCCTCAGTCTGAGATTTGCAAGCTGAGACCAACCAGGACACTTGGCAGGAAAGCTGTACCCTGGGAACCCTAGATAGGGGAGCGCATTGCACAGCTTTCTTCTGGAACAATGCTCATCTGCCCTTTCCTTTCACTCTGTCGTCCTTGCATCTGGACTGCAGGGGCTTATTACCAAAAGGAAGGCATTTTTCATATCCAGCTAAGCCATCTTCAGCACATTTTTACACTCCACCCCAGATGCATGCTTCTCCTCCATTATTCCTCTTGTATCAGCAAATGGCAGAGTTAGAGAGAGATAGCTGTGGCTGGACCAAACACACAAGTCAGCTTACTTTAGCAGGCTGCTGTTAATTCTGTGGTTCAACACTGGCAGCCAGAAAGGGAGACCAAAAAATGAGGAGTATTATTTCCAAGTGAATTCCCAAGAGTGCATTCAATTAGAGAGGTTGTTTTTTGACCTTTCACAGGCTTCATTAAAGCCCCTATCACTTTTCCAGAAAAAACAATTTTGGAAGCAGATGGGAGTAAATGAAAAATTTATGTCTGAAATGCCGCACAGCCCAAAATGAGAAGGCTTGAATGATGTCTGCTGAGTACCAGTGTTCAATTAAAAGGATGCTTATGAAGCCTTCATACTGTGAAACACAAATACTTGCCTATAACCTACTGGGAGCTGCCTCATGAGAGAAAAAACATGCACTCTATTAACTCAGCTGGTATAAAGTTTTACATGTAGACTATAAAGTGACTTAGAAAGGGGAACTTAGGGACACTGGAGTTAATCACTACGTGATGATATAAAGCAAGAAAAAAACAGAAAATACTTATTCCTTAGAAACAGCTTTTAAAAATACACAGGAAAACTCCAGGAAAAAATAGGAAATAGGTTTGGGAAAGACCTGAATTTTTATTTCAGGGATCTAAAATCTGAGAAGTGCTGGAGGAATAAGACAGTTTTCAGGTCAGTAGTGCAGGCTGGTACTCAGAAGAGGCCCCATTGCTTGCAAGAATTAAATACTCCTTAATAGGAACATGTGATCCTGTGTTGTTTTTTAGCCTGTGTGTGACTCTGCTTAAATCCCTTTTGGATCTAGCCTCAAGGGCCTTCTGATATCCGGAAGAGTTGTTTTCCAGCTCAGAGAGCTGGAATGTTTTGTTGGAAGCACTCTGAATCCCACCTGTGTGATGCTGTGTGCTGTGCCTGGAACGCATTGACAGCTGAGCAATGCTCTCCCGAGTGTAGGTCATGACAAGCTGTCACCATTGAAAGTGAGATGCAGCCCATCTCTATTTCTTCCTTTGAGACAAACATAAACTAAGCACTTTAGACAGGGAATAAATTTAGATTAAGTTCCTTTCACTAATCTTATCTCTATTCTTATCACATGCTTAATACATTGGTTTTGTAATAAGCTGTGGCAGAAAGAGTTACAGTAATTTGAACCAGCTCTCCTGACAAAACTTTCTCTAAGCTACTTGAAATGTGAGAGAATGAGAATGGTCACAGTCTGTTGCATTTCAGCAAACTACAGAAGAGCTTTTAGACGCCAGAGCAGGAAAAAACACAATTCTACTTGTGGAAATCAGTGTAATCAGGTTGATATAAACTCAGGTGTCCTACAGTCAGTGCTCACTGAGCAAACTCGGAAGTTCAGTGCTTCATTGCATAGATCATTCCTGTGCTAGTAGATGACTATACTCCTATCCTTACACAAAATAACTTGACCTTTGGCTGCCAAAGGAGCAGACATCTCTGCAGCAGCTTTGTGTACCAAGGGGATGATGGTGGTGCTTTTGTCATTAAGGCCACTTGCCATGGACTCTGCCAATGACCCATGTTATTTTGTGTTAGTACACAGACAAGAGGGACCTGAGTCTTCAGCATTGCAACATACTCATGATTTATGGGTGTTTTCTTTTCAAAGCATGGTCTCTGAAGTTATTCCAGTTCTCTTTTTCTGGAATACTAGCAAATGGCCGTGTCCCCTCTCCACACAGGAGAAGTGACTACCTATTACCAGCAACACAAGTGGTGACTCTGCTGTGCTGGAGGTGACAGGGTCCTATAACCTTCATGTGGCAGACTGGAAACACCCAGGCAGAGGATGACTCCTTGAGCCTTACATGGCGAGGCACCATCCAAGCCAGCCTCGCTGGGAGTCTTGCTCAAATGGATTAATCTGTGGCCAACTACTGCACCAAAACTGTCTAATAGAGGCTGGAGAAAAGGCTGTGCATTTTGATTGTATAGTCTTCGAAACTGTGAAGGGTGCATGTGTGCAGCTGTCTGGAGAACATATGAACCAATTTCCCTGTACCCAGCTGCTTGCTTTACTTCTCTGCAAATATTCTTTTGGAGTCATTAGTGCGCATATGAAGGAAGGCCCAGCTAACAAAATGACTAAAGCGGAATTTCATCTGGAATGAGAATAAAGGTCGTTATTTTATTATGCCAGTTACAGTCTGTTTCTGCTGGGTGAGATGTGTCTACTGGTTCTGTCATGACCAGCGTTAGGTCACACAGTCCTAAAACTCTTGACATTTTCTGCTGTGTATATTTCTAAATGTCAGTTCTAAATATAAATAAATAAATAAGCAGAAATTATGTCTTTCTATGGAAAAAGATACTTCTCAACAATTGGATTTTTAAAGATCTTCACTGTATTTAATTTGTGAACATTTGAAAATCATTCCCTGACCTATGGGACCTGACTATACTTTTGGTATTTTACAAATAGTTCTTATGTAAATTTTAGGGAGGTCAAGAGAATGGAGATTAGAGTTGATCCTAGCGCCTTGTTTTACTGCTTGCATGAGGCCAGTCACACCAAATGGACATGTGCTCAGCTGTATGCAAAAACATTCACTTCTTACTGAAGGGCAATGACAGGAAAGAGAGAAGAAGGAATATTTGAACCTGCTTGTGCCAGACTAACACTTTAAAACAAGGTTTTTAAACTTATAGTAATTTCCTGATGCTTAATATCCCCCTGTAATCTATCTTTTAAAAGGAAACAAACTACAATGACAATGTAAGTTTATAATTGAGACCATGAGTGAAATCTGTTCCTTTGGAGATGTCACAGGCATGCACTCCTTTCCCCAGCTCTGCAAGTGCCCAGACACTTTCTGCCTCTCTTATCTGATCATGTGGTGGTGACACAGAGCTGCCCAGGCATGAGGTGTGCTACAACTGTAGGTGCTTTTTGCTGTATCCCAAACATATAATGGTGTGGGCTGGAAGAAACCTTAAAGATCATCTAGTTTCAACTCCCCTGCTATGAGCACCTTCCACTGGACCAGGTTGCTCGAAGCCCCATCCAACCTGGCCTTGAAGACTTTCAGGGACAGGGCATCCACAACCTCTCTGTGCAACCTGTTCCAGTGCCTCACAACCTTCACAGTAAAGAATTTGCAAGACCTTCCTCAACAAATGTGTTTCTGGTCCCATAGGTTTACCCCAAGGAGAAAAATCTGCAGCTAGTTAGAACAGACCCTTGTTATCCTCAATGAGTCTATTTCAACGCTTGACACTCCTCTTCAAAACTTTTTCCAGTAAATTCCTCATTAGGCCTTTGTGTGTCAGAATTTATCCATCAGAAAGGAAATATGAACAGAATCATTAAAAGATGTACCCAGGCCTTTGGAGGGTACCAGGTCATTATTAAAATTGGCACAACTAAGTGACTTCCCGTGCAATCCCCAATTCTTTTCAGAACAATATGTGTTGCAATTTAAGAAGGGACACCAGCCACCACAGAGCAAAAAAAGGAAGCTGCTTGCTGGTAAATGAAATTAGCAATTGAAACTGGGAGAAGAAGGAAGGAAGAAACTTGAATTATCTCTGGTGAGATCAAATCCTGCTCAGCTGCAGATGGGTTCCCACTGAGGTAGGCAATGTACCTTTGCCCACAGCTGAAACTAGTTGCAGTGATGTTCACTTCTGCAGGGTTTAGAAGCCTTCTCCTTTAGGAAAGTGTGTGTAGCCAACAGATATCCAAAATTATTTAAGGAAACTGTATAAAGGAAAACATTTATTCGGTGCATCTAGCCATACAGCCTCTTCTGTTTACATTAGCCAAGACTTTGGGGAAATACCTAAAAATGGAGGTTTATAACTGCATTAAGTCCAACTGTGTATCAACAAGCAGATGAAGTTAGTAACACTTCATACCAGTGTTTCCTATCCTTCCAGTGCTTCTTCCCTGTGATCCAGAGGCTTTAGGACAATCTCTATATTTCAGTTTTTCAAAGAGATGACAAGCTACATGGCAATGATATTGTACTTTTTATTAAATCTCTGAAACTGGCACATTGATTACCGTTGATTCATTTAGCAACTCTTGAACTGAAACACATGGAATTAGTTCAAATATGGTGTTGTTAAGGTTCAGCACTTGGCAGACAAATGTGCTTTGTTGCTAGGAGAGAAATTTCTAACAGCACATTTTTAAAACAAAAATTAATGTTTTAACCTTTGCATACTGATATCCAATGTCATGCTTCTCTAGTAAGCCACTTCACTCCTCAGAGCAAAATATTCCACTCCTGGAGTCCAAACTTTCCTGTCTGCTTGTGAGCTATGAGAATACAGCATACAGGAAAAAGTGAAGCTCATCCAGAAACCAGCTGTTCCTCAATGTTAAGGGCTAGATATTGATTGTCTCCATGCTGAAACACCTCTGCAAAAACAAGCAGCCTTTGTTAGTGAGAAATCCAAGTCTCATGTCTCTGATCCATCCATGTCTTTCTGGGATAACTATTGGCCCATAATTGAATGTGTCCAATGAAATGTACTTATGAGAAGAACTGGAAGAAGTCATATTACTCCACTGTGGGCCATTTGGAAAACAACTGTGAAAAACAGATTGAATCCAATCGTATTCTCCAGAACTGAGAACAACGCTTCTGCTGACAGGACGTGGTGGAGGCTGGAAAGTGCTCTCTGTGTACCAGCTATACTGAAAAGAAATAAGGATAAACAAACATATCCATGCATGGATTTATCTCAGAAACCAAAGATCCAACTCCAATACTGAAGGCCATTGAAGGCCATGTGGTTATCCAGCACTGAGAGAGCATATGTGAGTGCTGCAACAGGTTGCTTAAACAACAGTGCTTTGTGAAAAATGACTGTCAATAGCAGGCTAAGCTAGTCACTCAAGGGATTCCTGAAACAAGTCTTCCTGACAGGTAACAATGTATCTGCTAGGAAATTAAAATGACTAGGGAAAAGCAACTCCCATAACACCCATGCAATAATCCCAAGGAGCAGCGCATGTCTTCAGAGCTGAAGTGTTCCCTAGTCATGGCACATGGAGGTGCAGTGCATCTCACTCAACTGAGTTTCAGCATCAGCCACAGCTCAGCCCCTGCTGGCAGACTTGCTATGGCTGCTTTTGCTTCCCTGTGCACCCCTGCCCCAAAGCACCTCAGCAACTAGTAAACTGAAACTGGAGGCAACCTTCTGCTCCTCAGAGTACGTCCCCATCTCTGTTTTACTGGGAATATTAACAAGGCAGCTGTTCAGATGGAGACCCGCAGCAAACCTGCTTGCTGGCGAAACCAGGGCCCAAGGGTTTGCCACAATGACGCCTTGTATGGAGCAGCTCCAGTCTGCAGTGACACCGCTATGCGTGCAAAGAGCACATGCATGGTTTTCACATGTGGGCGACCGGTTTGCCTTTACCCATCCAAGTAGAACAGGGCAGCTATGGAAAGGCCTTGTTACCAGAAGTGTGTTCTGTTCCTGGTCTGCAGGATGGCTGGCACCACCATACTGAGGCATCAGCCCACGGATCCTTGCAAGCCTCAGGAGACCAACAGGATATCACAGTAACAGCCACCCCACCACTTGCACAAGTTCTGCATGGGGCAGGAGCAAAATCGTGTCTGCCTTGTACTGCTGAGCTTGTTCATGATGCTGCCCATAAAATACATTGCCAAGTGACACAGCTCGTTAAGTCCCTTTTCCACGCTCCCTCTTTCTCCCTGGCTCCCAGTTTATCTCTGTTCTTTGAAGTCCTGAGGACGTGGAACAGCACTAACTCTGCACCTGGCAGCTCAGCTGGCGCCTTTCATCTCAAAGCCTTTATGGAACCACTTGCTCTGAAAGTGTGTGAGCTTATAACACAAAAGGTTTGCGTGGGGCTCAGACCCCACAGGGATATTTCCATTATACTCTTACTATACAAAAGGCCCAGAACAAAAAATAAAAATTAGGCACCTGCACAAGCCTAATTTAGCCTGGTAGACATGCTGATGGTCACTGCAGACCGCTGTCAAGGAGTAACCTCTCAGTGCATTTACAATCATTACAGCTGAGTTCGTTGTGACCAAGCCTACTAACTATTAATAGGTTTCAGCGCTGAGATTGCCAGGCCCTGATTTAACACAGAAATCTGCAGAATCCCTTAAAATGTTGTCATGCCCAGCAAAATACAACACTAGCACCCTAGTAAAGAAGCAGAAACCAGAACTTCCCAGACAAAAACCAGCAACAAGACCAGCAGCCCACCAGCCCACCATGAAAGCTGTGGGTGCTTTGCAGCCTCTGACGGCAGAGCAGACCACCCTGCTCAGCTCTGCCTACCACCCTGTGCCTCAGCACTGCCCCGGCTGCTTTCCTGATGGCTTTTGATGCAAGGCAGCCACAAACTTAACACAGAGCTGCTGTGTTTTGCCAGCCCAGAGCAGAGTAAATGTGAAATTGACAGCTGGCCTTGTACGCGAATTTACTTTTTTAGCTCTGATAACCTGCTTCAGTCAGAATCAAAACTTCTCTTTACTGTGAGGAGTTCTCATTTATAAAATTTATCTCAAGGCAAGTAAATCCCATGATGGAATGTGCTTGATGTATAAAGACATTGATATGAACAGGCAGTCATATATGCCCTCATAGTTGGCAGCTTTTCTCTGAGGCCATATCCAAAATGTCACACCTTTCGAAAAAGAAAGCTGGCTACATTTTGCTGAGACATCTTTCTTTGCTGTCACGAAGTGGCACAGTTTGAGGCTCTGACACAGCAGAGCTCTTAATTACTTCTCTAACTCGAAGTACCTGTGCAGTGCTGTACTGAGCCTAAGTAGCTGGCTGAAACTGCACTTGGAAAGGCTCCTGGCCTTCCTCAGGCTGTTGCTTTCTTAACAGCACGAGTCTTCTCTGCTGTGGAGCTGTGCCTGTGTCATTCAGTCAGACTGAAAAATGAAAGCAATTTGAAAATGTACTCAGACTGACATCTCTCCCATTTGGCTGACCTGGCTCTGCAGGCAGGGCCACTGGCCTTGGTACAGCCAGCACCCTGATGTTGCTGCATGGGCTGGGGCTGTGCTGGGAGATGAGCAGACAAGGCAGGAAGACAGATGCTGTCTGGTACGTCTGGGAAAGAGAGTAAGGGAAATTTGACATTATGGGGAGGCAGGAGAAGGGAAAGCCATTCGGACCTCTGAGGGAGGACAACGAGGTGCCTGGACCTAATAAGGAGAGAAGTAGAAGAAAGTTACAATTGAGACACTGTGGGAGAAGAGGGGATGTCTGAGAAAGGGAGGTCGATTTGACAGGCAATATAAAGACCCTTTCTTTTCCTATCCAATTACTGGCAGCTTCTACAATCCAAAATTACCTACTGTAGTCCAAGACAATTACAGGCTTCATTAAAGCCATGGGAGAATGAGCCGTCAGACTGAAGAGCTGTCAAGTCCTCTCGTCTAAGGAAAAGAGGAGGTTCAGGCTGATGCAAGCCACACTGCAGGCAGCCTCAGCAAACAGGCAGGGTTTTTCTCTGGTCACAGGCTGAGGGGGTGTATTGGAAAGGCAAAGCCAGGAGGATTTGTGCCCAGTGTGGATGGCAGCTTGGGTTTGAAATGCTGCTGTGCTAGCAGGTTTGAGAACAGCTGAGTTGGAAGGCACTTCTGCTACCCCTGCCTCTTTGGCAAATGGGGTTGCCATACTTTCCTGGGGATGAATGGTGAGGTTATGTCAGTTGGCCTGCCTTTGTATAGCTGGTTCTTATTCTAATGGAAACTATCCTTCAAGTGACTTCCTTCAGTCACATCAGCTGGACAGTGTTGCTGGCTGGTCCATGCAAGACAATGCCTTTCAGATGCATTTCAGCTTACAGGAGTAGTTTTATGTGCCTTGGAGTGTGGAAGGGAAGGCAGGACTGATCACATATGGTGTGCCGAGGATAACTGCGATGCGCAAATAGATGGCTCTGCATGTTGGCACCAACACACTTGCTTCAGCCCAATCAGTCAGATTAGTACCACAGCCTGTACCTGCTAGATAAGATGCTCAATACTGTAAAAGCAAAAAAAAAAAGCAATATCTCTGATCACCCAGGCTCTGAAGGTCTCCTTGCAACCAGACTGCAAGTCACTAGTTCCATCTCCTCCATCTTCCCAGCATTTGGCCTTTGTATATTTCCTCTTCTCTAGAAGATGGAATGGGATTTGAAGACTATTTAATGCTTAAAAAATCCATGCAGCCGTGTTCTACTTAACAGAGAGGTTTTACATGGAAAATGTGTTGTTTTTTCCATTATGTTAACTTCTCACAGCTCTGCTTGCCAGTTATAGCTCCTTGCTTTCAAGCTACTGATGAGCCTCAGCATCTGTTCTTCTGGGCATCCAGGCCATTTGCAGTTCTTTAAATGCAAAAGCCATGAAATGCTCTGTTTTAAAATGACTGGATGTCTTCCAGCGTTGGAGTCAATTAGTGAAAGAGGCCCACAATGTATTGCTGGTATGATGTTGCAAGAAGAGTAGGTTGAGAACTTGTGCATTCATTCTAAGGTTACCACAGCCTGCTCCTGTTCTAACCTGAGCAGCAGAGTTCCTCTAGGCAATGGGAAGGGGATGGAGAAGTCAGTCCTTCTAATACATGTTAAGTTGGAAAAATAGTTTTGAATACTGCTGACAGCCTAGCTTGTCTTTAAATCTGCATTAGAACAAGGACTCTAGATGTGGAAAACAAATCAAACTTTTAACAAGGCAAAACTGCAAGCAAGATCTCTGGATAAAACCCTGATGGCATTTTCCAACTAGTAAAACTAGAACCTTATATTTTATAGCTGGAAATAAAAGTATTCAGCAGCTGTATGGGAATGAAGCTGAAGTTTTGTGACAAAGATTGTCACTTCTTCACTGTCCATTCAAGTGGAACTCTTTGACAATACGGCTTTCAGTTTTTAGTGAATCTCACACAGGAAAGACCACACTTTATCCATTGCTGTTAATATCCAGGTAGGCAGAAGAGCCCACAATGAGAAATTACCTTTTTCTAAACCTCTCTAAATGAAAGCTCAGCATTTCTTCTGGACAGCAGAGCTGAAGATTTTACTAAGCAATGCATAAATATTTGCACTTTCCTCACTGCTGCAGTGTTACTGGGCATGCCATTTTTTCATACTACTGACAAGTCTGGGAAAGGCACAGTATGATGCCTAAATGTGAGTGAGAAGCAGTTTTCAGTGACTGCAAAGTTATAATTTCATAATTTGCTGTGTCAGTTTTACCTTTTCATCTTGGGCTAGAGTTATTTCAGAGGTACAAGGAACTGGAAACTAGTACGACAAGAATGGAGACATAACCCTAGAGTCTTCCAGAGTCCTCTTCCCATCCCTGTCCAGATCTCTCTTGAGAAAGTCAAAGGAGGAGAGATGGCAAGGCAACATGTTTTTGTTAACAACCTTCTTGTCAGTGCTGGCACAGTGGCAGTGCACGTGATACAAACCAATCAAGCCCTTCCTCAATGAAGAGAATGTGCATCAAAATGGGAAGTAAACAGGAATAAGTCAAAGCACTTCTCAGTGTATGTATCCCTTGGCCTGGATACAAGTCCATTCATAAAACTATTTCTTTCCCCCTTCTTCTTTATTCTTTTCTTCATGTTGGTGTTCCATAGACATTTTTTCTGTCTTCATTTTCCCCCTTTTAATCATGCAAGTGACAACAGCACTAAGACGGGTGTATTTACAGACTGGAACTGGGCTGATATTTCAAATTCCTCTGCATTGCAGACAATTGCATGACCTCACCCACTGGTCACACTGCAGAAGGTCGAGGGGCTGCTAGCCAGCAATATCAGGCAGTGTGCAGGCAGCAGCAATTCCCACTTTACTTCTTGCACCTGGAGAGATCAAATGCAGCAAGGGACACAAATGCTGCATGACTCTGGAAAGAGGAAAACCCATGGGGAGCAGGCTGGGGATGGACTGTGCCTGTGTGTGTCTCCACCCCCGAGTTGTTACACCTGGAAACACTGAGCAGGTGCAGGTGCATGTGGTAAATTTGCACCTTACCTGGGTAGCCACAATCTGGCATATGTGTATACTCCTGGTGTGTGTCACACCCTGGCCTGGGGCACTTTAATGAGGAGTAAGGTCTTGCTCCTAGTCCCTGCAGGACAGCCCTATCAACTATTTCTGGGCTCTGAGGTAAAGAGAGGGAAACAAGCCACCTTCTGGGCAGACCAATATGCGGGCAGTTCAGTAAGTATTGGTATCACAGATTTGCTTCCTCCAGTTTTGAAACCTAGAGATTGCAGAAGGTAACTCAGATTGCTTTACAGACAGTTTCCTTGCCACTGGAGAAAGGTGAAATGCCCATCTCTCTTTTAACTTCAAAAATTCTCTGCTGTTACATGGACTGAGGACACTGGCAGTATCTTCAATCCTGGCTTCTGCTTTCTTGAGGCATGTGATAATTTTCTGGCTTCTGGTTTTCCCTTCTGAAGATCTGAAGTTTGCTGCAAGGCATTGGGCACTACAATGTGGCTACTGGCATTGAGTTGTATGGTCTGCCATCCCTCCCAGCACACACATCTCAGCCCTGATCACCAGCCAGCCCCAAGGACAAGACACAGAAGCCCATTTTTTTCTTGACCCTAAGACTGCCTAATTGTCCAAGATAACAGCAGTTGCAGGTTTCATGGATTCAGGGTTCCTCAGAGATTTAGCAAGGCAAATTAAGTTGACTCTTGCCATAGTTTGAGAAAAAGAAAATGATGTTATAAAGGGCATTGTCTTTCTCCCACAGCTTTCTTTAGAAATGTCCTCTAAAGCAATTTAACATTTCAAGTAGTTTAGGAACACTGATTTCATCTCTTTGTTTTCAGGCTTTTCTGCCACACAGAGGGAATATGATAAAGGTTGGTTTGCACTGAACCAAATTCATATGGCTGAGGCAGGTATTTTTACTGCCTCCAATAGATTTCCCCATTTGCTGTCTTACCTATTTTAAAGAAAATCATCTCAGTGAAAGATGATCTTGAGACAATTTTATTTTGCTTGGCTTCTCCCTGCTGATTTTGTGATCATTCATAACCATGCCAAATGTGTGGACTGGTGGTGTGTTTTGCCACCTCCCTTTAGTGTGAGTTGCCACCTCAGGTGCACATCACTGTTAGCTGGTCCCATCACATAACTGACTTTCTGAATCTTTGTCTCTTCCTGGAGCAGAGTTGGGACTCTCACAGTGCCCACTGTCTGGACAGTCGCAGTCCAAATGCGTATTTTAATGGATGTCACAATACAAATGCAGAAGATAAATCATATGAAGTTATCAAATGGGTCACTGTGTACTCTTTCCAATATTAGCTTTAATGCTGAATGTGATGTGTGAAAATATGAAACAACCACAGAGAACAGAAACTAAAAGCTCTCTGCAGATTTACACTAATGAAAAGGCCAAATCTGAGATGCAGCTTTGCACATCCCTCTCTCTCAACTTCTGTTACAAAAAAAAAATAATTTAAATAATAAGAGAAACACCTGTGGTTTCACCTGATAGACTTCATCCTTTGTCCCAGGGCTTTAAAGTGGTCACAGTTTGCATTATAGAGGGAGGTTCTAAGAGGCATTATGAAAGAGACTTTTTTCCTACTCTGTTCTTTCCCCACAGGAAAGTCTTTGCAAGTGGGGAATAAAAAAACCCTGAAACTTTGCACATATAGGTGAAGAAATGAATTTAAGGGAAAGAGGTGCTTGGAGTCAAAGAACTACAAGGCTGTATGGCTTTACATAGATCTTCCATTCACCAATATGCAAAATCATCAACACCACTCCTGAGGGAAGCTAAAAGTATTTACAAGCCACTTTGGTACTAGGGAACACAGAACTCTCACACAGAATAGGTCAGATCCCAGCATGAAAAATGATAGCATACTGTGATTAAAGGGAGTATGCATATTAAAATGTACACAATTCCAAATTATTGTACATGTCAACAAATTATAGACACCCTGCTGATAATGTCTCTCTGGTATCTCTGTAACAAAATGTAATTTGTAATTCAAAAGAGTACTGTCATTTCCAATCTGATCTCCTCCAAGTTTTCTTTTCATATCCAAAGCATAAAAGATAAGAATTTAATCTGGAAAAACTGAGTGTCTTTTGTTTTTATGTATTTTCTCCATCTTTGCTTTAGATATCCAAATCATAATTGCTTTGCAAATGGGGCTTTTAGCATCATTAAAATAAGTGGGACCCAAAACTGAGTAAGCTAAACAATGCTGTTTCTAACATAAATGCCACAAAAAATGAGAGGTGTTGATCAATATTCAAAGGTTCAGATGAGCTAGGCAAAACAGTCCTGGCAGTAAAGAACTTGACTGCTCTTTTTGTACCCTGTAATTACAACCGTTCCCAAGGACCTTTGTGTGGAAAGAACTGATGTGTGTATACTGGCCTCTGCTTTTGGGGAAAAGGCTGATGGGACTGAAGTGGAGTATGTTTGCCCCACAGCCTATGGGAAAGACTGAGCCAGGCAGGCGCCTGCAGAGTAATGATGACAAACTGCATGCTGCAATGGCCATACTATTTCTGGTACTCAGGTCACCTTGTTCAAGGCCAGGTTACGTATCTCTGTACTATACTGCGGTCCGTTTTAGAATCATCATTGAATCACAGCACACCCTGAGTTGGAAGGGACCCACAAGGATCACTGATTGAGTCCAACTCCTGGCCCTGCACAGGGCAGCCCCAAAGACCACACCATGTGACTGAGAGCATTGTCCAAACACTTCTTGAAAAGTTTCTTGAAGTCTGGCTATGACTGTGTCCCTGGGGAGCCTGTTCCAGTACCCAGCTAATCTCTAAGTGGAAAAGCTTTCCCTAACCTCCCCTGACAGAGTTTCATGTTGTTCCCTTGGATTATATAGCTGATCATCACAGAGAAGAGATCAGTACCTGCCCCTCTACTTCCCCTTGTGAGGAAGCTGTAGACTACTACAAGTTTTCCCCTCAGTTTCCTCTTTCTAGGCTAAACAAACCAAGCTATATGTAGATGTTCCCCTGGAAATCTAATTTCCTGACTTTGGAGAAGAAAAATGGAAGCCAGACTAAAACCTTCTTTTGAAATTTACTCCCTGGTTATATTTAGTTCTGCATTAGCTTTGCAAAAACTCAGCTGAATCTTCAATTACATCCCACCACCTACTCCAAAGAAGAGAAAGCAAACCAAAATTTTAAACTATCTTTCAAAATTTCTGTCTCCTTAAAGGGTTTGTGAAATGTAACAGTCTCGCAGTCTAGGACTTCACTTGTTACTACCTTCTCCTCCAGGACTGTGGAAGGTTTAAAATGATTAGGGAAGTCAAATCAATATCAAGATTTTTTTTGTTATTTTTTCAGCATTAATTTCCTCTTCTCCTTTCATGTGAAAAGTCACCTGGACAAAGCATAGTGCATGGTTGGTCTGCTGTGCCTTTCCACATTATTGCAAAATGCAATCAGACCAGAAGCTATTCAGGGTGGATTAATACCAACCAAAAGTAAGTTTACTTTTGGAGAGCATCCAATAGAAATTTCCGGTTTTCACCACAATTTTATATGGGATTAAAATCATACTCATCAGCACTTTTGTAAATGTTTTTCACTGACATTGCAACTGATGTTTTCTCTTATAATTTTAAACAGCTTGATCAATTACCAAGCACAATAAGTTCCCCGTAATTCCATCTGTGTTATAAGAAGGAAGGTGTTTTACTAAGGTTTAGAAATTCCTGTTCACCACAGCCATCTGTTCAATACAGCCCTCCCAACTTTTGGAGCCACAGTTGTTCATTTTCTTCTTCCCTGGCAGGATGCCTGGTCATAACTGAGGTTCCTTTGCTTGCCGCACTGTTGGTGCATGTGAGGACTAACACTGCCTGTATAGATTTGGGAAAAATCAAAGTTTGGAAAAGAATGAAAGAAAAGGGAGGCTTTGTCTAAGGCTGAAGAACAGTTTGTGCCCATGCAGCCTTCCTGCCCCAGGCAGGTGACACACAAGGAGGCTTTCCTGCTTGGTTCATCCCAGGCACTGCTATTCTCTACAGACCATCTCTTCAGCATGAGTACTAGTGCATTGCTCATGACGAACAAGAATTTCAGGTCTGATATTGTACGGCATGCAAAGCTCAGCATGTATCTGCTTTGAAAGGTCTGAAGGCACAGTAGCCACCTTTGAATTCTGACTGGTGATTGAGTTCTATAAAATGGAGTGAACAGAAAATACATTCCCACTGTGTAACACTGGCCCTCTTGTTATTTTTCCAGTTGAGGCACCTCTTGTGCTTCAGCTCTGGCTCTCACACATCCATCCAGCATCCCTGAGGTCTTCTGGACATTTTCACTTGCACTCTAGTTTCTAACACCCTGTGCAAGGTCTAGTCAGCCCAGCCTGACAGTTCTTTTTTCAAAATTCGCATACAGTCGATCACCACAGAGCTGTTCTGTACTTGAGAGCAAAGAAAACAACCCTCAGATAAAGGGATTTACCTTATCCAAGTCACAAGCTACACTGACCTCTGCATGCTTTGCCTTCTACTGGGCAAAAAGTGATGCCAAAGGATGAATGATACTATTCCTTCACTCACTCTGAATCTTTATCACACCAGCAATTCTTATACCAGTAGCATAGCTTTAAGGATATGTTCCATGAGGACAGAGGGTGGTATTAAGTGAGGCCTGTAGGTCCTTTCCTGATTGTCTTCTGGAAACTCTGTCAAGAGACTCTTGTCTTATTTCTGGATGATACAAACACCCTCTATCTCTCCCTTTGGCAAGAAACCCTTGTTCCCCTCCAGCAATATTCCTGTGTAATTCCTTTGCCAGGTACTGTTGCTTCAGCTAAGGCCAAGCTCAAATCTGTATTTAAATTAAGCTGTGACTTTAAGTCCTGACCCAGCATTTATAGCCTCCCTGTATACAATCCCAGAGTGCTCTTTCTAGGCATTAAGTTTCCATAAGAGCTAAATCCTGGCATGAAAGGACTTTGCAATGTAGAAACGAAAGCATGGATAGACCTAGTAAAATGAAGTACCGGTCTTAATGAATAACAGCTTAAACGGACTTCCAGAGTACTCTGAGACCACATACTCCATATACTGTGCTGAGTGTGCAGAAATCCACACATCACCTCCTGCAGCCACATCTATTGCAATTCCTGTACCTAGTTTTGCTCTAATAGGTAACTCAGTTGCTGTATTGTCTCTTCTAGACCTTGGGGGAAGACTTACTCGTCTTTGTCATTTGGATAAAACAGCAAGGAAGAGAAAATGTAATGGTAACTGGGATATGACCACCAAATCCATTGTTTTCTGTTGTTATATATACAAATATGAACTCAAGCTTTTGATCAGTAGTTGTAAGCCAGAAGAATGACAAAATGGTCAGGGATCACAGAATCAGAGAATCATTTAGGTTGGAAAATACCTCTGAGATTGTTGAGTCCAGCCTTTGACTGACCACCTCCTTGTCAACTAGACCACGACACTAGGTGCCATGTCTAGCTGTTCCTTGTATACCTCCAGAGATGGTGACTCTGCTACTTCCTCGGGTAATCCATTCCAGTGTTAAACAACATGAAGAAATTCCTCCTGATGTCCAGCCTGAATCTTCCCTGATGCAACTTCATGCTGCATCCTCTCATCCTGTTGCTAGTTGGCTGGAGGAAGAGACCAAACCCCCATTTCACGACAACCTTCCTACAGGTAGTTGTAGAGAGTGATAAGGTCTCCTTTGAGCCTCTTTTACTCCAGGCTAAACAGCTCCACTCCCTCAGCTGCTCTGTATTGGACTTACCTTCCAGACCCTTTCCCAGTTCCTTTGCCCTTCTCTACACTCACTCCAGCACCTCAATGTCTTTGATGAAGTGGGGTACAAAGAACTGAACACAGCTCTTGAGATGTGGCCTCAACAGTGCTGAGTACAGGGGGACTCTGTACAGGGATTCACTTCTCTGGTCCTGCTGGCCACAGTATTCTTGATACAGGCCAGGATGTCTTTGGCTTTCTTGCCCACCTGGGCACAAATGTTACAAGAGCTGTCCAAAAGCAATGAAAAGTTTGTCATGATTAGGTGTGGTCATACACAGCCCAGGACTGAACAGAAACCCTCTTCACTAACATAATCATCTTCTCAAGAAGTGATTTTTCAGCTGCTCCTGGAGATGCTTTCCCCCTCTGTGGCATCACAGCACTCTGTTACTTTGGTCAGTTTTTCAAACAGCAATTCTCATGTGAAAATTAGATGTATTTTTGATCTATAAATATGAATCTTGAGAGGCATGGAGCAAACAAACAGCCTGATAATACATCATAGACAGGGACTGTATGAGTTCAGACAGAATGGAAGCAGTCAAAGACCAATGCAAACCAGACCTGGTTCCTGGTCTGGCCTAAGGAACCATGTTGGATTTCTTCAAACCAAGATACTGAACAGAAGGCTGCAAGCTCAGGGCAGAGCAGTTTTGCTACAAGCTCCTTCAAAACCACCATGCATTGCTATGGCCCTGTGCCCTATGCTGACATCTTGTTATCCAGCAAAACTGGGTTCTTCATAAAATTGAATAGGAAAGGGTTAAAAGGAGATGCATCATCATTTGTGTCCCTCCCATTGCCACTGCTGTCCTGTTTTGACCTAAAACTGGTCCAAACAAGACAGACTGTAGACCACTCTCATTTATCTGTGAGTAGACCTTCAGGCTACTCTGCAAGCTTGTGTCAGGGTACAGACACACCATAGCTCTGTATGTTCTGCCACTCACCATATCCCTCATTGTTTTCAACCTTGTAGAGCTTACAATCCTGTAGCTGTAGCTTTGGACCTGGAGTGATGAGGTACAAACCCTGTGTGCCTTTAGGACAGCTACTGTACTCTACTCTATTGAATCTCAGAAATGCAGAGGCAAAGCCTGACCCTCCTCCCCAGGTGCTTTGCTTTGTTCCCCTTTCTGCCCTGTAAAGGTGGGGGACAAAGTGGGGAGCAGCACAGAATGATGTCCTGCCTGTAAAACTGGGCTAGAGATGGCCGCCTGATTCCCAGCATACAAGGGGACAGGATTTATCTTCCCTCTTTGGAGGCAGACCCAGAGCAGAGGGTTTGTCCCTCCATGGGGCAGCCAACGGGGCCTCGTACAAGCCATGAGGGCATCTCATTGGTACAGGTTCACCTCTGTCCTTGTCCCCCAGCTCTTCACCCTAGGAGCACCCACTAAGGGTGCATCAGTGCTGTCCCTGGTGCCAGGACACATTGTGCTCACTATGTGACCAAAATCCCAAGCCCTGCAGTTCAGACACAGTCAGTAGTTGGTGTTTTGATTCCCTTATATTCTTTTTAATCCAAATACCACAGGGTTAGCGAAGTATTGGCTTACAAAGCACACAGGGGCTGCTGCTGTAAAAATAGCCAGATGGTGCCAAGCCCCTGCCGGGCTGTTGTCAAAATGTTTGATGTGAAACCACGAAGCATCCCTGCAGACCAGCCTGCCCGCCTCCCTGGTGTCCAGACGGGCTGTGCCCAATCTCTGTCCTGTGGTGTGCCATGCGCTGGGGAGGGATGATGTCCCACCTGCCATCCTTCCCGGTCAGGGCAGCCTCACAGACCTGTGCCCCTCACTTCACCCCACTCCACCTCACCAGGCCTGTGCTCCTTCCTAATCCAGACTGAAGTCCAATAACATGTCCACTGTTATGGGATGCACATCCTTTCGTTGCCCAATAGCAACTTGCTTTCTCTGCCGTCACTGTTAAGGCGTGGTTGTCACGTACCATGCCAGCTCTCCTTCCATCTTCTAGCTTGTGTAAGATGATACTCACAACTGGGTCAGGCTTCAGGACAACTCCAGTGTGTGACAAATTTATGACAGTAGGTTTGAATGCATGCTGTGCTTCTGGCTTCCCTCTACATTCTCCTGGAAATTGAAATATTTATAGGAAAAACAGTCTTATGGGTTGAAAGAAAGCGATTATGAGCTACAAAACTGCTGATTGCCATATAGATTCACCCTCCTTTAGTGGACTTAAATTTCTCCCATTTACTTGCAGAAATAGGCTTTCTGGGATGGAAATTATAGTAGTCCAAGATTTCACATGTTTGGTGAAATGGGAATAAACACCTCGGAGCCAGAAGCTCTTGAGATTCATTCTGTTATTATTGTCCTTTCCAGCTCAGAAGGGTAAGGTATTGTAATAAAGACTGGGTGGGATTTCCTTAAATGTTTAAGTTTGCTTTCCAAGTCACAAATCTTTCTGAACTTGACATGCTATTCCCTGAACTTTTCTTATTTTCTGTTTATTTCTTCTCTCTCTTTTTTTTTTTTTCCTTTCCTAGTGTCAGTAAGATATTACTTTGACTGATAACAGAACTCAGGTTCCATCAAGGTTCAGGCCATAAATTCCCTGTGGCAGTCAAAGCCACTGAGTAAGAGAACCCAGCTTTGAAGGATTTAGGGGCGAGTGGTTCTGGGAACTAAGATGTGGGATGCCTGGAAGGTACTGGGAATGTAATGCCATGCAGTTTAGGGCTTTCAAGATGTCATGACTTGTGCTTCAGAGAAGGCAAGGTGGAGAATCATTGATTCTGATAGGTAGGTGGATAAAAATAGTCTGAGACGCAATCCTAAAGCTAAGAAATACTGTCCTAAGATCAGTTCAGAAAGTCTTTCATATCACTAAAATCCATCAGGTGGCTACCTTTCCCCCAGAACATTTCCATGGCAGTTCCACATGGGTCTGCTGGCTGCCAGACCATTCCTTGCCAATTTTCTCTGAAATTATACAATGGCAGGAATTGTGAACAGAGAGCAGAGAAGACCCCATCTCTAGACTGAGTGAATAGGTGGGTCAGGTCTGAAAGGAACAGGATGCAACACCCGTGTTTTAAGAGGGGTTGACATATTTAGAAGCAAGCTGGATCAAAATGGGATTGTTGACAACCATAAGTACCTTCATCTGTCACTTCTGACTCACAGCTGCTGGAACTGAGACAAGCTCATACAGCTTTAGGGCAAAACCTCACTCACACATACCTTCTGCATGGAGTGGGAGGCCACTCATGTGGTGGGTGTGGGTCCTTTTGGGGCTGGCCTTTGTGGGAGCAGCCAGCGCCAGCCTGGCCACCAGAGCCATGCCATGGACAAACCCCTGCCTCTAGCCATCCCCATACCTCAACATGGAGCTGCCACTGCACAAAGTTCTCACACCCCTGTGTGGCCCAGTGGGAAGAGAAAAATTTGGGAATAGCTGGAATGTTTGAACACACTGGCATTCCAAGGATTTGCTTTCTAGCATTTGAAATGGCATTTCCTTTTGAAAGATTTGGTAAGTTATTTGAGAAGAAAAAACATTTGGAAACATTTTTAAAAGGTCAAAATCAAAATAAACCGTTGAAAAATAGAGAATCAAATCAGTCTGAAATGTTCATTTCCTTTGGATTTGCTACACATATTTTTTTAGATTTTTTTCCAAAGCTTCAACTTTTCTCCTTTTCTGGTCAGAAAAGAATTTCACATCCTGAGAGTCTTTGTGGGGCTGGAGAAGGCTCTTCTACTCAGCCCCTCTGTGCACACATCATTCATATGAGGAACCGGCCCCTGGATTGTAAACCAGTTGTACAATTTGCTTCCAAAAAGAAACAACTACCAGAGCAGAAAAAGAAATCAAGAATAAAAGTTATTGTTTAATGTGATAAAGAAAATCAGTGTTGAAAACTCTTTCCATTGTATCCCATTTTCTGCAGCTTGGTCATTCAAAAACAAAGATTCTATCTACTCTCTCTCTCTTCCATGGGCTTGACCTAAAGCTTATCTTTCTCTCAGTTATGTGTCACTTGAATTGTACCAATTTTACACTCCCTGCAGTTTCTCTGACTTTGCTTGTCCCATGGGGCAGGGATACATTTGTAAGCCACTTTCCAAAGCACAGCAGGCTACTGGTCCCTGATACAGCCACTATATCAGTAGAGACAATGAAAAAAGAGAAACATTCCAAGCCATACAACAGTTAAAACTTTGAGTTTTCTCTCTTTGTTTTTATTATTGCAAATTTAATGTAGTTATTTAGAAGTCAATATATTTCACCCTTGCTACTCACTAAATGTTCTCAGATCGGCAGAGATGCGATGCTGCTGAACATACTTAAAGCAAGAAGGAGAAATTGATTGCCAAACAGATGCAAAACCTTATTACTAATTTCTTGTTTTTCATTATTCCTCTCCAGTCAAGAAAAAAAAAATCAAATAATTGAAGCCTGAAACTGGTAACAAACCTTATGGCATTTGGATTCTGATATAAAAGAGAAAGCCTGTGTCTGCAATCATCTGGCAATTTGTCCGTCAGCCTTAATGTTTGTTGTCCTTGGCATTGTTTTTAAGAGATCTCTATTTCAAAAGATATCCTCTGACAAGTAGGGATTTCTAAGGTATTGGCGGTGCCCTCTCTCTGACCCTGTGAAGGCAACAGTTTGAGACGGCTGGGTTGTCTCCGGGTTTCACTCATAAGCTATCGGTAAGCACTGGCTTACTTACCTTGCATTTATTCTCACTGTAAATCTGATACACTAAACGTGATAAAGCCATGACAAATGCTTTGCTCCTACTATAGTGCAGGTTTGAAAATTCCCAGAGATGCTCCCTGTGCATTAGTGGTGCTGCCAGGAAGAACTTGAGCGTCTCAGACACCATGCAGTTCACCTTCATTCCCTTACCTACATGTGTCTAAGGATAGGCACCCTGTGGGGCTGGCAGGTACAACACCGCGCAACAGCTTTCCATAGTCATTTCTATGGACCACACAAGATATGCTACTGCATCTCAGGGAGGGGCCTGTGTTTAGGCAATTGAGTTCCACCTCTAGAAAGCATCCAGGCACCAGCACTCAGGTGTTTGCCTAGAGCTACATCCCTTCCCCACTTCAGGATGACCTGAGTCTTTCCACAAAACCTGTCAGTTTCTCTTCTTTGACTGTACAGGATATCCACCCAGCTGGGCAGGTGGCAGCAGCTGTGCTGTAGGTGGTGGAGACCCCCTGCCCGGGAGAATGCCATGACCACATCACCACATCAGGTGAACATTGAGGGATTCTTCCTGTTTCTGTGAAAAATCCTTTGGAAGTATTGACTTCTATCCAACAAAATGTTTTAGCCATTTAAGCTGGGCAGAACGGAGGGAAATGTTTTTATTTGATCTAAAATAAATATCAGGTTCACAGATTTCTTTATCAATGACTAGCATGCATTTCTTTCCCATTTCAGTTTTGAAGTCTACTAAAAACTTTGTGACTGCACACTTATTCCTCACAGTGACGCTAAAGGCAAGCAGTGCTCCACAATGAAACCTCGTTCTGCCAAAAATGATGGAAAGTGTCTTATGAACTTCATTAAGGGCAAGATTTTACCCCTAATTTTTGTGATCAAAGGATTTCCATGGGCTTCAGTTCTCCAGCATATGATCCTTACCTGGAGTAGGTCAGACACCACAGGGAAAATTCAGACAAGTCACTCTGAGTTCTTAAAAAGGGACAGAGACACTCTCAAATGTCATGCACTTGCACAGGGATGCTACAAGCATATTTGAAAGTAGTAGAACAATGAAAAGCTGCAGGAGGCTGTCAAGAGTAGGAGTAGTTTTGGAGGAGGTCAGAGGAAGTCAAGGTAAAGACATTTCTCCGAACTGCATGATAGTGCAGCTTGAAACTCAGTGAAAGTTCAAGACTGTGTTTCCTTTATCCAATCCAGATTTCCTAGCTTCACTCTATGCAGTCTACAGTACAAACCTTAGCAGGTTCTGCATGGGAAAGGCAGAAACACATCACAAACAGGCTCCTGCTGCAAACAGATGCTGGCTTCAGCACAGCCCCAGGAATCTTTAATGCAGGGGCAGCGGAATAACTCCCCTCTTTGCCCTCATTACAGCAGATGGAATTACGGTGCTTTTAGTGACAGCAATTCTGTTCAGGAAGTGCCAGTGTGGCACCAGAAGGGCAATGAGCCTGCAAGGCTGGATGTGGATACTATTAAGACATTAACTATAGGCAGCTTGAATTATGTTTCCCATAAGCCACAGGATATCATGCTGATCCAACCCATCCAGAACACCTGGGAGTACAGAAATGAGTGTGTAGGAAGTGGTTAACAAACTTAGTTACACACTAAATTGGCATTATTAAGAAAGGGAGAAGGGGAATGCTCCTTTCCAGACACCTCTCCCTAATCGGTATTAACATGCTGGGCTAAAATACAACAGTTCAGCTTGTGCTGAAGTGCTGACAGCTACCTGTTGGCATGTGAGTAACACCTGCTGGGCTGCTTGCAGTTCATCCAGCCTGTAAAAACATAAATCAGTATCTGGACTGAGCTTGAAGGGAGCCACTAGTTCAGGCTCACTTTTAATTGTAATTTATATGACTATTTCTGCTTGAAGGAGCAGGCGCCAAAATGGGAAAAAACTAAAACCTTCTCCTCTCTGTGGCTACTGATCCATCAGGAGTGACAGATGCAGTCAGTTCAGTGGACCTGTTGCCTAAAATGGAGGAAAGGAACTTTCCAGACAATATTAGTATAGATAAAATAGAGAACAGGTCCTTTAATTAAAGCGCTTTCAGGTGCAGCAAAATACATAGGTGTACCATGTATTTTATGAGGTTTTTACAAATTTATAACACTACTTAATTATCTTATCAAACCCTGAAAATTGTCTGCGCCTGGAACTATCCTTGGGTCTGCCCCTTTGGAGCTTCTCCAAGAGCTTTGGTCCTTCTATCTTGCTTTGACTACAATATATCTTCCAGGTGCATGTGTCCCAAACAAGATGTCCTTGCTAAAATCTTTTTCATTGAAAAGAATGTTAAACAGAATTTCAAGACTGTGGCCCAAACCATGAGAGACAGATTTAGAAACTGTCACCTGCTACCTTAAGTGTGAGAAACTATACATCAATATTAAAATCTACAAATATATACAAAAATCTTAAGGATCCTAAGGCATCAGAACACAGAGCTGTTCTACAAGAGCACAATGCTGCCCACATGGAGCACTGTCAGCTCTTAAGAACAAATTTGCCATCATTCAGAGTGATTTTTGCAGTGCTTGATGTTCTGTTTGCCCACTAACTTCTGAAATCAAGATAGCAGAAGAGTACCAGAGTTATATTTCTTAAGCCCAGCTTTTGAAATCTCCCAGGAAACATGGTGAGAGCAAAATGCTTCAGCTCAAGAATGGAAATGAAAAGAACTCTAAATTTGCTGTTTAAAAAAAATGCTTAATTGATACAACTATCTTTGGGGTGATAAGTAGTGTTGCACTTGGTGATTTTGTGCGAGTTGCAATATTTAAACAGCACTAAACTCTAAGGCTAAGGGTTAGTTAAGCTCTTCTCTCTTTCCAATTTCTCTTCTAAATTAAGTCAGTACCTCCTATGTGCTTCTTGTCTTCTTGTCCAGGAATGGATTGTCATCCCTGACAAAATATCTTGAATGACCCAAAACTTTTTCCTGGATTTGTAAAGACAGAGCTCCTGCATTTAAGAGAGGAATTTCTTGAATATAAATATTTCATTATTTGATCCTACCCATGCCCAAGAGTCAATAGATCATAGATTATGCTAAATTGGAAGGAACTGATCAGGGTCATCGAGTCCAACTCCCGTTTCTATGCAGGACACCCCAAGAATCATACCATGTGTCTGAGAGTGTTGTCCAAAAGCTTCTTGAACTCAGACAGGCTTGGTGCTGGGACCACTTCCCTGGGGAGCCTGCTCCATTGCCCAACCACCTTCTGGGTGAAAAACCTTTTCCTGATATCTAACCTAAACCTCCCCTGAATCAGCTTCAAGCTGTTTCCTCAAGTCCTGTCACTGGTCACCAGAGAGGGAAATGATCAATTCCTGGCCCTTTGCTTTCCCTCCTGAGGATGCTGAACACCTCAGTGAGGTCTCCCCTCAGTCTCTTCTTCTCCAGGCTGAACAAACCGAGTGACAGACCGTACCAAAAACTTTGCTGAAGTCCTAAAAGAGTACATTTACTGGCTTTCGTAGGTTAACTAGGTGGGTTAACCTGTCACAGAAGGAAATCAGGTTTGACAAGCAGGACTTTGCCCTAATGAAGCTGTGCTGGCTGTGACCCATGACAGCATTGTCCTCCAAGTGTTTTTCAATACCTCCCAGAATAATCTTTTCCGTGATTTTACCACACACTACAGTGGGACTGACTGGCCTGTCATTTCTGAGATCCTCCTTCTGGCCCTTCTTGAAAAACAGGATGACATTCACCAACTTCCAGTTAGCTGGGACCTCTCTGGATTCCCAAGATAACTCTAGTGTTTCAGAACTGGGTCCTCAAAAATTATCTTTTTAGCAATGATCAGCAAAATCCTAATGGTTAGGGGTCCAGTAGAGACATTTGGATGCTTATTATACTTATGTAAACCTTCTGGATCGACAACGCTTGGCTGCAAATGCAAGCAGTAAGAAAGTGGAAAGAATTGTAGCACTTCTACTATTAGTCAGACCCCCAAAGAGCAAAGAGCATAATGGGGAATTAAAAGCCACTGGAAATGAAATTAACAAAACCTTGCTGAAATGGCAATAAAGCTTGTTGCAGATGGAAAGAATATGATACATTACCAGAAGTGGCTAACCTTTCCAGGTCCATTCCAGTCTGAAGATTTGTAACTTGAATCTTGTTTTCTGAAATGCAGAATGTCACTGCTCCAGGACTCTGATCACAGTGTCCTGCTCTCAGTGTCCTGCTGGCTGATGGCATCAGTCCTCCCAGGCCTCCAGGATGCTGTAGGCAGCTGACATTGAGTTCGTGCATGTGTTTCACCATGACCATAAGCGCAAAGTATGTCAAGAAGGAATGATAGATCTAAAAAGGCATCTCAACTTGATGAAGGAATATAAAATTTTCTTTTGGCTCTCACTGACTTCATAAAGCCAGCATTTCACCACATCTCTGACTTTCTGTATCAATTTTGTGTCTTGCAATGGTGGATACAGCTCCAGGATAAGCAGGGGCTCTGTACAGTCATGCAGCCTGGTACATGACCCACTTGGAAGGGAGCATGGGGGCCCCACAAGGCAGAGCTTTTGAGAAAACATAGAGGGGTGGTGCAGGTTCATTAAGTCGCAGAAAACTCATGGCTAGTGTTTTGTGCATTAGCCACAGGGGTGTAGGAAAATGCATAAGCAGTTAAAGATTCAGGCTGACAGCATCGTGGACTTTGGTCTTGTGCTAGGCAGGAGGAGGTGCCTGCCCAGAAAGTCCTTGGTGTATGGCTGGCACATGGATTTAGCTGTGTGGCACAGATAAACAGCAGTCTCCTCTACTTTCATCCATTCAAGTTTTAGCAGTTATTAGTTTAAAAAATAATTGGGTTTTGTGCTTCAATGTATTTTAGCTATTTTTGTTTTAATTAATTTCTGCATCCCCCTGTTGCTCTCCTCCTCAGCTCACGCTGAGGCTGAAAGCTATTTACTCTGGTCCAAATTCTGCTCTCAGGTCCAAAAGGATAAAATTAATAACTAGTTTAAGCATGAGCAAAATCAGGACTTCTCTTGCCCTTTCAGTCCAAAGGCAGCAGAGAAGGCCAGTGGCTTCCTGGGCTGCAGGAGCAGGAGAACAAGCACCACATGATGGGAAATGATTTCTCCTTCTACTCAGCACTCAGTAGACCCTATGCAGAATACTGTGTCAATTTTTAAGTGTTCCAGTACTAGGAACATATGAATAAACTGGACAAATTTCAATAGAGGGCCACTAGTGTGGTCAGGACTACAGCACTTGCCTTGTGATAAGAGCCTGAGAGCACTGGGTCTCCTCAGCCTGCAGAAGAGAGTTTCACTGAGATCTGAGAGCAGTCCTTTGTCCCTATGAGGAGGTACCATCCATCAGGGATGAAGCCAGGCTCTTCACAGTGGTGCGGATTGGGAGGATAAAAGGTGATAGACCCAAGCTGAAATAAAAGAGGTTCAGTTTGAATAGAAGGAGAAGCTCTTTCATCCTAAGCAGAGTCTGGGACGCAAACAGAGATGATGTCAAAAGCAGGCTGAGCACAGAGTGCATTCCACCAATGTAATGACAAACCAGCATCCTGACAGACAGGCATACTGGTAAAGGCTTGGACACACTTGTAGTCCTTCACTCCACATCTGTGCAGTGGCTGTACACTGAAGAAATGCCCATCTCAAATACAACAGCAAAATCTTTATCATAATCTTTTTGTTATTACTATTGTTCAAGGGGTTGTTCTGAATTAGGCCAGACAACTAATTAATTATTATAAAAAGCCTTCTGCTTTCACTGTTCCTCTAATGATATTGCTAAATAAGCAAATATAGTCCAGCTCTGCATCTATACCAGTTTCACATCTATGCAACTTCACTTAAGCTTCAATGGAAGGGGAATATAAGGTGCCACAAGCCATTTGCATTTGATCATGTGTCCATAGTTGACACATGGCACATACATACAACCCATACAGTGGGTTTGTTTCTCCCTTTGCAGATATGTTTCATCTGACACTTGCATGATACATACCTGCTCTCTACCATGGGAGCAAATTCTCCTCACACAGACCTGAGCAAAGAGTAGCAAATAGCAAAGCTTTGGGCCAGTGAATATTTACATCATAAGTAAAAGGTTGCCTTCTGTTAATAAGTTTCTTTCCCTATTAATTTAATGCAGTTATGTAGCCAAAAATACTTTATAGACTTAGCTCTCAAAATTAGCTTGGTCGACAGGATGCTGGGAAGCAGGGATAGTACTGATCACTAGGGGAGTAACCAAAGCAGTCTTCTGGTCTATTTTATGAAGGAGAGTATGGATGACCAGGTTGGCCAGGGAATAACTATGACCTGTGACATCATTCTTACGGCCCCCAGCCATCTGACTTCCCTCCATGCTCATGCTATTACATAACTGGACATCATTAAGGGACCTGGCCTGCCAGAGTGCTTGGGCTTATTTGACTCTCAGCAAGGAACATGTTCCTCACCCCTACTCTGAAGAAAACATCAAAAGTGTTCACACAGCTCAGCATTTCCTTGTCAGAAAATGCTGAATTCACGCCATGTCTTTGGTGGATTCATAGTGAGACTTAATAGAGGTGAGGATGTGCTGGGGCTCTCTTGGGGGTTACTGCATTCTACAAAGTTCTAAAGGGTTTGTTATAGTACCTTGAAGTGCTAAATAGGATATTTAATATGGATGTGCATTTCAGGGGCGTTCTAGTTTCAGCATTGTATTTATAAAGTGGAAAATGAACTTGGACAAACTGCTTACTACAGCAAATTTACCTGTGACTTCCAGGAGGCAAGAGAGACCAGGAATAGGTTGTCTCAATCACAAAAGAAAGTGATTTGGCTGAAAAAGCACAGGGTTAGAGCTGTCCCATATCCTGTGTTGTACTGGCAGTACAGAGCAGACAGATTCATCCTGGCCAGCCATGGTCTGGCTGTAACATGTAAGTACCCACCTCAGAATGTTCTGACTCTGTTAGGGCTTTGCACTTTCCTCTCTTGGCCTTTTCTACTACTTAATATATTTGAGAGGACTGTTTAACCACGAGTAAGGGAGCAGTGTTCTGGCAGTGGCATTAGCAGGAGATGTGTATTTTGGAATGCCTTCTCAGCTAAACAGTGAAACCACTGAAACCCCAAACCAAGCTGATGACTTTTCATTTCTTGAGGGATTTTTGTCCCTGTCCCCAGCATCCTGGAAATGGCAAGGCTTAGGAATGTAACATTTTTTTTCCATTTCAGATATAAAGGACATTTGCAATATTCTTTAGAAAAAAAACATTCTGTCACTTCAGTGCTTTGAAAGCATTATTGGTGGGGGATGGGGAAGAAAGAGCAAGTATGGGAATATGAATAATGTGTGGATAACAAAAAGGGTAAATATAAATTGAACTAAGTACTTGTTTCTTATCTCCAGCAGACTGCACTTTTGTCCTCTTTCCAGCTCAGCAGAACTTTTAGCCAGCTCAGATGTTTCCTCAGAGACCCATAAATGCTCTACAGCCCAAAGAAAGCCCCATAAAATAATTAAAACCTCCCAGTATGAAGTTCTGTCTCCCTTCCCCTCAGCAATTAACTCTTCTTCCTCCCACTTACACAGAAGTTGGTTTCCCACACAGCGGATGCCAAGTTTTCTGCTAATTCTTTTCACACCAACCTCAAGAGAAGGACAAGGGATTTTTAACCATCCTGTGCTTGGACTGTGCTGGGTTCTTCGCATCTCCAAATCTCTCCTGGGACATCTGCAGTCTGCTATGGGCCTCTCAATTTTATTTGGCATCAGAGGACACTCAAATCTCCTTGCTTTCAACTGTTTCTCCTGTGGGAACATGTCTTACCCACACCTATAAGCCTTCATCTCTCTCACTACCATCTGTGTACCAACTTAGAAAGATACACTGCAGCTAAGTAAAGCTCTGGTGAAGGTCTTGGCATTTGGCAGCTCTTTTACCTGCGCCAGGTGCACAGAGATGTTACAGTAAAACAAAGCCCCAAGGTAACTCCCACATCTCCCTGTAACACAACCCCAATATTGTCCTAGCTCACATTCCTCCTTCTTTGTTGATGGCAGACCTGCAAAATGTCTCTTTTAACATCCACATGCCCCTTCTTAATTTGTTTTTTTTGCCCCATTTATCTTCTGGGGCATGAGAAATAACTTTTCTACCCTCCGTTTCCTTTTCCTGCAGCTCTAGATTATAGTTACTTACTGTCTGAGCATGTTTGCTCAGAAACTCTGGAAGCACAGTGCAGTTTGGTTTAAAGACCATTTGCAAGAGGAAAATATCAAATGTTGGTAACTGTGCCAACATCTATTATATGGAGTTCCCCCTGTAGCTAGTTCATATGAAGTATTCATTGTACATCACAAAAAAGCATGTGACTGATTGACTGACTGTTTGCAGAAACAGTAAAGTCTGTTCTGTAGCTGGCTCCCAGCCCCTTGACAGCTGGCTAGCTGCTGCTAGTTTCACAGGGACAAACTGGATAAGCAAATACATGTGTCTCAATGTGGCCTATTTAAGCTCTATACAAAAGGCTGAAAGCTCTGGAAGACAAGTCTAAGCAAGCAAGACATACTCAGATTTGGATGCACCATTCCGGAGATGCTTTCTGGAATTCAAGAGGTTAGGCTGTCCATGTCAACACAGCCAACAAATGGACCACCTGCACAGCAAGGGAGCCAAATGTAAACCCAGCACTGCTCTGTTGGCGTCTCTGTGGGTATTGCAGATATTAAGATACCCATTTCATACCTAAGTGCAAGAACTGCAATTCCTCTGAGGTTTCAGTGCCTTTGTCAAGCCATTTCTTCGTGTTCTGGCATGCATTATTTCCCACTAGATCTACTCAGATCTTGAAGGAGAACCACTTCCTGGTTCAATATCATAAAACACAAAAGAATATAACATTTTTCATAAAATAGGGAAACACAGAGATAATTTGCATGTAAAGAAAGCAACATTTGCTGTGCAAATAGAACAGACACCTAAAATCGGTCAGAAATGGGGGAAATGGGAAACAGGCCCTTACATGGCACTGTTCACTCTTTCTAAAATACTGATTTCTCTACAGCCACTTCCAACCTTAAAGTAATGAGCCTTTTAGGGGAAGAACAACAGAGACATCTCTGCTGACACACTGTGATTTTGTGGTCACAGCTGCTCTGCCCTCCTGCCAACACATGGGGGCAGAAAATGCAACGTGAGCCCAAACACAAGCTTTTCGTTTATTGCGTCTGTAAACAGTTAGTAGTCCAATTTCATATACCGATTCAAACTCAAGATCACTAAATGTTCTTCTTCAGAAGCTGACAACTGAAGTGAAACCCTAACTTGTCCCCAATCCAGTACTGAAGTAACTACTGCTAATTAATGCCTTTTTTTTTTTTTATAAGAAACCTTAGTTTTCAGAAGGCAGATTTTGAATTTTCAAGAAGTGAAAAGGTTTTCTACTGCAATCTAAGGAAGGAGGTGGGGATTAATTGGCTTGTCTGAAGCCTCCAGCTCCAGACTGTTTCCTCGCAGCTGTTGGCAGCTGGCTGACCCACACTCTGGGTACCCAAATGATGGAGAAACTTGCAATTCCAACTGAAAAAGGACTACAGACCCCTGTGAGTGAAACATGTGGATTCTATAACAAAATGTCTTTTTGCAAAGCTTTTTCATGCTCAGTAACAAACAAAGGCTGATGGAAAAGAGCTGAGATTGAAAACAAGATGCCATACTGAGGGAGTTTTCCTACAACTGGGCTTCCTGAACAATGCATGAGCCTCCCTGGACCAGTGAAACTTGGAGAAATCCATGGCCAGATTTTGACCCATGCTGAGAGATCCCTAAGATATCAGAGTCCAGTCCTGTGAAGCATCAGGAGTCAGTGGGGAATATATTGGTTGATGCATACAGTATTATAAGATACTCCACAATATACACAAGAATTCACTAATGAATAATTCACTTTATGAATAAATGGCATTTCAGTTACTCTGAGCAACATGGGTTTTTCTTGTTTCTGGGCCTTTGAGCTTTTAAAGAAAAACAGCCCAAGCAAATTTCTCAGCATGCATGATTCCAAAATAATTTTCAAAAGAAAATTTCAAAAGGAAGAAACCAAAGCAAAGCTTTCTTTATAACAAAAGATCTTAAAGTGTAGTTCTAGTAGGGAAGCTGAAAATCCAGAAGAATACTATAACCTTAAAATGTAAAATAAGAACTAAAGCAGCAGTAAAGGCAACTGGGAAATGGCCAGTCAGCTCTGACCTAACCTGAAACACTGCTGTTCAATAAACAAGCAATAAGGCTGGGACTCACGTGCCTTCCCAACAGAGGAAGATTCCCATCACGTGAAAAGTCAAGCCATGTATGTCAGCAAGGCCAGTTTTGAGCCTTTGCAGGCTGAGGACTAGTGGAGTACCTGGCAGGAGAGCAAATGGGCTGCAGCATGACTGTGGACAGTGTGCAGGAGCCCAGGCTGCTGTGGTACAGTGGACAAGCCTATCAGTGTGCAGTTTTGCAAGGTAAACATTCAGAGCAGGATAGTACCCAAAAATGAACAGTGGAGGTAATAACCCATAGCATTACTTGAAATCAATGGACGAGTCCTCATTCTGTTTAGTTACTTCTCTGTTTTGTTTAGGTTACGCTGGCTAAATCTGGTGTTGCCAATACTATTAATTTTGTAGGTCTTGTTTTTTCTCACATTCAAGGAAAGGAAATGGTAATGTACTGGCAGCTTGAAACACTTTTGTCTTGTTTATTCACTGCTGATTAGCGGTATAAACTAAACACAACCTCAGCTGACTTGTATTTACATATTCTGCTGTTTTGGTAGAGAACACAAAATTACACAGTGTATCTGCTCTGGGCAGCCTCTCCTCTGTATGCTCTTGCCTTTAGGCAGTTCTGTCTGTATGGGTCACCATGTCACATGGGTTTGGACTCCCACCCTGCCCTTCCCTGAAGGATGGGACTCCCAGCATCTGCCCAACGATGTCAGGTGGGATGAGGGGTGCAGCTCTGCCGATGGTCTCTGCCTTTCTCAAAGCTGTCCTAACGAAAAGGCAGGGCAGCCAGAACACTCTGAGAAGCCATTTCAAGCTCTTTCCCTCTTCTCCACAGCTGATCTTTGAATACTGACCTTCCAATGATGGCCAAAATGATTTTCATAACCTAGTGTGATGGTATGTATAGTCTGGGAGAAGAAGGTGACTCACCAGTGACTGATTGCAGCTCATGAGCTTTCCACAAACAAGAGCTGTGATGCCAGCATTCCTTCTCAGTAGGGACACACATGGGTAGCGCATGAAGGGCTCACATAGAAGAAGTTCTGCAGCCAGGCAGTTCAGGCAGGACAGCAACCAGCATGAAGACAGAGATGCTGGCCGAGCTGGAGGACACAGGTTCTTTCCTGTCTTTTATTGCCTCCATTCCATTCCCTCATGATGTTACTGACCAGAGAGTAGGGGAAATGCTGCTACTGGGTGTTTTGGAGGGACTTAAAAGAGTTGTGGCATTAACATCTGCTACGTTTATGCAGGAGAGAAATATGTGAGCAAGGCAGGTTAAACATCTGTTAGAAGACATTGAGTGGGACAATACAGATCATGCCCATGGGTGCTAGGGAGAAACACTAGTCTCTGAGTGAAATACTTCTGGATCATACTTTCAAGCCATAGCCACTGCTTCACTCAGCTCCAATAAAGAATATCCAATTACTGAAGGAAGAAGGTTAATGAAAAGGAAAAATAGAGGTTAATGATGGAGAATCAACAAAAGCTTATGGGGATTTTATTATGAGTTTAAATAAACACAGTCCATATTTTTAACAAAGAGGATCTGCAGCTTTCATAGCAAAGACCAGAAGGATGAAATGTGGAAAACAATTAGGTGGACAGAAACACTATTGCTATTACATTCAAGATGAGTTTGAAAGCCTTCTGGAAATAGTCTGTAATGCTTTACTTCTGTAGCAAGATAAACTGGTTCTTGTTACCCACAGTACTCCAGGGGAAAATCACAATTTTAGGAAAAGTATCTCCCATGAAAGCCCAGCAGGAGCACATCTGGCCACACAGTATCTCCTGCCATGTAGAGGGCTTCTGCATAACCATGAGGGAGGGTATCACCCAGGCTCATGGGTGACCTGATCCTCAGGCTCAGCTGAGAGCTTCCACAAGTTCCATGTGGAAAGCACTTGCAGGAACCACTCACAGTGAGAAACCCAGGTCAGAAATTCTTCACGAGAGTCTAGGAGACTATACTCCTTCCCTTCTACTGCCCCCAGAGCCTTCCTCACTTCCTCAAAAATGTTCACATTTTATCTAGGAACCAGCTTGCAACTTACATTTAAAAAAAAAAAATAATTAAAAAGATGAAAAGGCTTTTTTTTTTTTTTTAATTGAAGGTGTTTATTTCCAAAAAGGTGAACCTTCCCCTTTATTCAGTGTTCCATGTTCTCCACGATCCCATTAGGCCACTGAAGGTATCAATTAGATCTATCACCACCACCCAAGCCTTCCCTCCCCAAGGCTGAACAAAACCAGTGCTTGACCTTTCCTTGTATGTCCTGTGCACCAGTACCCTAACCATTGTGGTCAGCCTCTTATTGATCAAATCCTGTTTGCCTTGTACAGGATGGTAGATGGTACTCCATGTACAAGCTCACCTGTGCTAAAGAGAGAAGTACCTCACTGCACTGACTGTGTCATGGCTAATGCAGCTCGGCCTGTGGCTGAGCTTCATCACCACAATTTTGTGCTTTCCTGGTGTGTGCCATGTGGAGGTTCCCCAGCTCTTCTGCTGCTGATCAGGTCATGTTTGAAGTTGGGTGACACTGGCACTGAGCAGTTATGGCAACTGTTGGCACCAGAGGACCCGGTCCCCAGGCTGTTGCCTTTGACACTTGACTTCCCAATGTTGACACCATGATTATTGCACTCAGCTACAATCCTGGCGTTACTCTCCTCTGGGTGCTACTTCTCACCAGGGTCATACTTTTCACTGACTGTTGTGGTGCAGCTGGCAAAGTCCTGTGGGAGTGCTTCCTGCTTTATGGGACACACAAGCATGACAAAAAAAGGAGCAGCAGTACAAAGCATGGCTTTGTTTTCAAATGTTACCAGCTAAGGGCCCTCAGGCAGGCTGGCAGGGCAACATGGGTGGGACTTTTCAACATCCATGGATGCCAGTTTTGCCTTAGGAAGCAGAGCTGGGCTACTGCAGCGCTGATCTCATTCCCTTCTGCATTTACCTTATTCTCTTCTGCCAGAGGAAGACAGCTCTTCACATGAATGACATCTGTCTTCCTGGTGAGAAAAAAGGACATGGGTTTTGCAGACAGAAAACTGTATAGTTTCTTGTAAGGAGGAACCACAAGGATTTCACATTGTTCAGAGGGCTGGGTTACCTCCCACAAAGGCCTTCTATTATCTTTCCAAGTGACACCCAGTGCTTCCTTCATCACCAAAGAGCTCTTCTGTTCACATGCCGGGTCCACATGCTGGGCTTTGGCTGCCCCCAAGAACCCTTGGCATCTGTCACATGCTGGCAATTGTTCCTGCTGCCTTTGAGGCAGAAATCCCAATTCTCACAAAAAAATGATGCAGTGATCAGAGATTAGCATCTGGAACTGACCAACGCCAGACAATGCTTTGAGCAGCTTCTTTGCTTGTCTTTTCCTCCCCACCCCTTCCTCCGTTGTGTTTTTCTCCCTTTCTTTGTCAACTCTGTACAATTCCCCACCAAGCAGGGCCCTGGCATCCCTCCACCCCTGAGAGACTTGGACCAGAGGCAATGCAGGCCCAAGCTGTGTGAATTTTCTCTCTGTGGGGATCCTCCCTCTCCTCCATCCTGTTCCCTCAAGAATAATTCCGACAAGAAGGCAGGGGTGGTGCAACACCCCTCAGTCTCTGAAGGGACATGGCATTCTCTAGGCTGGCGCCAAGGGCTTGAAGACTACATGTAGATGTGGCTTTGCCAGTAAGAGGGGCATGGGAGGAGAGCTGACAGGAAAACACCCACCCCTCTACCATTAGCACCATCTGGAGCCTTACAATGTTCCCTGATACATAGGGCAGTCACAAAGCTGTATGGCTATTTCAGTTGAGATGGGATTTGGCTCCAAGCGGGTATGCTGCTTCCCCTATGGTGGCACAGCAGGACTGGTGTGTCACAGGGAGAGCAGGGAAGTAGGGAAGGAAAGGGGAGGGTAGTCCATTGCTCAGGATACTGACAGGGCCTTGGAGAGAGGATCTGGATGGCACATGGCTTTCCTGACTCACATGGCTTTTAATCACCTCTGTAAACTCACCATCTCTTAGGTGAACAAACACCAAGACAAGTATCATCTCTTCAAGAAACCAGCTAATATCACAATAATATGTGATACTACACATGGGGCAAGGAATGCAAATATGTCAATTAGATCACCTCATACAGCACAGAGACCTTACCCCGACCTCAAATTGAAGGGAGGAGACTGCATACCATAGCACTTCATGTCTTTCCCTGCTGTGCCCTACTGTTGACTGTTTTAGTTCCAGAGCTTTACACTGTAGGGGAAGAGTGCCCTCCACCCCTGCCTCAGCACCTGCCAGCTCATCCCCAGCAGAGGCGGCAGAAAAAACAACAGTCTCAGCTTTTCACTCATAATGATATCCCTGAATGGGACTGTCCCACCCCAAAGGTATTTTAAGCAGGGAATAAAAGAATCATGTCTCTGCAGATGAACAAATCAAAATCTACCTGTGGTCTCTGAAGATGAAATGCAGCTCTTCTGCAAAGCTGCTGTCTGGACAGTCACCCCTGTATTGCAGCCTGTATTGCTGCAAGGACCAACATGTGAGACTTTTCACTTTCCTTTGCTGGACTGCAGGAGTTTCCTGATATTTCTCATTTCTCAAGCCCATAAAAGTTCCTCTGATGAGCAGCTCTGCCCTCTGGCACATAAACCACTCCCCAGCCCCAGTTTAGTATCAGCAGCAAGCTTGCTGATGGTGCACTCCATCCGTGTGCTCCATCCATTCACTCCATCCTATTGTCCACATCATTAGACTGTACTGGCCCCAGCATTGGCTCCTGAGAGTGGCACTTGCAACCCATCTGTCATTTGGACTTTGCACTATGACTGATCGCAACCCTTCAAGCCTGACTGACAATGCAGCTAATTTCACATCCACCTTAAAGTCTAACTATCCAAGCCATTTTCCATCCATTTCACTAAAAACAGACAGTGGGAGACCATGCCAAACACCTTACACAAGCCAAAGTCAATGACATTCACTGTTCTTCTCTCTGCAAAGAGGTGCTCATCTCAACAAAGAACATGATCAGGCTGGTCAGGCATGATTTGCCCTTGGTAACTCTGTGCTAGCTGCTAACTATCTTCAAAAGGGAACAACACATTCACATGCTTCCAGTCCCTTAGAAAAAGCTGACACTTACTCCTCTCTCAAGGAGGACTTTTCAAAAGCTAAAAAATTGTCACTTTGTCAGATTACATGACACAGATGACCAGAAAGGATTAAATAAAAGTGGAACCATGTATCATAGGTTTATTAGGGAAAACAGTTATACTTCAAGACCGTATATTTGGCACTGTACTGAAGCAAAAGCATGTGAGAATAATTAAAGTGTTAAAACCCAAATCACCATGGAAAATAAAATGTTCTTTTAAGCACTTTAGTCCCTTTTTTGTTCCCATACCCTTTAAAATAGCTACAGGAAGCAACTCAAAATGTGGTAGAACAACACTACATGTAATCTGGAACAAGAGTGAGAGATGAACCAGAGAGTGGATCAGTCCCTCAGGTATACCTTTCATCCATGTCACTTTTTTGGTTTGGTTGGAAGAGATTTCAGTAGTATTCTAAAGGAAGTGTACCTCAATTTGTCACCAGGATGGATCACAGTCAAACAAGCTTCCTGCTAGTTGACTCCTGTATTGGTGACTTAGGCTTGTGAGGCAAATAAGTTAAAAGCAGTTTCTAATTTGGAAGTTACTCATCCTATGCCTGTGCAAAGTAACATGAAAGATACTGACAAGGAATAAATAACATATAAAATAAGATGAAAATGGATTGAAGAAAGTTGTACTACAACTTTTAAATAGCAAAGGATAAAAAGATTAACTGATGCTGATAAACTGCTGTGTATGTGTTTTTGTTGCACTATACAGTGCCACTCTAACACTGTTAGAAGGGTAGATTCCCATTGACTCTCCAGTCCAAAGGCTGCCAAGGGAGTAGAACACAGGTCTTTCTTGTCTGTAATTGATCAGTAATTCAAATGTTACATCAAAAGTACTCACAAGAATACAATTCCTTCGTTAGTTAATATATTGTGCATAGCAATATCTCAAAAGAATTAACAGCACCTTTTACATAAAATTACAAACATATTTATCTAGTGAACAAGAAAATCTCAGGGTCTCTAAGCAGTACTTCTGCAGATGTACAGTACTGTATTTATATAGATAAAGATATACATATATTTCAAAGTGAATTTACACTGTGACATGGTGATTTGTCCAGCAGTGGGTGAACCCACAGGGTAAGTCTCCAGGATAATATATTGCCTTTTGTGGGTGGCCAGTTATATGGCATGAATTGCATAGGGGAGCCCTGCTGGGCAGCAAAGGGCAGTTTAGCATCCCATTAAGCAAGCACAGCATGCTTAGGTCGTTCCTGTAAGATATAAGAAACTTTCAAATTTTCATGGCTAATACAGTTCTGGTTTCCACAGGTTGCACACATTGCAACCTTCTATCTGTGCCTTAAAGACACAGAGGAGGAAGGTAGGACACCCAGCTTATATCCTATCCCTGCTTCCAAGCAGAAATCAAGCAGCACCACAGATATAGGCTGGTAAAAGGTGTCCATGTTTGGCTTCATGAGGGTTTCTTGAGCAGCTGGTCTTCACTGGTTTTTCTCATTTTCTGTTTTGTTTTGTTGGGTTTTTTTTCTTTTTCAAATCAGTTGCTCACAGTCCTCCGGTAGAAATAATTTCAAAAGCATGGTCTGCCTGAAACAGGAAAGCAGACTGCTACCATTTCCCTGGGATGGGCACACCACACTCATACCAGCCCACATAGTAGTAGGGTGTTGTGTATCCAATGCGTCCGAACGATACGGGCTCCTGGCGGTACTGGCGGTAGTACCCTGTTGGGAGAAAAACACCCATTTGTATCCCACAACAAAGATATAGTAATTTAACAAGACTAATAGATGCAGTGAAAGTCAATCCCACAACTCAAATGAAAACTTAGAAACTGTCTAGTACCCAATTGTGTCAAAAGGGTATTGGCTAGCCCTTGTATTTGGTTGAGATCTTTCTTGAGTGATCTAACTCTGGTCCTTCATATTTCTTTTAGCTTTGACTGGTTTTACTGTTCAAAATCTCTTTATTATGTAATGCTACAGTCTGACAAAGAGCTTCTGCATTTAACTCCAAGAGGTGGGAGTATTTCAGTTGTGTTTATGAAGTTTCTAAGTCAGTTTAAATATATGAAGGACTCTGAGGCAAAAAATACCATCAAATCATATTATCTCCCCAGCAAGCATCAGCTTTTCAAAAAACAAAAAGGTATCATTTCATGCAGTAAATACTGAGTTAAACCCTCCCTTCCTCTTTTTCTTCATCTGCAGAAAGAATGCGACTGCTTAAAGCATTAGAAGAGGTGCAGCATTCTTGTCCACATAGCTCGTGCATTGGAACATCTGAAACACTCATGGCTTGTGCCAATAATATAACTTTGTGTGCTCTCTATCTCTGTCTCCTAGACCTAGCAATACACATCTGGCTTAATCATCCCTCTTTTGAACTGAGAAATACAGTACTTCCCAGTGATATATAAATATCAGTGACTATTTCAGTCTCTTCCTGGTAACATGAAAAGAGTATCAACAAATAATTTAACATGGAAACCATTAAAGCTAACTGAATAGCTTAAACCAATAGACTTATTGAAAAGATTGGCTGACTTTCATGACTGGTTTCATTTTGTGAAGCCAGCTGTCACCCTTTTGGCTGGGAGCTGAGCAGTTTACTCAGAGGAACTCCTTCAAGGTAAGAATTTTCACTCTGAAAGAGGTATCTATAAGGCCAGATATGGTATCTACCATTCTTACCAGAATGAAAGTACTGACCTTATGTCACTAGACATACTCCATTTTGTTTTGCATTAAATGATCTGGTTAGAAACCATTCACAAGAGCCATGTTTGCAAAGATGTTGCTACTCTTTTTTGGCACATGGGAGACTTTTTGCACCTCAATTCAATGAGGCAGGTCTTACTATTAAGAGAAAGGTTTCACAGACCTATACAATTTTCTTTCTTTCTGTTTCTGCATTTTGTTTCTGTAAAATATTTGCAATATATGCCTATCTCTTTCTGTCTCTGTCTCTCTCTTTCACAAGTTCTCTGGGACTTTCATAACCTGTTCTTGCCAACTGCATCAGATAGACTCCTCAGAGAGCTGCCACCAGCTGAGGACAGAGCTCCACTCATGACCTGCTTCTTACCCCTTAATCCTACAGATGGGATAACAGGCAGCTGCCCATCATCCCACTCCCCCATTGCTGTACCTCGGATGGTGGGCAGGGCTTCAATGTATGACTGAGGTCCCGTTCTTCCATCCAGGTGTGAATCCACAAACTGGCAGTGGTCCTCGCCCCTTCCCCAGCTATCCCCAATGCTGTAGAAGGTGTCTGAAGAGTGATACAGACAGATTACTTAGTTTAGCAACACTTTTGCTTGGGCATCTCTTTACCCCCAGGAAAAGAGATGTGGAAGACGGCAGGAGGAATGTTACAGTGACAAACACAATTACAAATTAGCAAATAGTGACTGGAAAGAGGGAGAATAACACCTACACTGAAGAAAAAATTATGGCAAATAAATGGGTTACAGCTCAGTAAGGAGTGGTCCCGATTTTGTAAGTCCATGGACACTGCATCACAGGTGATGGACGGAGAGAATTTCAACTGGACTAGTTATTTGAATACATGATGTGAAAGTATAAAATGCTCTATATGTCAATAACGCTAGTTTGACTGGAGTCTCAAATGCAAACTAAAAACTGTGGAGCTCTCTTTCTCCAACAGATGGGGTGGGCCCTCCCATCTTGTTTGTTTCTTATTGCATATTCAAACACTGTATTGCAATTATACCAAGGCACTGCAATAAAAACACCATATTAGCATACTACGAAAAACCATTGAGGTAAGCCCATTACCCCAGAAAAACAACATGGAAAATTTTCTTCATTGTCTCTCAGCAAATACACCCACATAAGCGCTACTGTTAATTCTTCTCAAGAGAAGGACTCCCACATAGCTGTCACACAGTTCTTTCACACATAAAATGAAGAAAGCAAGAAGATGGAGGTGACAAGTAGACATGTATCAGGAAATTAATCTTGGTGCCTACCTTTCAGGTCATCACTGAGGTAAATTTTGTACCTTAAGGAGTTGCAAAGAACCACTCCTACAAACTTGCGGTACCAAGTTCGTTTCACATACTGCTTGCCAGTGCAGTCTGAGTAAGTGGGGTCATATTTAAACGTGAATGGAATCCAGATAGGCTCACCGCCTTGGAGGAAAAAATAGATTCCACATTAGAGACAGACTTTAGCATTTCAGTCTGAGTCTTGCTGAGGTTAACATCTAATAATGTGTTTTACAAGACACGTTGCAGCAGAATAATGCATAACTTTTCTATATCCAGAAATACTACTTCAAGAACAAATACTACTAAAAAAAAAAAGTGAGGGACTTGATTAAATCTCTTCTAGGCAGTAGATAATAATAACTGTTAAAATTATTAAAAAAATATGACTTCACATACTGAACTACAGCTTTAAGTAAACAGTCTCATTTGCTTTAATAAGAATTCTTCTCTACCTAGTATTGCAGTTTCTTTTCTCAACACAGCCTGATCTTAGGTCTGACAGTGACTTGCATTTTAAGACTAAGTACAAAACTTAACCCTTTTACTGAAGAACGGATGTTAAGAATTCTGTGGTGAGTAACAGCCTGTGATGTGATGTGACTCTTGCTACTTGGTTAAAGAGATCATATTGCAAATGTACTTTCCTGTTTTGTTTTCCCAGATTACATCAAAACAGATGAGTTTCCAAAAACAGATAAGTGAGATTTTTCCTGGGGAACTCTGTTCAGAGCACTGCTACAGGGAGAATGCTTAATTGTATTGCAAAAGCCTAAATATTCTTACTGCCCTACCTAAATGTTTGCTTTATACTAGACAAGACAATATAATTTATTTTGAAATTGCTGTTGTAGTAATGTGTACAAAATTATACAAAAAGCTTCCAATGTGATAATTGGTATTTTTCTCTCGACCTACAGCACAAAGCCCTGCTTTTATTGTGCTATTTTGAGGTGGTTTACAAATGAGATTGAAAGTTCTTTCCGTTAGTCATTCTTCCTCCCTCTCACTAGGCACATGGACCAAATCCCACAAACACTTGCATGTGATCAGCAATCCTTAAAACTCCACTGATATGGATATGTTAACTGAACTGATTTTACTCCCTTAGCCACACAGTGAAGGGATTGCAGCGTTTTGGCCATACCTTTATCTTTAAAATAAAACAATAAACTATTTCTTGAAAGCAGTTTTGATGTTGTGAATAGTCTGATTCTGTCTATCACTTTTGCCCACCTCCAAAAGTCCTGAAGGATAAACTTAGCATGACCTGTAAGAGCTGCATGGGGCATTCAGAAGCTCTTAATTTCCACAAGTTTCCAGACTCTGACACTTCTTTTTGGTCTATCTTATCTCTACTGCTGCAGCCACACAAAGTATTTTCTCTTTGTCCATTTGGAGAAGAAACTACAAGTGCAAAAGCCATCACCTTCCAAAGCCTCCATTCTTTGAACAGACCCAAAAAGTAACTGACAGCAAAAAAGCTGAAGGTGTCTGGGGACAGGAAAGGTCACCACTCTGAGGCCTCCCACACTGACTGCCAGAGACACAGCGTGCTCTGCAATTCCTGTGTCTCATCAGAGACTTCTTAGAGGACATGGAAGAAACAAAAAAGTATAAAATGGAGAAGGAAGGCAAATGCTGGACACTGTTTTTATGAACAGTGTAGCAAAAATGTTCCAGAACCAACCATTTTAACTGCTTAGGAAAGCTGACAAAGCATAATAATGATGTCTTTTTTTCCTGCATCTCTTCTGAGAGCATGTACTGCCTGGGGTTACCCTACTAGTGTTCATGCCAGCAAGGTTAGTCCCAGTACCAGGAAATCAGGTCTTCTGATTAGGGGCTGAACTAGCTTATTGCAAACTTGGAAATAGCTCAACAATTTGGAAAGCTCAACAGCTTTGTGGTGTATCATTTGGGTCAGTGACAAATCCTTGAGTTTTTTAGCATTTATAAGGACATGATGAATTGTATAGGTGAGCATAAGAACTAAGAGAGGAAAACCTCATTCTAATACTCAACCTATGCTTAGGCAACTTAAGGACACACATAGAGAAGCAATATAGTTTAATGCTTATTACTAAGGAATGAAAGCTGTTGTACAAGGCAAAAAGATGGGCTAAAATCAAGTGCTTATTCTAACTTGACTTTATAAGATTTCTTTTCAGAAAACACAATATGGGGTCCTAAGACAAAAATTGTTTTGTGAATTAGTGTCATGAATTACTACCTGCTTAAAACTGTAACTAAAACTTCATGTTTAGATGTTTCTAACTCCTGCATTCTAAATGTTTTGCAGAGGTTTTATGCACTTCATGGAAGAAACAACAGAGTAAGACTTACCAGGTGGTCTGACAATGAGGAGAGGATTGTCTAGAAGAATAAAACAAATCAAAAGTTAGTATTTTTTCCAAACCTAGTTTTTTAACACGACACATACTCCAGAGAATAACACTCCAGAGAAGTCAGTTACAGGGTAACTGCCTTTAGAACATGGGAGTTGGATTGCCTTGTCAATTTGCAGAGCTAATGTGCATTTGTTATTCCACTGTTTTCTCAAATGATGAAATTTGCCACAGGATTGTACATTTATTTTGATACTGTAAAATCTCTATTGAGATTAGTACCGAAGTTAAAAGCCAACTTCGAAACAGATTTTCTGTACTCAGAAGGTCCTCAGGGCAGGAAGCCAATTTCACTGTCTTTTGAACTAATAGTGTAAGTTACACCTGTGGACCTGCCCTCCAACAGGAAACATAACCTAACTCTTGCATGCATATCTCGGTCTCAGACATCCATCATGTTCAGCACAGTTCTTTAGTGCTGTTTATAAATATGTGAAATTTATCATTTTAATCCTTTTTGTCATAGTGGCAGAAATATTTGAGGAGCCCCGTGGGCAATGCAAGGCGCAATGTTCACTCCCTCAGGAGCTCCTTGCTTGAAATACTCTTTAAATATAGAAAGATGGAGCAAGGATAACAAAACAACATAGTCTAATGCATTAGCTTCTCTGTATTCATTACACTACAGTTTCTATCATCTTTTGCTGGACACAACACCCAAAGAAAAAGCACAGTGCTTGTCTACTGACAGGGAAGAAAAATTTCAGGGTGTTTTAACAGTTTAATAAAAGAGACCAATGAGTTCCTGTTCTCTTCAATATGTTACCAGGGGTAAGACTGAACATTTTCGATAAGCTGCTTGATTCTATGATGGCATTCTTTATTGAATATTCCCATCAGCTCAAACCTTACAGTTGCATTAGAAGAGGACACTGAATTAGCAACTTCTTCTCTTATGACCTGTTCCATCACTGTAACTACACCACCTGGCAACTCTAGTGTTTACCAAGTGGTTTTGTACTTATGTCAACTGGAGAACCACCTTTGGCTGCATGACAAATGAAAAATCAGTGCTGCAAACAGAACTTTAAATTTGTTGAATTAAACATGTTAAATAAAGCTCATGAAGTAGCTGATTTTGGATTGGAAAACTAGGCATTCAGACCCACTTACTGGCAGCCAGATAACCACAAAAACAATCTTCAAGATACAGCACAGAATCAAAGAACCATAAAATCGTTTAGGTTGGAGAAGACCCTTAAGGATCACTGAGTCCAACCATTAACCCAGCACTGTCAAATCCTCCACTAAACAATGTCTCCAAGTGCCACATCTACATGTCTTTACATAGCTGCAGGGATGGGGATTCCACCACTTCCCTGGGCAGCCTGCTCTGGTGCTTGACAGTGCTTCTTTGGATTGCTCCGGCACCTCAAAGTCTTTCTTGTGGTGAGTGGCCCAGAACTGGACGCAGGATTTGAGGTGTGGTCTCACCAGGGCCAAATACAGGGGTGCAATCACTTCCCTGGTCCTGCTGGTCACACTGTTGCTGATAAAAGCCAGCATTCCATTGGCCTTCTTGGACATCTGGGCAATGTTAAATATTATGCTTGGATTTATACTCGAACATCTTACTCCTTTAATGAAAATCTAAATATGTTATCCAGGATATGTTATCTTGCATTTTTGTCTCCCTTCTGTGATGACTTACTTTCACAGTTCTTAGTGGAGCTTCTGAAGTGAGCACTACAGAGTGAAGTCAAAGGAGCAAAGGCATAAACCCCATGTCATTAAAAGGGCAAAATTTGCAAGAAACAACAGACACCACTCAAATATAGACTGAAAATTTTGTCCTTTATTATTTAGTGAAGTCATTGGCCTCTGGCTTGATGGAAGCAGAAGAAGGAGAAATGGGCAAAAATAGCTCATTTAACATACTATTTTTAGAAGGGGGTGTTGCTCTTGAATGCACTATTAGCCCTGTGAAAGAGCAGCGTGCCTTGCCAAAAAAAAAAGGAACAGAGAATTTTGTCTGTCCAATGGAACTATTGCCTTCTATATTTCTTCCAGAGATAACCACTTCCAACTGTTTAGCTGTTCACAATTAGGAAACTAATTTACTAAATGTTTTGTCAATCTATCAAAGACATTAAGCTTCCCATTGCTTCTATATTAATGAATATTAGTAGTCTTGTGTATTTGAAATTCAGCTTCCTGTTCCCCTGGAACTCACTTTGATGTCACTTACCTTTTCATAGTGGCATCAGGAGTGCATAATTAACTCAAAACAAATAACTAAAAAAAATCATTTCAAAGCAGGAAGTTCAAGACTATCACAATTATTAGCATGCTGATTTCAGTCATTGCCCTGCCACATCTCTTATTACAAATTCAGTTTTGAGATGAAAATAAAAACCAAACAATACCAGATTCTGTGATAAACGAGACTGAAGAGCTAACAGGTCCGTAACCAAAGGGATTCTTTGCTTGAACTTTAAAATAATACCTGAAACAAAAGGAGAGGGGAAATAAGATTAAAACAGATCCCACTGCAATGGCTAAATTATAAGTAATACTAATACAATGTAAGAATCAAACCAACAGAACACCACCAAGTGTCCTTTGCATTAACTGGAGTTGGATACTGAGCCAGAGTATGAGCTGGCTGTTACAGACAAATGTCTCCTTTTTGCAATTGCTCCCATGCATATTTTTGGACCATTTATTTATATATCAGCCCCTTTCCAAAAACCACATACAACTATATCCACTTTCTATGAAACAACTGATAGCAAAAGACTAAAAGAAAAAGTTACAAGGAAAATAAATTCTGATCTCAGGAACAATTTTAAACCAGATTACCTTCTAGGAAAGCAGTGGTGTAAACTGCAAACTGAAACTGCATCAGATTTATATGAGATCAGACGCTAAGCTTTTGACCTTTCTGTAAAAACTCCAGGAGCATTAAGATCACAATGCCTGAGTAATACAGGGACGCATCACATTTTGTCTTATTGATTCCCCAAAGTACTTAAATCACATGCTTAACTCAAAGCACATGACTCACCACTAGAACTCCATTATTTGCTCGACAGAAGCAAAATTATCCTCACTCTTAGAGAAGAATACATGTAAGCACATTTTTAGTTCATTTCCAAATACAGTGATTTTTAGTTGCTCTACCCTGACATTTTTCCCCAGATTAATGTTTTCTTATTTTCCTTTTATATTTGTACCAGTACAGCAGAAACCAATCAGAATGGAAGATTACTTAAAAAATTTCCAGCATAGCATTTTTTAAATTTCTGAGTTTAGGTTTTCTTTTCTTTCCTGCTTGCTCAACCTCATTCTTGCATGGAAATTAATGAGAAAAAAATATTTTGCTTCTGTAATATCCACACAGCATTTGGATCTTGATTTACCTCTCACCCAAAAGCAGACATCTTCAAAAGCTCTATACATGACACGCATAACAGGGCAAGTGATTATTTGCATGGATGGTTGTCACCAAGGGCTCAGCCACCTGACATGGCAATATTCCATCTGAGTGGCTGGCCTGATGCACCTCATTTGGTGAAAGGGAGCCAGTTCCATTAAAAATATCAGGCTGCTCTTGGTAGTGAAGCTCTCCCCATCCTGCACAAAAACCTGCCAGTACTGGGATGCTTGCATGGGCCACACTGGGCTGAGACATGATGCTTATGCTTTACAGTCTACCACACATCAGGAAAATTCAATAAAATCCTGTTGCAAGAACTTTGCTGGTTTTAGTCTGTCACTCAATTTTCATCATGTGCACTTTCCTGTACTATCAGTTGTATCTGCTCCTCACCAATTTAGCTACAGAATAGGGCCTGGAAGTTCTCCTGAAAGGGCCCTCTCTGCCCTAAGCATATATGAAACTATTCACAATGATAAACCAGAGGGGACATGGTTAAACTAGCCCTTTGTCAAAGGTGATTGGGTTTTTTTCACTAAAAGGAATATCTTTTATCAAGTAAGCCTAACTACTTTGCCTCAAAATCAAACTGGTCTTTACGAAAAGGCTGAAAAGATGTACAAATAACATCCTTCTGTCTTCAGCAAAAGGTAGTCACATGAACACTGGGTTTTGCCATGAAGCAAGGTGGTTATCTCCGGGATTATGGGCCAGGACATCTTCCTGTGTACTCCTTAAGAATTACAGGTCTAGGTGAAATCAATGTGGAAGCTGCAGGAATTGAAATATTCTTGACTTCACCCATGGCACCAGATTTACCTTGCACCTGTATCAGACCTGGAGCACGTGCCTGGTCAGACTTTCTGTGGGACACGTTCTCATGTCTGCACCAGCCACATGTCCCCTGTCCCTGCTGTGCCCTGCAGCTCACACCAGAAAACTACTCCCCTCTTGCTTTCTGCAGTCTGTTCTGCCTTTAATTAATGACTATACGATGTACACAAATAACTCACAACTTTCTTTAAAAGAGATACATGGTGTGGTAAAGAGAAAACAGCAGAATTTAGCAGAATAAATAGCAGAATTTAGCAGTTAATTAGTAAGGCTGTGTTTTTTGCTCATGCCTAGTGCAATCCTCTTGCTGGCAGAAGAATTTGCCCCCCAGTTTTAACTACTGACCTTGATTTTTTTGTATAAAGGAGTGTTTAGCATGGTTGGGGAAAGAGGAGGGGAAAGGCAAAAAGCCTCCCATGTGCTCCTTCACTTCTGGCCTGAGCAAAGCATGGCAGCCTGAGCACTGCTTTAATCCCAAACTGCCAGTGCTCGCATGGGGCACCTGCATCCATCCATACCTCCTTCATCCACTAGCACTTTTGCCACCCAGATCAGGACAGGAGTGAGCAGCACAAGCTCAGGAACAGGACACAGGGCAAAGATTCTTCATGCTGGCTCCCAAAATAGCTGCAACAAGGCACCAACCTTTACTGACCTAGCCCAGTGCTTGCTGCAACTACTTCAGAAGAGCAGAACAAAAAAGTTTTCCAGCCCACACTTTTTCCATAGTGCTTCAAAACACAGCGGAAACATCTCTATGAATACCATCTACATAGTGGTATAGATACCACCTTTGCAACCCAGTGGCAGCTTTTGAGCAACTCTTTCAATGCACTTAATACATGTGTATTACTGGTAGCTTCAAAGTATTCCCACTGGATATCTGATGTGACGATCCACCTCTGCAACAGGAGAGAGAGCACTCCAAGAACTTGATGCACATATTGAAGTAGGGAAAAATATGCAGTTTTGTATCCAATGTGCAATGAAGGAACTGATTACCTACGCAGTCAGGACAACTGTACTTTCAGGTGTCCGGTTACATACATAGAAGCCTGTCTGGGACACATGATTGCTCAAGTTGCCTGCCTGACTGTCTAAAAAAAAAAAAAATCAGTTATGAGTACATATTTCTTCACACACTGGAAAATTGGTTTCTAAGCCTTTTATATACACAAGAAGCCCCAAGTAATGCCAAAAAGAGAGCCAGGTCTCATGACTTGCTGACCTGTGATTTAAACATAGACGATGCTATGATTGCTGTATTAAGAATGTCAATAAAATAATGCAGTTAGGATATATTTCTTTCTCAGACATGACAAATAAAAAAGAAATTCCCAAAGTCTTTCTGGGTCCAGGAATCTGACATTTTCATTAGCCAGAATCCTTCAGCTGATGACTTTGCCAGGAAATCTCAAATCAGTATAACTCAACTGGTTTTCATCACATAAATTCATGAGCAAAATTTATAATATATAATTTGATTGAGTTTTGTTTGCACTTTGCTTAGGCAGAACTGCAATGAATTGTTATCAATAGGCACAGAAGAATTACAACTGCAACAGATACAGTACCATTCATTGCTCATTTTCAATACAGACAAGAAAAAAGCTTTTTCTCCTAAGAGTAAGCTTCCTTTGAGATTTTATATACCAGTTCTACAGATACGTCAAGAAAGGACATAGTAAACTGTAACGGGGCACTGAATATGTGTATTTTTATTAATTTGGATTATATGACTAATGGTTCACCAAACCTGTCACTTAGAGCAAAATTATTTTATTACGTAATTCAAGATGTCTCCCTTCTGTTGGAATTAAACAGCAGGCACTTGCAGCACAAAGCACTGGAGGTGTGCCGAGGTGGATGCACTGGGTGTGTGCAGGCAGAGCACGTGGCTTCTACCTTTGTGAGAGGAACTGGCATGCCTGGTCCAGTGTCCAGGAGGGAGAGACAGGCGCTGCTGCCCAGGAAGGGTAGGGGACAAGCCAATGTGACAGCACCCCGTAGACCTACTGTCCAGCAGGAGCAGTGGATGAAGGGAAAAAAAGGCTGGGAGGGAGTTGGGATGGACAGGCAGGTTTCCTCCCATGGCAGGGGCTAAAATCCTCCTTCTACAACTGCACCATGCCACCAGAAGAAAGACATGTAAATCAGCTGCCTGCAGGTTCACAGGTTAGTGCAAAATGTCTCCCTACATAAAAAATGGCCCAGCACTATGTTCCTCAAGAATAGTTTCAAGTATTATAATAAGTCAGTAGAACTGAGCTGGAACAGGAGCTTCCTACACAGCTGGTGTCAGGTAGGTTTGTACAACAGATGTACACTACTTGCACTGGACAAGGGTTTCATTGACATCTTAGCTCCCTGCGCTGCCCTGATGGCACGCACCAGTCAGCTGTGGTTGATGCTACTTGTTTGACATACTGTGGCTTTGCTTTAATGGAAATACAGAAATTTTTGATGTGTCTGGCCCCCTGAGACAGAAGATTCAGCGTCTGTTTGCAGTTGTGAGCCCTGAGTAAACATTTGACAACCTCAGTTAAATATTCTGTACAACACTGGAATTGGTAGCAGGTGCTGTGGTATCAAAATGTCCCCAGAGGGAACACAACCCAAGTGGACAGGAGAGAAGATTTCATGAGACATGGAGATAGTCGTAAAGGACTATCTAGCCACTCCCATCAAGCACTGACACAGGCTTCCTGAAAAAAGGCAGGAAAAAGTCTAAGCATGCTCAAGAAGAAGACTGAAATGTTTATGACAAGGATTATAATGTTTGTGACTGCAGATGACTGGATTTAGTGTTGAGCAGACGCTTTTCCAGCCCTTTGCATCATCTTCTGTGACAGCTGAGCATTAAGGTTAGGGAAGGGACATTGTCAAAACTGCTTTTTTAAAGATTTAATAAGGTTTAAAGTAATGTGAGTGTTTACAATCACACGCCACAAGGAAGCAGCTCCTGTGCCCACTGAAGCTGACCAGAGTTTCACTAATGGAAAAACTTCCACTTCTCAAATGGAGGTCAGACCAGGTCTCGGAAGAAAACTGATGACATGGATTAAACATAGATTTCTGTTTTGTTTGTAAAACCTAAACACCAGGCAGATGTTTTCCAGGATATGGTGACAGCTTCAAATCTTCTCTGGGACTGACTTCAGCCAAGATGCCAAGCCGTTTCTCATACGCTGCACATGCCGCAAAATTGCACCACCCATAGCTCCTCAAGGGATGCCCAGCATCTTACAGTAAATCCCACTAAATCAGAGATTTCTCACAAAATACACTAATAATGCAAACACAGAATTTTAAGAGTAATTTCAGCTTTCATGCCATATTTTCTTAATTAGGCATGGGGTCTTTTTCCAGAGGTTAGGGAGTTATTTTTAAGACAAAAAGTATGCAATCAATTCAGTCTGTGGATCTGGAGAATGTAAATTAGATTGGCTGATACACACAATTTCACTGTTATAAAGATGCCTCCTTCTTCACCACAGACCTCACATGAAGACTGTATTGCCTTCACAGAGCACAAAACAGGGGCTAATGGATTTTACCATCTTCAGGAAGGTGCTGGGAAAACAATATGCTTAAATAAATAGCACTTGCTTGAACCTCCCTACACTGAAACAGAACCTTAATATTCAACATGACATGGAGGTTCATGGAGACGCATGAGCATATAACCTTGCTATTCCTAGAACTCCATTCAAATACAAACAAATTGTGATCTTCTGAAGCCTGGAGTTAATGTACATCTCAGCAGATGTGTCATAGGTTGGCAACTCAACTCCTACCAGCTCCCTTGCACTGAGTGTGGTTGGGACAGCAGCTGCAACACTCCTGTGAGCTTTCACTGCAACCACTCCCTTTAGGCGTTGGGCGTGAGAAGCAGAGAGTTATCTCTGGCCTTCAACACTGTCCTTGGGGCATCAGGAGAGGGAGACTTCACTGAAAGTCTGAAGAGGTGAGGAGCTACTGCTGGAAAGGGGGAAATGGCACAGAAGCAAGAGATGGAAGGCTCCAGCCAGGAGCAGCTGGGGTGTAAAGGCAATGTCTCTGTGGGTTGCATGGGGAAAAAGGTGAGAGTGGAGGAGTGAATACTGGTGAAGGGGAAAAGGGCTGGAGATATAGAGGAGTCTGGGATGTGGAGGCCGGAATGGGACTAGCAGTAAAAGGAGAGTCATTTAGGGAAAGGGTGTCCTCAAATCACAAGGACGTGGATGTACAAAGGCAGGAGGGCCCGCAACTGCTTCCATCACTATCTAGGAACAGCATTTAGGAGATCTCAAACCTCTTCCATCTTGTTATATATGGTGAAACCCACAGATAAACTGTGGCCCATACCATCCTCCAAACATTTGTGACAATGTTTTGTATCAAGAGCACTAGCAGATGCACAGATGTCACTGAAGCTCTACTGTGAAGTAACTTTGCTCTAACACACCATGAACTACCCTAAAATACTTTAATTAGGGTCTAGATTATTAATCTTCAGAGTAAGTGGTCTTTTTTATTTCTTGGATATGTAAGAAAATGCTTCATGAAGTATGTGACTGACAGTACAAAAGACAAAACAGGAGAAGATAAGATGGCACAGTTTTTCCTGAATTTGAGACTCAGAATTTGAGAGAAGAGTCTGAGAGACACCAAACATCTCTCAAAAGAATAATTTTGATGCAGTCCCTTTGTGGTTGTTTACTTCTCACCCAATCACCACAAATTATTTTGATATCATGCAAAGCATGCATTTTTGTTCTGCCATTGCAGCGAAGTTTTTGCAAGATAAAGACCTACAGCTTCTACCAAACTGACTTCTGAGCAATTGCCACAGTCTCACGATATTCCATCACAACCTATGTGAACAGAAAGTGAAAACAAACCAGTGGGTCGCACTTACCCACCAGTCCTTTAGTATCAAATCCTGACCAGACCAGTATGTGGAAATGGTCACATTACACCAAGGATATATTTTAGTATACTCTTCTCCACCCATTTGATTCAGTTATGCTAAAGACTAGAAAATGGATTTTAAAATAAAATTTTCCCTGTTGGTTATACGTGGTTTTATACACACAAACCTATATGCATGTACACACACCCATCTACTTCAGCATTAATATGGTAAAGATATCATGTAAGTAGTTGTGCAGTTCACAGAAAAATTTGCTGTCAAGCAGAATGAGTAAAATCTACATCAGATGTAAATATTTATACAAACAATTGGCAAATCTCAGCATTTGTTTTACTTCCTTACCGTGTGTTGGGCTTCAGGTTCTCAATAGGTAAATGAGTGGACCCTGCAGTCCTGGTTGACCACTTATTCTTTAAAAAGTCATCATAGGACGCACTGTACACCAGATAGCCTATAAACAGGAAAGACAGCTAGTTGTGAGAATTCTAAATGTATGTTAAATACACTGTATTTCTAGGTGTCACTCTAAATTTTATGGGTTAAAAGGAGTGGAAATGTCTTTGAATATGGAAGTGATTCATTGCCTAACTCTTCTGGAAAATTCCAGGCTATAAAAATTTCCTGTCATTAGCTAATGATGGAGCATCACATCAGAGGATGGCATTCAGGTGTGAATTCTGATTTAAAACATAGTGAAGGCATAAAGACAGAGGCAACCCATTCACTGCTTTAAGTGATATGCTGATTGTGCAGAGACTGATAGAGTTAGGAATACTGGAGAATTTTGGGGAAGAAAACCTACATGTAAGTTATACAAACTGTGCTCATTAAGCTACCATCTCACCAGTCTTGAAGAATGAAACACTGTGGGAAAGACACCACACAGCCCATTCAAGAGCTGTCTTCTCCCTTCCCAGCAATTATCACTGCTTCAGTTCTGCAGCTCCCACCTCTCTGCCATGGTGTCAGCTGCAGAGCTGGGTGAAGATCCTTGAAAACTGGATGTTATCAATGAAGCAGTGGCCTTTTGAAATGCTCAATTCTGATCTTTTGGGTCCACTGACAAACAGGATTAATTTCTAAAATATTTTGGTTATTTATTCTAGTGCTTTTCTAGCTCCGGCTCTCAAATGGTCTAGAGACATTAAAGGAGATTTAATGTAATACATTTGTTTAATATATTATCCATCTCTGAACTTTGTTTGTCAGACTGATGTTTCAGCAAAATTTCAGCAAAACAAGCCAAACATAGCCTGGGCCACATATTCCAAGATAATTGACTTTGATACATTCTTTTCCTAAAAAATAAAAAAAGCAGACTAGAAGATCACCATGCCAGAAGCCATTGTACAGTCAGACCATTCCTGTAGCCACACACATAGCCAGCAGGACCCAGACTGGGTCCTCTGCTTGAAACAGACTGAAGCCAAGTGGGAAAGATGCTCCAAAGGCAGGCTCTGGAGGTGTCTGCAGTGGAGCTGAGGGCACTACCTGGGGGCAGAAGTACCCAGCTGAGCAAAGCACTATCACAGCTATCACACAGGCAGGATGTAATGTCTTCAGAATGACGGTCACAAAATCAGTGCCAAAATCTTGAGATATCTGAACCCGCATGGGTTGGTCAGTCTGGCAATGAGGGTTGACAGAGGGACCTTTTTCTTCAGAAGTAGCTCATCTCCCTCAGGAAATTGCAGCAGAGTGAGTACTTCATGAGACATCAGCTCAGTTTTAAGTAAAAATGGTCATTTAAGAAAACTTTTCCCTTCTCCATTACACCACTAGGAGAGCAACCCTCGGGACAGTACCTGTTACCATGTCTCCTCGAGCAGGTTTGGCCCAGTCCACAATGACAAAGGAGTGACAGCCTTCAACTGCCACGACAGTGATGTTGTGAGGGGCTTTCAGGGGACGCTGATCTTTCTCTCCAAAGTCATTAGGGATGATTTCATCCAGGCTGTCCACTTGGAAGTGCTCCAGGGCCTCTGTCAAGGAGCAGGGAGCTGCTGGATCTTTACTGAGATAGGTTACATAAGGAGCTGGAAAAGACAAGGAAGGGTGGCATTTAGTTAAAAGTTTGTAGGTACCACAAAGCAGCACACAGGCTGTCAATTTCTTGAAAAGAAGAAAGTCAAGTTTCGTGCTGCATTTTAAAATTCCTCCCCTTTCAGCCCAGAGACTCCAGCCAACAAACCATGGCTCACAGTCAATTTGATGAGCAGGGGGAATGGGATGCCAATGTTCATGTCTGCCCCACACTCACAACTGCAACAAATTATGCAAAGACAGAAGAATTGTCTTCGCTACAAGAAGCAGAAGAGAGCAGTCTGACTGCAGGACCTGCTACACGCTACCTCAAGATGCTCTGGAAGGTGGGATGAAAATGTCACCCAAATTCTGCTTTTCCAAACATGGGAACAGACCCCTGACAGGCCCTTTGATCATCTAAGACTTTACAGTTGGTTCTTACACAAACAGCCCGAAGCTGGAGCGAAACAACAAAGGGAACATGAAGAGTAATTCCAATTTAAAGGGATTGTTGTTGTGGTCCCCTGGGTACTAAGGGACCAGAAATCATGAGTCCCTATCTTCCAGGCATGTGCTCCCGACCTGTAACTTCTATTTTTAAAAGCTTTATGCTGACTGGAATTGCACTTCAGTTCAGGAAAAGGTTAAACCATCTTTTTATTGCCTTAAAAGTCACCATAACATTCAAAGTAAGGACTGTAAAACTTGCTTTGGAAATGTTTATTCAGTTGCAATAATACAACTCATTGAAATGGTAATATTATTTCCCTAGTGCCTTGAAATGTTCATAAACCAATGTTTCTTGGTTTATCTTATTGGATTTCATGCCCTGAAGGAATTTTTTCCAGATCTTGCAATGAAGTTAATTTTAGCCTCTTCAGCTAAATGAATCAAGAAGCACTGTCAGTGAGAGAGCTAAAAGAAATATCATGAAATTCTTTGGGCAGGGAAACTGAAGATGCACTGGAAAAAAGTCTTGGCATATATAAAACCAAATTTTTACTCCAGCAGCAGAGTTCCACTTTAAGCCGCGTGAAGCTTGTGGATATTGGAAGGGAAGGCAATACGTATATCAAAGATGATTCTGCATCCCCTGAACTCCCATCTGAAATTCCAGGTGAGTCAGGAGCTGATCTGACCTCAGCTCAAGTGCCAGAGGTATGTAAAGGGCTGCAGGGGGTGTCATCAGTCTAGGGTGTAGGCTAGAATGCAGTGCCCTACAATCTCCAAATCCCTCTGTTCTGCCCCCCCCAGCTGCTTCTCTAACAAAGGAGAGCAGCTCTGAAATTACTGCTGCATCACCAACCTACACACTTGAATAGCTCATATACGCTGGAGATAGCCCCATGGCTCTTGTAATGTATCGGGGGTTCCTTTAACAAATTCCTTCTACAGAACACACATACAAATAGCAAAATCAAATTTATCTCTATTGGATTTATTTTTTGGAAAATTCATACACAAAATATTATTCATTCCTTGACTTTGAAGCACACTTTTGACACACATGCTTGTTCAAGGCAGAAGAAATCACTGGGGTTGCATGGGTCAGTGAAAAAGAATTAGGTCTCCCAGATGAAGACTCACACCTACATGGAGACTTGCACTGCTTGAACTACTGGTGTGAAGTTAGATGCAGTTAAGCTGAACAAAGCACTGGAATAGACACTCTTGCTCTCTTACTGATTTCATCTAGACTGAACATGATGCAGAGCACCAAGCAGAGCATCTATACTGAAAGACTACAAAGAGGTTTGAACTAGTTCAACAAAAGTGGTGTGGGCCCACACATAGACATGCAAGCATAGAAGCAAGGAACAAAGTATTGCTGTTTGGGTTTCCAAAGTGGCAATCCTTAGAAGGACCGCACACAAGTCTATTGGATGTGTTTGCACAATGGTCTCAGCTTAAGGGCTAACCTTGCTAGAACAAGAAGTTTTTTTGCAGCACAAGTGGTAAGCTACATAAACCAAAGGACATCCTTACCAGTGAACCGTTTCTTTCCAGCGATATCATATTCTGACATAGGGCCAGTGCCAACAACACTAGTCTCCGGATAGACAACTTCCAATTCTGTTGTCGTAGAAGCAGTGGTGGTGGTTGCAGTGGTGGTGGTTGGTGGCAAAGTGCTCTCAAAAAACTCGTAGTCTTCAGAGGAAACATGAGGTGAAAACGTTAGCATGCTTCATCTTATTTTGGCTTAACTATGAGAAGGGAAACAATCATGTCACCAGCCACAGTCCCAAAGGAGTGCCACATATCCTGCCCTAGGTGCTGCACACTCCTTATGGGCCTCTGGAGGTTGGTCCCATCTCAGCCTTGTAACAGTTTCTACCAAACTGATGGGCAGCCAGCACAAAGTGGTTGCCTTAGAATAATAGTGTTGTTACTGATTTAGACCTCACACAGTTAAACAGAATGGAAACAAATGCATTCATACAGCAATATCCTGAATGTGCATCTGTCACCTCCCCTTGCAACTCCCAAGAGAAGATGGCACAGTAATTGAATCCCTGACCAAAACCCTCAGGTGCCAAAGGAACAAGATAAGGGACTAAAAAAATAGCTTTTTAAGAAAGCTCTTAACTCTGTGTTGTTATTTTGGTGGTTCATACAGAGGTGGTTCATACTGCTCTTAAATCCTCCTGCAACTTGAGATGTGGAGTCTTGTACTTGTCATTTAGGATCCCAGTAAGGCCATTAAGGATGGAAAACTGGCCCACATGAATCTCCTGACATTCTGTTCTATTAAACTCACTGCTCTTTGAAAAGCTACTGTGCTACCTGACTGACACACAAAATGAATGGAAAGTAGCATTTGGCATCATTGCCATGAGCTCATGCAGGCTGGGGGACTTGGCTCATGGGTTTGAGTGTTTTGTGCTTAAACAGCTAAAGCATATTGTTGTCTGCAGGTGACCTGTACCTAAGGAGAGGCCTGGAAAAAGACCTGTGCACTGAGGTCTTGTACAGTTTTTAACTCATTCTCTCCTCCCATATTCTAAATGTTGGTCTCAGCAGAAGGGATCAGAATTAAAAACAAAAATGCCTATGATATCTTCCACTCAGCTGCTGCACTCTCCTTTTAAATGTTTTTCTGTGGTTGGTTTGGCTTAAGATCCCAGCACTACAACCACAAAGAAAAAAACTTTCATTATTCTAGAGCCACAAATTGTACTAAAAAAGCTTTTTGTTTAACTGAGGTCTGTACTTAAACACTTTCACATGTGGGGGTAAAATCAGGAATCTGAGGATTAAAATGGGTAGAACATTAGATAGGACTGATGGCAGAAAGTGAATGCTATTTTCAGTAACTGAGAATTTGCATTCCCTACACAAACTTATAATTAAATGCTGGGACTTGAGGCTTCATCTTCAGCTAAGTTTTGTGTGTCCTGGATTATAATATCAAGATGGCATGAATATAGCTCTGCAAAAGTATTTCCTTCTTCTCCTTTCTTCTGATTTCAAATCTCTTTGATTTGGATTCCACATGGACTCAGCAGATTATATGTAGGTGATCTCATTCAGTATGAGCATATTTAATTTCTAAATACAGACTACACATTTAAAAAAAAAAAAAAGAGACAAAAAAATTATATTCACAGTGCTGTAGAGTGCTAAAAACTCATTAAGGTATTTCATGTTTCCAGGGCTCAGATGCTATTCGGATTTTTTATTTCAGAATAGTTCGTTCACTTTGACTGGGCTGGAGTTAGAAGTTGTACCAGAGAAAGAGCATCCAGGATTGAAGCAGTATCTGTATGACCCAGCTCTCAATGTAATTTATTTCCTCAGTAGGTTCCTGTCAGATTGCAAGACCAATAGAAAGGGACTTTCATGTCCAGAAACAGGTATCTTTGCACCCTGTCTCTTCACATGTGATGTAGGACTCCTTTTCAGCTCACCACCCCTTGCTTAAGCTCCCATTCACCAATCTACCCCCTTGAACCCAATTCCAAAGAAAGCAGACAGAAAAAAACCCAACCCCAAACATGCCATTTGCAATGGATTTTTACAGTTAAACAGTACCATCATCATAGATCACATATGCCTCTGGAGTTGCTGTCACATCTGAATCCAGTCCTGAGAATGTATCTATTGAAGAAGAAAGAAAAAACACTTTAAGAATTCAATAAAATACTTCTGGAATAAAGTTTAAAATAAAAATATTTATCCAGTTAATTTGTAAAGAAATAACTGTCTAGTTTCCAGATAACACAGTGACAGTCCACTCTGCATATTTAGAATAACAGATGAGTAGCTAAATGCAGTAGCCAGGAGTTTTGTTGGGGGGAAATGGGTTCAGGGCAGCTACTCAAAACTGAGAGTAATGCACCTTTCAAGAGCTCTGCCCTAGGCCCCAGTTGCTCTGGAGCAAAGGGAGGATGCCAATAAACGTGTAATGCTCATGTCAGGATTTGACAATATTTTATAGTCTCAGGAGCAGCAAATGTGAAAACATTATATAACAACAACAACAACCCAAAACCAAAACAACAACAAAAAAAAAGAAAAAAAACACAACCAAGCATTTAAAATACTTCTGTCCAAATATTTTTGTGGAGGTATAAAAACAAACAACCCACAGAACCGTGACATTTACAGACTGTGTCAATGTTGGTAAGCAGTGCAGCCCAAAAGAAATTGCTTTGTAGAATGAAGTACTTGGTGCCGGATTTTACGGGGTTTTACTTTGTACTGGCTCTAGTCCGATCCTGTGGACTGAATGCCTGGACTGAATGTGGACTGAATTACAGGTCGGACCACATACATGTAATCCCAAAGGACTGCTTCTGCTTTAGTTTCATCCAACAGGAATTCAGTTTGCACACACCAAGATTGCTCCATGATGCAAATGAAACCATAGCAAGAACAGATGATTAGGAGGTGCACATGGAAAACACCCTCCTGATCCACCCCAAAAAATAATGCAAATGCACGGAAAGACTTCACAGATGCCTATCCCTTCATCTTATCTCAGTATTTCTTCAGGTCATGAATCCAGCACCAGATACATCAACCATCAAGTATCTTATCTGTTGAATTCTGTAGGCTTTCCTGCACACTCTGAGAGAAGTGTTTCTCCACATGTTATCCAGGGAAGTCAAAGAGTATGCAAAGCTCAGAATAGTCATAAAAAGCCATGCAAACAAAGCAAAAGCATTGTGCTGGAACCCACTGCAGGTACCATCAGAAGACTTCAACGAAATGGTGAGGCAGGGGAGTGGCCAGCATGTGAACAAAGACAAGAGAAAGACAGCTTTGACCTCAGGACACTTCACATAAATTGGTAATGTTCCTGTAACACTCAATATGAAAGCAATAGGGTTATTTCTCCTAAGCCAGGAATACAAATAATACAAAATTTCAGCCACCAAGGTTAAATAGTTCACAAATATAATCTGAATTATACATTTTCATTTTGCAGATCTTTTTTGTTTAGAACCAATAATTGCTGTATAAGACTGCTTTTTTTTCTCCTACAATAATTTACTTTTAAAAATGCAGTGCGATTTTAATGCCAAAATAAGCTTTGAAAACACAGAAAATGGGTTAATCCTTGTCAGATTTTCATATATCAGAAACTGACATTTTCTCATGATAGACTTCTGCAGCCACTCTTCAGGAGATGATTTCCTTGGAAGTCACTCGACTTCTCTGAGGGTAGTCAGTCACAAAGTGGTTCTGCAGATCTCATCACAACTGACCAGCATCAACCAACAGCTATAAGGTATGCACTCATCTTTGACTATAACCAAGTAAACGAGAGGATCAGATACGAAGAAATTTGAAATCCTTCATGGGCAGATTTCAGCTCATTCACACCTATTAGCTAGTCAGTCTTTGACCTACCTCCACTCTAGCAAAGCCAAATTTGATTTTCTACTTTTGTATTCAACTTCACTGTCTGTGCTTCTTTAGCATTAGCTGTGGCATGGTGACAATTGGGGTACTTCCCAAAAGACTTCTCATTTTATCATTTTCTGTACATACACCAGTTGCAGTTCTAAAGCTTGCTCCATCACCCTTCGCTGAAGCTCTTGAGTGAGCCCTGCCTGTAACAAATGAGGCTAAGTCTTTCTATGACCACTTGCCACTGTCTTTTGGCATCTGTAAGGACAGAAGACTGTGCGTCCATCCCTTGATTTTATCACATGTAGCACATGGTTAAGTCTCCATCTGGTTTTTTTTTCTGTGTGAGTTTATGAATAAAGTTTAGCTGATTGATTTCACTGACAAATCACACTTGTGTGGCCAAACTCCTCCTTGAAAGTTGAAGACTGCTGAATATAGTGAAACATTGACAATAAATTCTGCTGGGTCGAGCAAAATTCCTGCCAGAGAGCAAGAGAATTTGCCAAAGCTTGAGTAGAATATTTGGCGATGGGTTTTGGCGCTTGCAGCCCCCAGCTGTTTGTGAGTAAAGCACTTAGCAACAAATATAAAGCTTTGGCAAAAATAGTATTTCACTAAACAATCTGGAATAATTTTTAGACTCAGACTAAAGGGAAAGACAAGATAAAAATATAATTTGGAAATGGTCGAGTGAAAACTGCATTATTGTTTTGATAATTCAAGTAGTAGTTGTTTATCCCTCTTGAAATATACACTTTACTTGTTAAACAAAAACAGCCATCATTAAATAAATACCACAAAGATGCTTTCTTTTAAAGCAAGTTCCTCTGTGGAACAGACAGGTTGTTTTGCTATGTTTATCAAATTTTGAGGCAGGTCACTAGGATTGTAAAAAAATTTTCAGAGAAGAACAATGCCACATAGACATAATACTGCTCAAGCTATATACCACGTAAGAAGTAGAAATCCAGTACCATCTTGTGCTTTCAGTCTTCCACTGACATTTGCAGACACACTGTCAACATGCCAGGCAGTTTATGAGTGACTTAAGGGCCATTCTCATTGAACACACAGGCTGCATAAAAACTTAGTTTTCATTCATGCCTCTACAAAGCTCAAGGATTCAGCAAGCCCATCTGGTAGAAGGCAAAAAACCCAAGAAGAATGTTTTAAATGTTCATAAAATCATACGAAAATTCCCAAGCCCACAACTCTGCTAAAAGTAATACTGCAAACCTTTTGTCGTTCAGCTTCTGGAGCCTACATTCAGATTAAACCCAGCCACATGTAATGAATTCTTACTGTTCTTATAATGTGTATTCTCAGAAGAGGTCTTCCAGGTAACAAAGAGCACAGGCCAAAGAAAAATCATCTAAGACAAACAAAAGTAGCTGGGCGTGTGGGAGGCACTCAAACTCTACCAAAAATCATGGCTCCCTTTAGGCAAATATGAAATTACAAGAGTGACCATATAGAATAACAATATTTGCAAGCCTTTTGTAAATACAATTAAGAACTATGAAAGCACCAAATGGAAAAGCAAAAACTGCACCAAAATATTTAATGACAATGGTCCTTTTTATATACATAAGTTTGTGTGCTTACACATCCGTGCATATGTACACATGTAAGTAAACTTCTATAAGTACATACTGTCAAACGTGGGGCTAATTGTTAGATAAATATTAATACTATAACTCATTGTAATTTCACCTGCACAAGGCACAGACATCTCTGACTCATCACCCAGGGCAGCTGGTAAGGGGATTTTGTTTTCTGCTTTTGAGATCCTCTCCAAAAATGCCATCCTTAGACTCACTATGAGTTGCTGAAGCCACATCTTTCCATATTGCTGCACTCTTCAAAGTGATAATTGAGCTTCCTAGGCCACACTTACATGACCTACTTGTTCATCTACTTTGGCTTAACAGATACAGGTATATGGGGGAAGGCTAAAGGGGTTTCGCTACCTATTAAAACTAGCTACTGCAGCTAGCAGGTGTCTGACTGCCAACATGTTGTTTAAATTATGGCTGTGCTGCTACTGCCCATTAGTAGGCAAAGCTGGGGATTACCTGCAAATGGGAAGGGTAAGGGCTACCATGATGCTCCCTGAGCTGGTTTTGCAAAATAAGCAGCTAACTGGTTTGGAATGCAGCATTCTGATGCTGAAAGCATAAAGCATAGTAGGAAACAGGCTCAACACCCAAAGACTCTAGTGCATTTATATCTGTTTACTTTGGATTTCAGTTTGGCACCTAAGCTTGTATAACTTCAACAGGAAAAAAATTACATGCACTGACACTGGTTTGTATCTTAGATGATAAAGGAATTAGTGTACAACTCTCTGCCTTATCTGTGCAGAGCCAGGGTTGACTTTCACCAGCTTCATCTGTGCTGTGCTGCATTCCTGCTAGACAATCTCTTATCTCCAAGGGCTGGCAAGAGAACAAGAATCTCACTTTGCAAATGCTGGTTCCACCATGGCTCAAAAGACAGACTTTTTAGAATTCATTGTGATAAATGAACACAAAATAGACAAAATGTATAGTGCATCCAGGTCCTTCCCTGGCCTGAAATGTAGTGAGAAAAGTTTATATGTGAGTGCTTCGACCACAAAACTACTGCCTGTACTTGTGCTCCTGCAAGTGAATATTTGTGATGAGAGGATACAACACAAGGTAAGAAATTTGCTAAAAACAACACATTTCCACAAAAAAAAGAAAAAAATCAGATTTAGGGAAAGTTGTAATCTTCCAATGAAAAATCATTTAACACCAAAACCCTTCTTCATATGGTTTAATTTCAGCTCCTACTTTATCAAATGGACCAAAGCCTTCAGAGGCAGATTCTTTCCCATTTTACATCTGTATAATTGCAGTGTACAGGTAGCACAGGCAAGGAAATTAAAATGGCACAAAATGAAATTACCTTCTGCATTGCACTCTGGCAGGCCATCGAACCCCAACAGCAAGTTGCCTTCATCATCATACTGTCCATAGGTGCCTGGAGGACAGGTTGGGCTTGGTTTCTCAGTGGGTGGGTCAGTGGTGGTTGGTTCAGGAGTGGTGGTGGTGGTAGTTGTAGGAACAGTTGTTGTAGTGGTTGTAGTAGTTGTTGTGGTCGTTGTTGTAGGTATTGTTGTAGTAGTAGTTGAGGGAGTGGTTGTTTTCTTAATCATTTCAAGACCAATCAGAGGCTTTCCTCCAAGGCTTATTATTGGTTTATCTTGTGCACTCGCTACAGGTTTACTAAATCTGCTGTGTCCAAACAAAGGTAATCCATCAGGACTCACCATTGGGGCACCCTTTTCATCTAGGAGAGAAGAACAAACCCCAAAAAACTCATCATGAATCCATTTCAGGCTTACAGGGTGTTTTATCACATTAGATACCACAAGAGCACTGAGAGTGTGAATACAGCTTACTGTAACTAAACTGACAGAGAAGAAGGGTGTTATCTAGGAAAGGGCCATGGCTAAGTAAGTTGGAAAATGGTTCAGAAGAATCTCAGATAAACCACAGTGGTGTCCACTTTTTTCCAGCTGTTTGATAAACACTCCAGGGAGGTTTCACTTCAGAATCACAATGTGCAGACAGTACATTTAATCTAAGTCACTCTCACAGTTGTTGATAAAAGGTATAATGAATCCATATTCTGCTTTCTAAGGTCAAACCAGTGCAAGGAAAAACTGGGATGAGCTGGTGAGATGCTGTCACTTGTGTGCCAGATTCTGGATATTGCAAATATTCATGGCAACCAGTTTAACAACAGCCACCAAATTTGTATTCAAGAGATCTATACAGATGGAGTGACATGCAAAGAGCAGCATTTCCAGAGACCACATACAGGGTTTCTTTCTATATGTGGTCAGTTCCAGAAGAAAAAATGAAATAAACACATACACATATGGCTGGTACAATGTTAGCAGTGGGAAATAATTACTTCCATGTAAACTGATATAAACAATCACCAGTCCTTATTCTGGCTGAGTTCTACAGTTCTTTATAATGCTTATACAAGCAAGACGGACTTGAGAGATTCTTGCTGTCTCATACTCTGAAGTCCCACAGGATGCCCCAAAGCCTCCCCAATTCCTGCAATGTGCTGACTGTGATGGAGCCCTGAGGTACAAGCAACTCCAAATGGCTTGCATGGCACCTGGGGATGCCTGAAGCAATTAACAGTTCAAAGACTTGTAATAGGCGTACAAAAACTATAGACGCTTTTCCTGTAAGAAGGAAGTTGTAACTGAAGTTGTAACTCACCAACTATAGTACGTCCATCGCCTCCTAATTTCACTCGGAGAGGATTGCCTTGGGAATCTTGGAGGTATTTCCCTTCAGCATTTAATACTAGCCCTCGGTCAAGATCTACAATCTAAAAGCAATAGATGGACACAATTTTAGCTAACACAAGAGAAGGTGAAATGAAATTTCACAGCAGCAGAAATCGTTGGGAAATTTAGACACTTAATGTGGTGTTCAAGAATAGCTACAGCACACATGGACTTTTAAGATTCACTAACTGCATAATAATCACTGAAAAATCACTGCTGAAGGAAGCAAATCCCCAGTAAATCTCTGGGCTCCAGAGCTGCACAACCATATTTATATCACCTACTGTAGCTCTCATGGGCAAAGGAGCACATTGATTTTCTTGGGCTGCGCGACTCCTAAGGTAGATTCCTGTAATACTGATTGCAGTATAACCCTGAGTCCTTTTGAAGACAGGATTTAAAATTATGTCTACTAGCCAAAGAAAAAGTAAAAATTAAACTAATTAATTTATATTGAAATTGCAATGAAAACAAAGTAGCTAAGATTTTAATTGGGGCAGGAGACTGAAGAAAAGCCTCTGTCTCATAAAATAAATGTGTCTGAGATTTTGGATTGAATTCAAGAGCTAACTACAGTTAAAATCCAGTCCTCATTGCTATTTGAACCCAAAATAGCTTAACTGTATGCTATTTTAACCTGAGGTAACAGACACTGAGCCACAGAACACGAAAATGCAAAAGGTGTTAAGTGCTGGGAGGAAACTGGGAAGAGGACGTGAGCAGCAGTTCCAGGTTGGCAAGACAGACTTACATCTGGTGCTGAGGAAAAGAACTGCAGCAGGAAGGACAGCAGATCATGAGATCAGTCTCTGAAGCCCTCCAGGCCCCAGATTTGGCATGGATCATCTTACTTTACAAGGTGTTTATCCTGCTTGCAGTAATGCCTTCCTCTCGTGAGGAAGAGAGACATGTCCCATGGCCACTCAAGGACCTTTCTAGCACACTTTCTGGAGTCTATTTAAAGGGCTTTGAGTATGCTTTTCAAAATGCCTCCCTTGAATGTGACAACCTGATATATTTTTATGTTCCTCTAATGCAAATGGTAAGGTTGAAGTGGCCATAAAATAAATGTCTTTACGTGCCATGCCATGTGTGAGCAGCTCTGCTGATGCCAGGGAGGCTGACCACAGTTTCCTACTGCTCAGCATTTGAGCAAACATGTAGGAAGCACCAGTTCCTTCCCTGCTTTTCTTGGTTATAAACATGTTCGAAAGGATTTTAAAAGACAAGGTCATGACATGTAGGTAGCTCATGGGACTTTCTTGTCAATGGTATCTGAGCTCTTCTGCAAATACCTCTGGAAACATGTCTGTAAGAATGGCAAAACACTTAAAGATACCTACATATGTGCATTTAAAGACTCGTAAAAGTTATGGAGTAACTTTATATTTTGATACTCTTGCTCATGAGGTTCTATCTGAAGCATGAGTCTAGGAGAAGCATTGCTGAACATGTCTTTCACAGCATTTATCCTGGGCAGACCCCACTCACACTGCACAGCAGACAAGCCCTAAGTCACTGGGGAGTGTAAGTCCCATTGACTTTGAAAAAAAATGTTTCACTAAATTTAAGGGAGTAATGTAATGGTTGAAAATTCAAGCCATCAGGTTTTAAATCAGATATTAAAAATTTTAAAACAACTAAATCCAGAATTTGTCATTAGATTTCAGTGGAAATCAGGTCATTAGAAGTATAACTTCACTTTACAACTTCATTGACTGAAGGCATTGTTTGCCTGTCTTAATGAAAATACAAGTACAATAAAAGGTCAAAGAATCTTGAATTTGGAGAGAAGGTCACCCTACCCACTTTGTTCCTTGAGGGCCATTGATTACTTTCTGTCGACTTGGTTTTCCACTATTACCAGGGATTATTTTTCCATTTCCATTTTGAGTTGTAAGATTTGGTCTGCCATTGTAACCTGAAACAGAGAAGAAAACACACTACTCTGAAGAAAGCTGTGTAGCCTTAAAAAGACACTTTAAATTGCAAGTAAAGGCATTTTCTGACTGATCTGAAGATAAATCAGAGCAGAACGAGCCCAAACCATACTCTACAAACCAGGCACTCCATTTGTTCTTGGAGCAACTGTTGTGACATTGTCATATCCCTGCAGCTGAGGCAAGCATCTGAAATTGTTTCTTCTTGAAGTGTTCAAACACCCTTGGTTTGTCTCTGCCTTGTTTATTTGGTCTCTTTATTCCCTTCTTTTTTTTTTTTCTTTTTTAAGAAAGCAGGTCAACATTTCTCAATGGCACTACAGTCATTAAAATGTAAATATTTGTAAATATTTGGGAAGTGGGATGAGGGAAGAATCCATTATTAAACACAAATACTTGTTCAATCCTATCCTTATACTATATCCTGTAGTGACAAACTGAAAGGAGAGGGGATGGGAATTATCTCTATACCTTCTTTTTTGACCTGTAAAAGGGAGGACTCTCCTTCTCTTGCTGAAAAACCACTGCTAAACAGAAACACACTCAGGTCAGAAGTGGAGAGGCAGTGGTACTGAGCAGCAGGCCCCCCAGCTCCAAAAAGGTAGCAATTTCCACATCCTAGCTCAGAGACTTGCCTCCAAAAAAAAAAAAAAGAAAATATATACATACATTGACTGGGAAAAAACTGATTCCTTGGCTATAACCTTGCAATTGCATTGAAAGTAGTAAGCTTATAAAACCGTCATATAGAAATGTGTTATTTTTTCATGCAATATATCTCATCTTCCTTGGTATTCTGCCATGTTAAAGCTCTTTAAGATGGTGAACGTCTACACAATACTGAGTCTGACTAAAGCATATCTAATACAATAGCCCATCTGCATGGTCTTCATTGTGTAACAGTGAGGCTGCATTGAACTGAAAGTTGTTACCTACATATAACACAGAAGGTATTTACTAAAACACTCAGGTTACTTGATCCTATTTTGGATGCCCATGCATTGGAGGAAGAAAAACCAGTCACTGAGACTGTCTGGGATTCTCCATAGATGACATGAGCAATCAATAGGTGACACACCTTGATGTGTAGTGGACCCTCTGTTCTACTATCCAGGATCATCAAATATTCTGCCAGAAAGCAAGTCCCTAACATTTGGGGTAAATCACAGCCATAAAGATACTAGATTGCCTGACTGTGATGCGTGCAGTCCTCAACAGGTATGGGCAACCTCAGCCTGTCACTTCGAAAAAAGAGAAAAGTGGCTTAAAAATTAATTAAAGAAAACATAGAATGTCAGGACATCATGACAAAACACCTCACTGCCTAGGCATGGGCAAGGTAGTACTATAGAACCTACAAAGGCCTTTAAGTAATCCCCACAATGAAGAGCTATGTATTCTATGTATTCCTTTCACTGAGCATTCACTGAGCATTGCTCAATAAGGAACATAGTTCTTCCTCCAATTTAGTACCTGTCCTCTGTGGGTCATGGGATCCTGAACAGATCAGACCACAGGACATAAGGTCTGGAGCACCACACTATACCAGTTAGGCAATGTCCTCAAGAACTGGGCTCCTTGAGAGCCATCAAAATAGAAAGCAATATATTACACTAAATAACTGAACCTGCATTCTGATGGAGGACTTTTCAACTAACTGCTAACCTTAGGAAAAACACAATTAGTGAGATTAGTACAACAAAGACAATATACCTGGTCTATAAGGAGGTCTGACAAATTGCCGCTGGGAGGGGCTCCGTAGTCTGGAGTTCAGTAGTCGCTGACGAGGAGACAAAGTGGAAGAAGAGACTGTTGGAGAAACAGTGTGTGTGGTGGTAGATGCAGGAGATCGTGGCCAGACAAAGCTTGGTTTAGATACGGTATGCTTGTCAGAGGACTGAGTAATCCTTGATGCTATGGCAGAGCTTCCTGGTGATTCAGGAGAAACCACTTTTAATGCTGAAGCTTTTTCCATCTCTTCCTCTTCAGAACTTACTTTGCGAGGTAGAAGAGTGTCCATAGATTTTCTTTTATTGCTAGTAGTGTCATCATATGTGTTTTTGTTACCTCTAGAAATAGAAGGGGACCGTTTTGCTGCCAAAGATGTAGGTTTCTCTTCCACTTCTTTCTGATCATATTCACTGTAATAATCATCCTCTTCATTAGAAACTGACTGATGAGATTTAGATGAAGAAGAGGAAGGAACTTTTTGAGGAAGTTCAGTATTGGACATTTTGGAGGGCAACAGGCCCTTTTTTTTCTCTCTTTGGGATGCTGTTCTTGAGTGAGTAGGTAATGAAGGATGTGCTTGTCTTGAAGAAGTGGATGACAACCTTGGATTATACTGGTTGTCTTTTGCTGTATCACTGGCAGAACTGGAGTCTGGCTGAGTATGCCTTGCTTTGTAGGAAGGTACCTGAGAACCCAGCTGCTGTTGCTTTGATCGAGATGAACTTGAGCTTCCCTGAGAGAAAGATGCACGCAATCCCCTAGAAGAGGACACCTCTTTAGGAAACACAGAGCGGCTGCTTGCTCTGTCACTGCCCTCTGTTACATCCTCGTCATCATCTTCCTGCAATTCTTCATTACTCTGGGATGAGATGTGAGGTGGGAGGCGCCGGCCCCTTGAATGCAGTACAGAAGGACTGGTTTGTACCCTCTGTGGAGGCTCTGAGTGGGATGTCTTCTCCACTGGAAGATGAGAGGGGAATATCTTTCTAGACAAAGACACACTTGGTTTTGATCGAGCAAGCATTTCTTTCACCTCTCGACTGTCGTGCTCTTCAGGCTTGTGCTCGGAAAGAGAAGACTGCAAAAGAGAATGCTTTTCTGGAGCAGCTGTTCGACTTTGCTGTTCTTCTGAGTCAGAGTGAGGTGATTTTTCAGCATGTGTCTCTCTGAGGTGAGAATCAGAATCGATCTGAGGATTTCTTCTCTTGGAATGGACTGCTGAAGAAGACTGCCTGGAAGAGGGTAGAGAAGGGAATAGGGGGTTTTCATCTGTTGAGTCTGCCCTATGATTCTTATCAACATCCTTTCCATTGGATTTAGCACTGGGGGAGGAGCGAGAGTGAGGTGAAGTGTGACCAGCAGACCTCGCAGCTAATTTTGAATCCTTCCACGTGTGAGAACTGGAACCTGAGGGTAGCTTTGTTTGCTGTGACCTAGAACTGGGCTGTCCTGGTTTGTCCTCTGCTTCTTCACTGTCAAATTCATTATGGCTATCACGAGCATGGGAACCTGCTGATTTGGAAGTGGATTGATGTGAATGACCTAGAGAGCCAGACCTGCTGCGATGGCCTAAGACAACATCATGTGAGATAGCAGACTGCCGACTTGATGGCAAAGCCAGGCGACTAGGCTCCGAAGTTTTAGAAGACACTTTCACCAGCATGGGGTCTGGCTTCCCTTCCACATTACCCACAAGATCATTACTTTTCGCAGGCAGAGGATGGGAAGAGGTTTTAGAAGGCACATTATTGCTGCTTTGCCTCAGTTGCTTTGTTTCATTATCTGTGTATTTGGGAACAGACGAGGAAGAAGAGAGTTGTGCTGAGGATGGTAACAGTGCTGGTGGCTCACGTTTATCTGTGCTCATCTGGCGCGGCACTTCTGACGTGTGGGTTCGAATAGAGGTCCTCCCTGAGGCAAGGACAGGGTGGACTGGACGACTAGGGGACAAAGGTCTAACATTCCTCCTCTGGTCCTGGGCTTTTGGTGGTGATGTTGGAGCTTCTTGGGAGGAATCATGGTCACCTGTCACCTCCGTGGATTGGAGATCAGGTTTCTCCTCTTCTGTCTTTCTAGAAGGTAACTGAGATTTACTTAAGACCCCTCGAGTCAAGATTTTATTCTTATATTCAGAAAGAAGACTCTTTTTGTCACTAACATCAGGTGAATGAACAGACAGCTGCTTAGAAGAAGGTGATGGATGGGCTTTTGAAGAAACAGAAGAAGTTTGAGAAGGAGACGAGCCAGCATTCCCAGTTCTTTTAGCCTCTGAATTATCTTGAATATTTGTCTTTTGCTGAGCAACTGAATCCTCATGAGCATCTAGGGGCAAAAAAAAAGTGTTTATTCACAACAATAGAAGATGCACAAAAAATGACCAAAAGAAGAAACCACCCAGGTACCAAGCACAAAACAACTTATAAGAATATAAGACAATAATTATTGCTGTAGTAACCAGGTTGTGGAGTACAGCCGAGTGAAATTTTGGTTTGCAGAGAGGTACTTATGTGGAATTATTGTAACCTGAGTAAAACTTAGAGTGACTAAAATCAAATATCTAAAAGCAAGGAATGCAACATCCTTTCAGTGAAACCAAATCTTCATCAGAGTTTAGTCATGTTGATGGCATGGTGCTGTGTTATTCTATGTAAGGCTGTAGCCCACATTTTTAGTTAACCCAGCAAATATTCCTTTTGGCAAGAAGCAAACACACAGAGTAGTATCTGACCGACTTTCAAGAGCAGGGGTTGTCAGGAATAGAGCAGCCAAATGCCCAAAGCATTGCATTCTTTGGCCTTTGGACAGCAAGAGCACATAGTGTTGCCATGCAGTAGAGTATGGCATGCATTTATTTAAGACATTAAAATGTCCATAGGATGTCCTTTCACACGCTGCAGAGTGACAAACACTTATTTGGACAATATAGTGATGAAAAGGGTTAACAGAAACAGTATTAAGGAAGTAAAATCCCTGGGGTTAGATGAAGTGCAGAGGAGTTAAGTCTGTAAGAATTAACACAGCTGGGACCAACACAAGAATAGGCAAACCATGCAACTGGTTCAGATCTTGGTGCTCACCTGCCGGGATGGCGACACTGAAGGCTTTAGACTGAGGACCTGGTCCCCTCCTGTTTGCTGCACGAATTTTGAAAATATAGCGCTCCCCAGCCTGAAGACCGTCTATTATGGCTGATGTTGTAGCTCCAGAGTAGGTGATGGACTTTGCTCCAAATGGCTTGAGAGCCGGGGCGTATGAAAGAATGTATTCTGAAATGATTTGGCAGACGGTTGGAAGGAGGAAACTGAAAACAGTCCTGTTTCCAGCGGACAGACTGTATGGGTAGGATGAATTAGAACGTGCATTACTAAAATTAATACACTAGCAATGCACGCCGAGTCAAGAGCTGGAGTATAAAGATGTGAGAGCAAGATATATACAGATAAATACGTAGGTAAGCTGAACATTTGTTCATCTTAACAGACAAAACCAAATCACACCAATGACCTAATGACTGAGACAGATTATGTTAGCTATACCTTTATAGAAATACTTAAGGAACAATGCCCATCAGAGTGAAGCATCATCAAGAGGAGCCAGATGACAGCCATACACACTTCCAGAGAAGGTGCGGGGGGCATGAGAAAATTACAGCTACAACTACTGTGCTGTTTGGTGTGCTGCATCAGGAGACCTTTTCTATTTGTTTCTGGACACCAACTAATAAAGGGGGGAAAATGAGTCTTCTGAAAAATTTAAGTGCTCTAAATCAGAAATAGCAGGGGAAATCTATAGAGAAAAAATGCACTGGAGGCAAAAAACATGTATGAACATTGCCATGGAAATATGCATGTGGAAATCTCATCTGAAAGGCTGTGCAAATGCTAGGTATTGCAGATTGTTATGATCAGAATATCTGTTTTCTTAGGGCTCACGAACTGCAAACACATTTTAGACTTCCCAAAAGAAACAGAAATTTTGAACTTACTGGTTAGCTACCAACACATGATTCAGAGAATATATTCCTTCAAAACACAACTTGCTCACAATGTGGACAACACACAATTGCATTGCTAATGGTAGCTATATTCATCAGCAAATAAGAATGTTAAAATTTTTTCTTTTCCACAGAAATTATTTGGAAGAAGACCAACATTGTGTATTCAGATAACTATAATTCAAAACATCAGTACTAAAATCAGGTGACATCATTCATTGCTCTTAATTACTTTCTGATCCTAATTCCCAACACAGTTTTGACACGGTTATACTTGCACTGTACTGTAAGACCCTAGTCATGTAAAAGCAGTTCTTCCAGTCCGCTCTAGTGAAATTCTACCAGTTCCAAAGGCCGTATACTCATTCCTCAGCAGTGCTGGAGCCTGAGGGGCATCCCCATGAAAACATCAAAGCACTTATCTTTAATCTTGGAAATTATATTACTGCAGTCAAATATAAAATTTTCTAGCAGAGTTTTTGCTTAGAGGAGTTCTAGCTGTAACCTACAGGTAAGTCATGCCCAGATGATTGAGGTTCTTATTCAGAAAAGATAATTCTACCAGAAAATAATAGGACTGTAGATTTGTCAAATGGGAGCAATATCATGTCTGTACTACAAAGTCAAAATCTAACACACTATGCTTAACTGTAGCCAGGGCCAGACACCGCGTCAGAGAGAGCAAAGCAAAGTCTTGTTGCCTCTTAAGAAACACATCCTGCTCTCAGCTTTGAGTTTCAGATTACTGTGATACCTGTGCTCTGTCTTAGCTTTCTGTATTGAGAGAAATTTCACACCTATAGGAATAATTGTGGGCATGAAGAGGAACCTTCCCATTATACCTCCAAGGAATGCAAGTAAGATCTCACACATGTGCAGGTTTCATTCTCTTTTCAAACCCTTTGTAAGAGACACAGGTATTGGACAAAACCAGGGTTTTGACAATAAATTTCAAGGGCTGCCAGCTTTCTCTCTCCACAAAAAACCCACAGTAATACCCAAGAAGTCAGAGTGTCACGATGGAAAAACTCTATCGTGAGTAGATAATGATAATGTATTTTAAAGATAATGGTATCTTTAAAAAGAAGAAACTTATCTTTTTCTGAAAACAAGCCCATATTCCTTGTGTTAAGAAACAAGCCACACATAGTTTACCAAAATAAAGAGAAAAATCAATACTTTATATGCAAATGCATTTAATGTTCAGCTGAAAAATAAAACAATGTATTAGAAGGCATGGTAAGCTGTGAGTGTTTTTTTGTTTTCCTTTAAGATACCCAGGAGTTGCTTTAATTGCAGAGACACTGGTGTAGCTTCTGGTAACTCTCGGATGGCTACTGGAGGACATTTTCTCCCACTATTTTAATATGTGGTATAAATATATAAGGACAAGGTTGGAAAACAAAAGGATTGAAAGATGAAAATTCTGGATTACCATGTGCTATCAAAATGACCACGAAGTGTTAATTTAGTGATTTTATTTAGCCAGTAAAAATATCTTGTCATTTATTTAGTTTAGAAATGAGACCTCTCCTATACCACTTCATACTCAAGAAAAAACACAATATATTAGATACGTATAAGCATTCAGCTCTTGAATATTAGGTATCTTTAAAATGATTGTCTTGGATGAATCATCTAATGATCAGCAGACAAGAATGCACAAAGGCCTACAGACTGCTCAAAATTAGGAGCAGATCTGAAATTTCAGATGAAGTCCCTGCATGACCCTACTTTAAAAAATAATAATTCTTGGACACAATTGCAGGTCCATTGAAGCAATTGGCAGGCCTTCTACCGACTTCAAAAAGGAAGGCATTCCACCACTGCCCTGGAGAACACATAGAGTAGGCCTTGTATGCAGAGACAGTATACTTCCCTTCAGGGCAATGGTTTTTTAAATTCTGAAATGCTATAGTTCTGATAAGACACCTCCAAAAACTTGTGTAATTTGAGAACTCAATGTCAACCACTGAAGAACAGGAGAGGCCAAAAAATCAGACTGTTCATTTTCTGAGGGAAACAAGGAAAAAAATCCCAGAAAGAGTTTTGCAAATACTATGCAAAAACATAGCCACTGACAAATGATCTTTATGACTATGTACAATAATGTTATAGTACACAAAATTTATGCATATCTGCTGAAATCACGATTTGTGCTTGCTTCTTAAACTGAGGCTTTCCTTCCATGATAAACTAGAAATAAATCACAACAAAAACTCACTCACTTTCTTGGCAACTACCCAACTTTTCCTTCTTCACCTAATTCTTACAAATCCTTCTGGAAACTTCCTTCTCGAACTCCATCTCAACCTGCTTATTAACGGAAGAAGAGGTAAAACGTGCATGTATGATACTCCAGGAAGCTCTGTGACATCCCAAGCACACAGTGGCAATGGCTTCTCAGTGCCACTGTTGAATGCTGGGCTGGAAACATGAAAATATTGCTCAGATATAAGCCATTAACAAGAGTAAAAATTCTACCCCAGCAAAAGTTCCAGCTCACTGTGGGGCAGCATTCTGGCTTTGAGAAGATCAGCTCCTTGAGGGAGTTAAAAACCAACACTGATAACTCACCTTTGACTTTTCCTTCACTCTCTGGGAGAGCATCCCAGGATGCTGCTACAGAGGTTGGTTTCCCCTTTAGCGGCCAAACATCCAAATTTTCAGGTGCACTGGTAGGAGCTGTGAAACAGCCATACACAGAAGAGGCAAGTTAGAAAGGTGAACCAACACAGCATACACCTTTGGCTTCATCTTCTCCTGGCAGAGATTCCTATATGGCCATTTCAAACCTAAATGTGAAGAGCACACATGGCTCAGGTCCATGCATGCCTCTGTTACATCTCTCTCACACTGCCATAGCAAAATTTTATTCCATATTTTTAGGAACAGGCTGTCTGCACAAGACTGCTACTGTGGCTTAGCTGGAATGACATGGTAATTCGCTTGCTATTGACCACTTCCCTGTACCAAAGAGGCCTGACAGCTTCTCCAAAGTGGAGGGAAGATTTAAAATTGCTGCTCACAGAGTGGGATGGAAACCATGCTCCTCTTCTGACTGACGGGGCTCATCCAGCTGCAGGGGTGCAAATTGCTGACTCGTCCCACAGAAATAACCCTCTTCTCATCGCACCAAAAGAGCAGCCTGGTGTGCTCTCCAGGGCCCTACTGTGGGGATGCAGCACTGAGGCTTTTCCTGTATTCCCAACCCTCTGCTGCCCCAGGCAACCACTTACTCTGGCTTTCCCTCAAGTAAGTCCTATTCAAATCCTAAGACTTGTGTTACCCCAAGTAGCTTTGGAAGACATACCTGCCTCCGGGGTCCGTTGGTAAACAGACACACTCCATTTGCCTTCCTTTTCTCCCTCCAAGATTTGAATGGCAAATTCATACATAGTGTCTGGCGCTAGATTCTCCACCAGTGCCCGCCGGTTGGACACCTGTTTGTAATCCCACCTTGCAGATTCCCCCTTTTCCCGATAGCGAACGTTATATTGTCTGGGATCAGAAACACAGGAAAATAAAAATTCACACGTGGAAACCTAGCATTGGCAGAACCAGAGAGGAATGGGGATGCTTTCCCCTCAGCTAGCCTGCTGGGGCTTACTGAGGAACCTACAAAAACGCAAACAACAAAGTACCAACACACCAAAACCCAACATCTTTTAAACAAACATTTTTGTCTTCCTCTAATGAAGCGTGATCACTTTCACCCCAAAAGACAGACCACTCTTTCCAGACTCTTACTCAAAATACCCTCTTCCCCTGAGGGAAGCCACAGAATTTTCTGAACTGAGCCAGGCATCCCAGGGAGGTCCACACCACCATCTCACTGCCCCATGGCCATGAACATGCCCAGGTGGCTGGGAGCCCCTTGCCCCCAGTGCAGCATCAGCTTGGTTCCCACATTTCTGCCTAGATAACTGCTTCCACAACGAAACAGAG
>JAWWTY010000106.1:57497612-57548422 GCA_035222235.1 Margarornis squamiger | reverse complement strand
AGCCCCTTGCCCCCAGTGCAGCATCAGCTTGGTTCCCACATTTCTGCCTAGATAACTGCTTCCACAACGAAACAGAGAACATCTGAAATTACCAGTTTTCCTGCTGTGACCCTCAGAGTATTTCAGCATCAGGTTGCACAGCTCTTCGGTGTTCCCAGGCTGAGCAACACAATCCACTGTTTTCAGACCTCTGGCAGTTTCTAGCCCATTTCCCTGTTTGTTTTGGTCTCCAAGTGCTGTGGGATGCTGCTTCAAGCCAAGCTCTCCCACTCAGAGGAGCCCCTGACCTGCTCAGCCTCAGCTGCATGGGGTTTCTGGAGGGTCAGAGGATGCAGGGTGCCATGAGGGGTGTCCATCACAGTACAGTGATGTTTCCTTCACCCATAGTATGGTTGTCTCAAAGCTGTAGTCTGTTCTGCCAATGCAAGCCAACACCTCACCTCTGTGGGCTGTGCCCCATCCCCCACTTCTTCTTTCCCCATGCATGCATGGGGATTTGCTGCCTGTGGTGATATACCAGCATTTAAATAGCAAAATACACACAGTTGGGGCTGGCAACATTTCAGAAGTGATGGAAACCCCTGTATTCCAGCACTTACACAGATCTCTAAAATACTAACAGTGTTGAGAGGCAAGCTAAATTATTCTCATAACCAACAGTAATTAAATAAATGCAAAAGCATTCAGTATTGCATTGGCAGCAGCTCCCTTTCAGTATCCGTTTAAAAAACACAGGGCTAACTACCTATTTGCTGCAACCTTCTGTTTTTCATACAGTGGGTCTGTCCAAGCAACGAGCACAGACTGAGAGGACATAACTCGAACAGTTATGTCTTGTGCCACCTCCACCTCTTCCTCCTCTGAAATGGCAAAACAAAACAGTATATCAATAACAACATTAGAGTTCTCTTAAAAAACAGTAAATGTCTTCAACTGAAACTGCAATACTCACACAGCACAGCTGAATTACAAATACAATTAGGAGTGGAAACCCAAGTACATTGATTACTGATGGTATGCCATGGAAACACCATTTCTTTTGTTAGTTTTCTGCCTAAAAGACCAAAGTACTAATATATTCTACAGTCCTTCAATATTCTATCAGTGCCCAAACTATTACTTACAGCAAATGTTTTATTAATGTACTGTTATTCATCATCTCTGGCAAGCTCACTGCTAGAGCTGCCTGGAGAGCAGAAATTTTGTCTTATGAAAAATTTTGAGATTTTAAAATCTGGTTTCATTTTGAAGGCCAATAAAACTTTCTTCAAAAAATCTTTCACAAAGGAGAATTCTTGCACCTTTTATGTTTTTGAGTGCTTCAAACAGGTTGTTTGAATTCAGCTTTTAATTTTGAAATAAGTCGAATGAAAAAAATCATTGAAGTAGTTTATTTTCACATTCCAGAATATCTTTTGCAAACAATTTATAAAATTTTAAAATTAAGTAAAACTAATTTGATTTTTTGAGGCTTTTAATATTGATGAGGCTTCCTTTTCTATCTGTCCATCAAAGTTTTTCTAGTTTAGGCTATTATCCCATGAAAGGCACAGAACGTACAAGGTGAAACCCTCCAGCAAGAGTTTTCGAGATGAGTAACATTGGAAAAAATATTGATGTCTCGGGAAAGGAAAGGAGGCCGTAAACTTCAGAGTACGATTCCATTCTCTAGGGATCTTACTCATGTATGACTGAAATTGAAGCAAAGACTGCCCTTCTCTTCAGCAGGTGGCACATTACCCAAAACCCACCACTGTCTGCATGGATGGCAGACAGCAGGGAGGCACATTTCACCTCTTCCAATCAGAGGGTTCTCAGGTTCTCAGGCTCCAGACTTTCCAAGCCAAACAGTTACTACACAAAGGTATAGCTAAGACAACCCACCTACTACTCACAAGTGGCTTAGGGGGCCTATTCACAAAGTCTTGCAATGGGAGCACCTGAAGAGAGAAAGTGAGCATGAGAATTGGAGGGTATCACCTCGCCAGAAAAGGTGTGAGGTGGGATTTCAATACACCCCAGTTCTCAGTTCTGACAAACCTCTCAGGCACACAGCATGATTCTTGGGGTGTCCTGTGCAGCACCAGGAGCTGGACTCAGTAGTCCTGGTGGGCCCCTTCCAACTCAGCATATTCTATGATTCTATGTCTCTGATCACCATCAAAATATCCTAAACACTCTGCTGCTCCCATGGCATTTGCATCACAATGCGAGGGGATGAGAAAGTGCGCTGTCATGGAGAGGACTCAGAATCTTGCTCATCCTTCTTAACCTTGTCAGCAGTATATAATGTCTTGTTTCCAAAAGAAGGAGAAAACTTTTGCTGACCAGGTGGAGGCTTCTGGAAACCAGGCCTCCAGAAAAGGGGCTGGAGATCTGAGAAGAAGGCATAGCATTGTGGGAGTCCTGGCTTTGATTTCAACAAGTCTTCTCATGCAGTTATTGCAATTCATGACATTTGTTAATAGCTAGAGAGGAGGAGATTAAAGAAAAAAACCAAAAACAAAACCAAACAAAACAAAAACACAACTCAGAAACTCAATCAACCATATTGAAGAGTTGTATTATTACATCAATCCTGCTTGAATTAAAGAAGCAATTGGAGACATCCATAAAGCTCTTTAACACATAGAGAAAAACCTAGCAGCTCCACCACCAAAAGATTTGCAGTCTAAAAATCACAAATCTATCTCTTTGTATCCAATTGTCTCCACTGACTGACACCAGATGTGAAAAAAACATACCTGTGACTTTTCTTTTCGTTAAAGATGACCTATAGACAGGTTGGCTCCGTCCTTGGAAGGTCCTTGATGGCAGCGAAACCACATGAACTGACTCAGAGGCTGTACATACAGGGGAAAAACAGAGGCTTTCCTGTCACCTTTTTCATTGAAAAGAAATAATGGATTTCAGAGCAGTCCCACCACATGCAAGGAGTATCTTGGCTATGGCTCTTCTCTTCACCCTTTCCCTCTGCTGCTAATATGAGTAACTTACACATTTCTCTTCAACACAGCATCAAGCTCTTCTACAATTTCTACCCTATTCTCTAGGTTGTACCCTACCCCTGTCAAGAACACATTACAGAATACAATCATAGTGAGCATTTTCCTTTATAGGAAGAAGGCTTTTTGATGTCTAGGACAACATGTGATCTGTGATCACCCAGCAGCCAAAGGGGATTACAGGAGTGTGCTAGCTAAACTGGGTGCTATCAGGGAAATCTAACTCACCTAGTTTTCTTGCTTCCTGGTTTTGTCGCTGTTGAGGCATTGGAGCATAGCTCATCCTTCGGCTGCTCTCTCCATACCCGCGGGGATAACCTTGGGGTCTGCTGCGTGGACCTCTGAGGCCTGCTACATAAGGTGCCTTCCACCGAAAAGGTAACTTGCCATCTGGAGACTGGGCACGCCCTCTCAGAGGTCTGTTTGGCATGTCTTTCTCTTAAAAAAATAAGCAAATACACACACAAACCCCATCACAGTTATTATGAAGCATATGACATGTATAGCATTTCACATGTGTGTTACAAACACATCTATTAACATCAGAATAAAGAGCATAATTTTATAGTTTTTTAATTTTTTCTATTAAACTAAATTTCAGTAACAGCAAGTTTCCAAGCGGAATGTACAATACTCCACAGTGTCTTTTCCCAGGCCCTTCAGACCAACTGGTGCAAGACACCAAAAGTGAAAACAGACTGCAACACAAGAACTCCTGCCAGAAACTGGGGATGTCTTGTAGCTTTCCTGTTTAATCTTTTCCTTTTCCTTTTTTTTTAATCCTCTTTCCCTAGTTCAAGTGCACCAATACATTATTTTTTTGGCAAATGCTAAAGTTCAGAGTAAAATGAAGCACAGAACTCTTTCACTATTTTTAAACTTCCTTTTAGAAAGCAATCCACATTAAAAGCAGGTTCTTTTCCCCTAAAACCATCACTAATGGTTCTGCTCTGCAACAGACTCATATTTAAAAGGTCTGTTCTGCACATGCTTCAACTTCTGACTTCCCAAACTCCCATTATATGATCCCTTGAGCATCCAGCGCTGCAACAGCTACCTTATGCAAATCAGGTTTTTTTACATTTGCAGGCAAGTTGGCAGCATTCTTTTAAGAAGTGCCACTGCTGCAAGGATTACTCAAGTAACCAGCTTGGTTTTCTGAACAGCATCTCCAGTCTTCATGGCATTCTCCATTGTCTATGACCTGCACTATGTTACTGTGCAGGCTGAAAGCAGAACTGATAGCAGAAAGAAAGGGGCTGGCAGCCCCATCCAGGACTGAGATCTGTCATACTTGTAGCAATTTTTGCCTCTTATCTTTTACATTTTGCACACACAACAGCTTTTTCTGTCTTCCAGTAATGCCATTCCACCAAGCACGGAGCTTACACACTGTATTTGCACCCTCTCACTCACTGGCTACGCTAACCATTGGAAACATGGCAACGTCAAGAGAACAAGGGACTGGGGCAGAGATCTGCCAGAGACATGGACAGACAATGAAAATCAATGCATCAAAGTACCAGTTCAGGTGCTCTTATTTATTCATTACAGAACTTAAACATTTTACCTTAAGTAAGTATTGATGGCTGCGTGTCCCTATATATGACAAAAGTAGGTATTTTTCCAGTATTTCTGCTCAGTGACCCCTGCTATAACCAAACTGCTCACTAGTCTTGACCTGCTGACAAGATTGCATCTTCTTAGACACTCCTATCACATTTTCTTCTATTAAATTACCATTTGGAAGGAATCATAGTAACCCTCAGAGCTGTTTGCAGAGCTTCTCTTAAAATCCCTGTGAGAAATACAGGGCTTCAGTGCTGATGAGGTGTGTAACACATGCAGAGAACCACACAGTCACAGGAAACTCTGCTTTCTACTGAAACACTGGGCAGCAGCTCAGCATGGTAAACCTTCCTTTTTTATTTTGCCTACAAAGACATGGATCATCAGTTTAAACACATGGACTTCAGCAGCTTGTCTCTTCTGGTGTTGCTCCTCATCACCCCAGCCAAATGAAGCAACTATAAAAGCAGATTGATCAGCCAATTAAGCTGATTTTACAGACACTTTTTGTTGCCAGAGCAGTATGTATTAGCCGGATCACAGCAGTGGAACTGGTCCCAGGTGTTTAACAAACAGTAAATGCTTTTTGCTTGACAATAAATATAGTTGCTTTCATGAGGGTTCCTGAGCACTTTCCAAGGAATGTTCTCAGTGACATACTCTATTAAAAAAATCACCTGCTCCCAAGTGGTTTCTTTTTTTTGGCTCTCCCGAGCACCTGCTCAACACAGATTTCAAAAGCCCTGAGTCACTGATTACACAGACACACATCCTTCATTGCCAGTACCACCATGGAGAACTGAAAGAAGGCAAAATCCGAGTTGGAATAGACACCTGGACATCTCAACCTCCTGTTCAAAGACAAACTGCCTCCAACACTGTGTGAGGCCAGATCTGACTTTCCCTAGCTCAGTCTTCAAAACCTCCCAGGACGAAGATGTCACAGCCTCCCTGTGGACCTGCTTCAGCACTGTGCCATGTGCCTATGGTGAAAGTTTTATCATAGACTCACAGAATTGTTTAGGTTAAAAAACCTGTTTAGGTTAGTTCAACCTTTAACCCAGCACAGCCAAACCCACCACTAAACTATATCCCTAAGTGGCACATCTATATGTCTTTTAAATACCTCCAAGGATGGTAATTCAACCTTTACCTTGAGCAGCCTGTTCCAGTGCTTGACCACCCTCTCAGTGAAAAAAAATTTCCTAGTATCTGATCTCAGCCTCCCCTGGCACGACCTGAGACCACTTTGTCTTGTCCTGTCACTTGTCACCTGCGAGAAGAGGCTGATCCTCACCTTGCTGCAGCTTCCTTTCAGGTAGTTGCAGAGAACCATAATGTCTCCCCTTGAGCCTCATCTTCTCCAGGCTAAACAGCCCCAGCTCCCTCAGCCACTCCTCATCAGACTTGTGCTCCAGACTCTTCACCAGCTCCACTGCCCTTCTCTGGACGTGCTCCAGCACCTCAATGTCCTTCTTGTACTGAGAGGCCCAACACTAAACACAGTATTTGAGGTGTGGCCTCATCAGTGCAGAGTACAGGGGGATGATCACCACCCTAGTCCTGCTGGACACTATTTCCAATATATTTTCATAATGTCCAGCCCAAACCTCCCAAACTGCTACTTGCAGCTCCTGCCCGGTGTGATGGCACCACATGTGCCCTGTCACCATGAAGTGGCCTTCCTGCATCCTCCCGTCAAGTAGCGACTGGCTGCTGAGCTGTTGCCCTGTCCTGTTTGTCAGACTAGGCCAGCCCACTCCCTCATCCTCTCATTGTAGCCCACATGCCATAGGTAGCCACCACCCTCCCAGGTGCCAACATGTCTCCTGAGTGTGCCAGCCCTGGCCAGAGGGAAGTAATATTTCCACTCTTCCAGGCACCTGTGGCTTTTGCCAGGCTGCAGTGCAAGGACACCGTGCTGGTTTCCTCTCAGCAGCCCCATATGCTCACTGGCCCAGGGTAGCTGGGAGGAACACTGCAGCCCATCAGCTCTGCTTCCCCAGTCAAAGTTGCAGCTTTCATCTGCAATTAAAATAGAGAGTTGAAAGGGACAAAGGATACAAAAGGAACCAGCCCAGCCAGAGAGCCATACAAAAAATATTCAATCTAAAACAAATGTGGGTTTAGGCAAGAAGAAGTTTATCAACCCTAAAGCTGAATGCAGGGGATCAGCTGAAATTTAAAAATCAGGGCTTTCCAAGGCTTCAATTAATTTCCTCATGGTAGCACCATACTCTACTGCCCGTTGTTCCCATTTCAGTGGTTAGTTCCTGTTTCTGTTAATCTTTCCTCATCACAGTTTGACCAACAGGAACCAGAAGGCACCCAGAATGGAACTATCAGAAATGCTTTAAATGGCTTTGCTGATAACTGCTGATCCACCAAAACCAGTGTTTTTGTGTGAAGTCTGTGCCAGGCTTCACAAGAAAGGGATTTCTCATTAAAAATGAAGAGCAGCAGTAGAAGCTTGCCACAGCCCAGGAGCCATCAGTCTGGTCCTGACCTCAGCCACACAGAGAAAGAAGATGAAGCTGGGCTCATCACATCTCCTCATACGAGTACCTGCTGGGCTTCTGTCTTGTCGGGCTTAGCCTTGCCAAAATGATAGTACTTCCCAGTCAGGACATTTCCCACTCCTTAAATCTCCCATAGGACAGAAAGTCACTGTCTTCTGCAGTCACAGCCCTTGCACCTCAGCATTCTCTTGCTCTGGTCTCCTGCTCTCATCTTGGCTCTGGGAAAGAGTCTGGGTTTCCACAAGGAGGATAATCCTGGGAAAATAGAGACTAAGCAACAAAAAAGATCACTGTGTCCTAAAGACCAGAGTTTGGTCCTCCTGGCCAAGGCTCATTCATCTTCAGAAAAACCCAACCCAAACCAACAGCAATAGCAACAACAGAAACCACACACACACAATTGTCCTAAACAAGCTACACTCATCAGGGAAGCAATGGAAGGAGGAAAAAGTAAATCCTATGCATCATTTAAGTCATTCAACTTCCAAAGTAGCCTGTTCCTGTGGGGATACTGAACTCACCGGGAATAGTCTTGAACGGTTGTAAAAAAATTAGATGAGGCTGCCACTGCAGGTCAAGCACTATGAGGACACATCCCACCACCTTCCTGCATCACTAGGATACCATTCACTGTATATCTAGGTGCTGGACATGACCCCGGAGATGACATGATCTGAACCCATTCAAGAGACTACACAGTGGACTTTTTGCCACACTGGGCTAAAGAAAGCAAAACCTCTTGAAAAATCAAAGCATCATTTCAATCCTAGACCAAGGAGACAAGAACAGGTCCAAGAAAAGGGGGTGTGGAAAGGATGAGCTGAAACAGGGGACATCAAAGTCAGTAAAAGATCTACTATAAAAATATTAAAGGTGACACAGAAATAGAACACACAGAAATCTGGAGCAGAGAGAAAAGAAACATAGTGCTGAAACTAAGAGATGACTAAGAGTGAAGAAGCATGGGGGTAAACAAGGGAAGGGCAAGACAGACTTGTAGGCACTGGATGCTGGGCTTCATCCACCTTCAACACGACCTTGTGCAAATCTTCCAGACTCCTCCAAACACATTAATGTGACAATAAAAATTGCCTCTCTTAAGCACAAATATCCACTAGGTATACAAATACACCAATCCCAGCAACAGTGGTGTGGAGATCTGTAAATAAAACCTCATCCTTCTCGAGGAAGAAAAGACACATCAGATTCTAGCTGCAAGCTGGCACTCCCAGTGATGCAAGAAGTGGTAGATCTACCAACAGGAGAACTAAGCACAAACAGAAACCCCAATATTTTGCTCACTACCTGGCATAACACTCCCATGCCACATGGGATGCCTGCACTGTACTGCAGCTCACTTCCAGAATAAATGCCACAGCTTCACTGAGGCCAGCTGAGTCCAACCTAGATAAATGGCCATCCAGTAACAGCCCAGAATGCTGATCACTTTTAGGGCCCCTGAGCACTGAGCAGTGGGGAACATTTCCACCACTTCCCTGGGCTGCAGTCTGATCCTGCCAAGCATGCCTCCCTACCTTTTCCAATGGTCTGAACTGGGGCAGGTTGACAGCTTCTCAGCAGAAGATGGCCTCAACAGGTCCCAAAACAAGATTTTGTATCAGCATGGAAGCTGCACAGCTGAGAGCTACAACAGTGCCTGTGGTTTCTCCTTTCCGAGACAGTAGATATGAGTACGGGTCTGCAGCTGTCTGTTCCCCATCTAACACTTTCTTTGACATATCAGGAACTCAGCTGGCTCTCAGCAAACTCTGGATGACGTCCTAGCTCTATAGCAATGAAAAGCTAAGTCTTCAGATGCTTTCACTCCTAACCTCCTTTATTTTTCTAATAAATTCAATCAAGCTACCAAGTACTTGATGGAACTGAAGGTTGATTCTTCCTCATCTACCTATTATTTACCCTGTAAATATCTCCAAGTATTTTTCACTTTTGTTCCAAAACTGATTTAATAGTTTTCTGGACCTCCGCTCTGGGCAAACTAAATCAACTGGTAATCATCTTCAGAACTCATCAAAAGAGCTCGCTGCAATTAAGTAAAAAATAAAATAATTTTCTATATTCTGGAAAATGAGAAAGAGTCACTCCCTCGTATTTTCTTCAGTGTAGAAATCCAACATTACCTAGACCTGAAGGAATTTGTGTATAGTATCTTGGTCCCAAAAAAGCAGGGCTGATTAAAGCCTTGGTATTGATTTTTCACAGATGAAACATCCACTGGTATTGCCAAAATTTCTGTGCGTGTCAGTACTGTAAGAGAACATTGTACAAATTATATGAGCCCAAAGCATGAGGTCTAAGCTGAGGGCAAAACATTCTCTAAACAACCACACAAGGAGGCAGCTTGCACTTGCCAAATCACACAGACTCTCCAGAGGGTCTCATCAATTATCTAGCAAAGGACAACACAAAATTCCTCCAGAAGAAAAGTGAAGTACTGACCCCTAGTAATCAATCTGTAACTGTAGAGGAAAACATACCAAGCAATTCAAACCTGCTAAGATACAAGCACAAAAAGTAGTTGAAATCTGAGGTCACAAAAAATCAGGCATTTCAGTTCATCACTACAAGTCTAGGTAAAAATTTTTCCTTTTGCCTTCTCTAGTCAGCAAAAAGAATTCTACACTTTGCTTCCATGTGCCATAACTTCAGGACTGGAAAACTGGACCTATAAAAATGTGTTCTGCTGCAAAGAGGACACTTACTTGGCACAGTCAGTATACAACATCCATATCATTTATAAACAACTATCAACTTCTCTTTTCACTTCAGGCAGACGTCTGGAAGACTAACCCCAGCCATGGACAACGTAACAGCTTCAAAGCAGAGGCTGTAGCTGCTTAGAGATACCAAAGTCATCAGAAGGCCAAAAATGGCAAGTGGCAGATGAAATACCACAATGAGCAACTTGACCAAAAATCATCATAGTCTGCACTGCAACAGCAAACTGGTGGGAATTTGGGGGGTTTGGGGTTTTTTGGGGGGGTTTTGGTTTTTTGGGTTTTTTTTTAGGGGGGTGCGAGGGGGAGGCAGGGAGGAGGTGTTTTGGCTTTTATTATCATTTTTAACTTAAGTTCTAAGCATCAAATGAAACTTACTGACCCTGGACCCTGGATTTAAGACTTTACCAGCCAAAAGAATATAGATTAAACAAAATGTGCTGAACTGCTCAGTTCATTCATTCTCAAAGAGCAGATCCCTATCTTAAGAAGGCCTTAACTGATTCCTAAGATCAACCAATTGTCTTCTGAGGTGGTAACCTTCGGCCACTGCCAATGTGCAATCCAGTTTCAGAGCTGAGCAACTCAGTTTACAGTCTGTAGCATTCCTCCCAAAACCCACCACCAGGGCTAGAAAAGTACCTCAGCCAGAGGTGATTCCTAGATCTCTGAACTCTTTCTTTGGGAAACAACACTCCTCTATACCACGCATTCTTATAAGCCCTAGCACCAAGCAGATATCAGCTGTACTTGTAGCAAAAATTGATAGTGAATTAATGAAAAGAAAGCGGTACTACCTTTTGATTCTTCAGCTGGAAACTCTAAATTTAATTCCATTTGTGAGGTAAGACTACTGCTAAAACCTATTGTATTGGCCAGTCCTAAATGCAACTGCTTGAGCGGTAAGTTCAGAACACATGTTGCAAACACATCCAAAGGCACCTCTACAAATGGTTTCTTTTGAAAACTTGTGAAACAGACACAGGCATCTGCCCAAGACTGCAGAAAGACTGAGGGATGCCAGCCCCACAGGAGGCACCAGGAGAGCCAGGAAGTAAAGCCCCACACTCTTGTGGCAGTGTTCATGTACTGGCTGCATCACGACCAGACCTTCTCCAGAAAAGAGTTTATCATTTTTAAAAATATTTTGCAACATGATCATTCCTTTCTTCTTCATGGCCCCAGTGGGCATGGTTTTCCAAATGGTGCTCTACCATCTACCAGTAGGTTAATCACTTTATACATTAGCTTTAAGGGTTGGGACAATTCTGATACACCACTTTATCTTTTCACCCGATTTCAAATAGATTATGAAACAGACTGTATTTCAAAAGGAGAAAGCAGAGCTTTCCTAGCAAAGCAGGCATCTACAGCTCTGTAGTTCTTTGTGCAACGTAAGGCTTTCAACCCAGTTGTTATTCATGAACAGGAAAAGGGAAATGTCATTTTACCATAACTGAAAGGCATGGGGAAAAAAAAATATCCCATCTTTCTCATCCAGCAATCCACACAGGGGTGGCTATTTTCTTCCTCACTTTCACATACTCTCACTGTTAACTATTGCCATACAGCTATCCCCAAGCCACAGCAGCGGAAAAGTAAAGAAGAAAGAGGACGGACAAAATACCACACAAAGATATTTGTTTTCCACCCAAAAATTAATGCACCGTGTCACTTTGGCAAAGTATCACTGGATATTTTTTTTTTAAGTTGATGGTTTGATCAAAGCTCCGTTGAGAAAATGTGAACAATTTCACCAGCTTCAATGAGGTTTGGATGGGGGCCATCCCGAGAAGGGTTCACTCTGCAAAGATATTTCCTGCAGTTGGTGAGCCAGCTCAAACAGTGCTGATGTGGCCCTCCGAACCAAGATGTGCTGACTATTCTAACTCCACAAGACCCTGGGCTCAATAGTTTACTTCAGAACTGCCATGGCACAGAGCAGAGCACTAGCTCTGGTGGGGACCTTCACAGCATTGTAGCAGCTAACACGTGTAAATGCCTAAGTATATGACCAGAGAAAGCAGGACAGAAATGGGACAACAAATCCATCCTCAGGCTTACTGGGTCAGTAGGTCCCCTAGCATTTTAAAACACACTGTCCTTATGTGGGCTGATCAACTTTTTTAATGATGCTAATCTATACACTCAGCATCAGATCTCCACCTAGAAATAAGCTAATCAAAGCAGTGGAAGCAACAAAAATCCTTTGTTTTTTGCAGAAAAAAAAAAATGCTCAGCTCATTTCCACACACTTCTACTTGGCGCAGAAAGTTGGGACTGGAACACTTTAGTTCCTGCAAAGCACAATGGAATGTGTGCCATAATTCATCGGGCTCCGGTCAGGAGTTTTGGGCAGAGGACCAGTATCCAATGGTAATGTCTGATTTAAGGAAAGCAATTCATTATACATCTGTAGAGGAGTTACCTGGCATTGGGAAGACATTCTTTACATTGACAGCATCAACAGAAGTTTCCAGTGCTCCCTTAGAAGAATGCTCTGAATGCTAAGCACAGTGAACCAGGGCATTTTCCAAACTCAGCAATGTATTTCTACACAATTAATACATCTATTAACTTAAGAACAACCAACAGTGATTTACCGAAGGCTTCACATTCTCCCAGTGATGTCCATGCACAGGTTTCCTTCTGCATCAGCACCCTTTGAGAGGACACACTGAGGCTGTAGCCCAGCCCCTCTCACACACCCACTGACTTTGGATGCCTCACATCTGGGCTTCTTCAGTAACCAAACCACTGTGGTGGCAAAAGCCCCCAGAAAGCCCAAAGGGGCTGCCAGAGGACACTGCAGACATGGCCCTGGTCTGCAAGCACCTATCCAGGGTGTGGTGCAACACCTGCCTCTTCACAGAGTCGGAGAAAAAGTGGTACTAGAGGGGCTCCTTGTGGAGACAGAGCAAGTGAAACCAGCTGGCAAAGATAGGGGCTTGCCCTGACCATTTCTGACTTCATCCCCAGGCTGAGCTGGGGGACTAAGAAGTGCTTCTGCTAAAACAGCAGAAGGGCAAAGGGGTCATAACCGGTTTATTTCAAGATACTTTCCCACTGCAGATCCCCTTCTCACATCCTGACCCTGGCCCTTATCTCCATTCATTCCATATGTGGAAGAGCAATCATGTTCAAAGTCATAACTAGTCTGTGTCTTTCTCTGCACATGTCATGTCTCCACACATGCCTTAAACCGAGATGTTTTTCTAACAGCTCAACATCAATAAGCTTGGAGGACAAGGCAGAACACCTGCAAGCAGTATGGCTCTGTGGGATGCCACAATATCCGTATGGACAACAGCTTCATCTCTGCCTTTCCTGATGCATCCAAAATTATGTATGTACATACTTTTACTGTGATAGTATCTAGCAGCAAAAAGCATTCCAAATGCTTTTTCAGACCATGAAAAAGAGGCTGGTAGCTGGTCCATAAATCATAACTATTTAACATTTACCCTCAACTGACTTTTTACTTAACTAACTAACTGTGTGAACAGACTTCCATGAGTTTTGCTACAGAAACAGTGTGGGTTGCTCCCTCTAATGCAGGCAGAGGACTCAGCGTTCCCAGTTCCTATGGGACATACTCCAGCACTGCCACAAGGACAAGAATGCAGCTTTAACTTGGAGTTTACTGATTTTCTATTGTTTAAGGCTTTTTAGGACTAACATTTGTGAAAAATTAGGTATACATATAATAATAAAGACATGTGCAGGGAGCCTTCACACCAAGAGGACAAAAAGTCCACATAGTCAGAAGAACTGAGCAGGTGGTTTGCGAGCTGTCCTGGCTGCACAGCTCAGGCCCTTGGGGCTCCTTGTTGCCACCCATATAACATGCATGGCCTAGGCTGCAAAACACATGGTTTACATCAGGCCACTGTTTCAGTTCTGGGAAAACTACAGCCTACTGCTCAACTCAGCAGCCACTTCTGGGAGAGTCAAACGTGAAAGCCATTCCAGCAACAGGCCTCCCGATAGCTTCCAAGCATGAGGCAGTGAGATGGATATGTATGCATATAGCATAGACTGTAAAATCAGGTATGGTATGTAGGGTTACAACCCTTTTAAAATAAAATCTCCAATTGCTAAGGGAAAAGGGAGTAATGCTTAATGAAGAATGTACTTATTACGTCTAAAAAACTTTAATTATTCCCCATACCCCCCAAAAAAAAAAAAAGGAAAGAAAAGAAAAAAGATGAAGATTTGGAACTCATTTTGGAAAATTTTTAAAATCAGCTACTCCAAAAGCAGCATTGGAAAGTGGCTTTTAAACCTGTTACACCTTCACCTGCCTATTTAATACTAACTCATACTGCTATTACTCTGTTTTTCTTTGGGATTCCCTTTGGTGCATCTTTCAAGGTCCTGATAGCATTAGATTTCTTATATTTGAAGTTCTTCATCTGGTGAAAATAATTTTTTCTGGTGAATTGTTCTCTTTGACATGGTTCAACTGTATCAGCCAGAGGTACTGCCAAAACAACTGAAAACATAAGGATTTTTCTTTCTGTGCAAGGCCGAGTCACAATTCTCCAGCTGTTCCTCGAGAGTCCAGAAAACAGTCAGAGGATAAGAGGACAGCTGGATTAGGTAGCATCATAGCAGAATAAGGTTTACAACCTTTAATATTTACATAACAAATAAAAGTAAAATCCATAAGATTTGAGTAAGTTTCAAATGTACATATAGGTAGCCTTTTAATTTTTGTTTACTGACTTCAAGTCTAACCTTTTTCTACCTTAAAAATGGAAGGCTGCAAGGAGGGACCAGACCTCTGTGGTACTCCAGTTTGACCAAAGCTCACTGCCTTCAGTGGGAGCCTCTACTTTATCAAGCCTGTCACTGGAAATTTGGTTTGCAAGAACGGGGACTCACTGATTTTACAAAAAACCAAGTTTATAGGAAAGCTCACCTATTCCTTTTATATCAACAAAGAGGAATAGTGTGACCTAATAAAGCCATTGATTCCAAACAATTCTGTGCATATCCCTTCCACCCCTCATCCTCAGGATAAAGGGGTTATTAGTGCCTCCCCCGTGAGATGCACCTGAGGTTTCCCAATGCTGGCACACTGCACTGCCTCACAGGACTCCTGGCTGCCTCAGCTAGCAGCTCCTGTGACACTCAGACCCTTCCCAGTGGACAAGAAACTCACATTCCTTGGTTTCAGCGGATATTCAACTGCAGAAATAGCAACAAATATCAACTTACAACTTCTTAAGTCCTGTTTCTGAGATAAATCAGAGCCTAAGGGTGCTTTGAGTAGTGCAGTCTGAATTTAATCTTACTGCAATCAGAAACACAACAAAAACACAGGATAAAGTTAAAACCAAGATGGTTTTCCTCTAGATGGTCCTTGTACAGGCTGTTCTCTAACCCTAGGCAGAAGTCCTGTGAGGGGAAAGAACCCTGCCTGAGAAAATCATAACATGAACCCACACCAAGAACTCATGCCATGGCAAGACACTGTATGGAATACAACACACCCCTTCAAAGAATGTGTCTTTCTACATTGTGTTCATGACTGTAACCATCACATTCTTTTCACCCCAATTTGTTCTTTTTTTTTCATATTCATGCTCTTTATTTACTCCAAATTGAGGTAACCTCTGTGCTTCTGACAGTCTAAGATGAAGCATATAGTACCTCAAAACCCTGTCAGGAAAGTAAAGAGCAAACAACATTGCCACAAAGCTAAGGGATGTATGATTTTGGTTAGTCTCCTCTTTAAAATCAGGGACACCTGACTCATACTGTTTCTAAAGTCTATTTTTGCTGTCAAAACAGGTATTGAAAATGCACTGCCCATTGAAGAGAAGAGGTGGACAGCACAGAACCCACCACACAGTACTGAGTACTTGGAAACCATGTCTTCCCTGGGACATCGCTGACTTCCACTTGCATGCATGCACCATCCCCACACTCTCCTTACGGCCACCATTACAAAGCCTGGGGCCTTTAACAGCAATGGCCCTGGGTGCACGGTTTAATTGACATTAAAACAGCCTGTTGGTGTCACAAGAGGTAACACTTTCCCTAGCTGAAAGAAGCACAGCTCACAGTGCTCTCTGTATGTGCAGGAGAAAGTAGGAGAGCAAATTAACCCCCGAGGGATTCCCAAGGCAGCAGGATCCACTTGAGCAACTCCATTGCTCCTCAGGGCAGACCTAAGGGCATCCACACATCCATGTGTCACTGGTGCCTGAGAAAAACTCATGGATTTCAACAGGCCCTTCCACCGCAAGCTCCTGGAAAGCAGGGCTCCCCTTTGCTGTCCACTACCCCAGTCTGCTGCTTGTCCCTCAAACATTTCAAAGGCTGTCAAGGGTGTGGGGATACTTGTAAGTGCCCCTTGGAACCAGGCAGGATTTTGGCTGCACAACCCATCATAAGCAGCAACAGTCTCATTCTCCTCTAAAAATTAGGCAATTTTGTCTATGACAACAGCAAGCATGAAGATAATACAAAGCTTGCACTGATGGATATTATCCCTCTTGTAAAGTATACTGACTCCCACAATGAGAGCTGCCACTTCTGAGATATAATCTCTACATGTGTTTCCATGAGAAAGAATTGACCCCTGGTACAAATGGACATGGTAAAATCCACCATGGCAATAGGAAGAAACTACATCAGCTGCTAGCACTGCTCCATTTAACTGAGATTTTTTACCGTTTCTTGAAAACATGGAATAAGACAAAATATTTGGTCAGACTGACTTAATCTCAGTGGCTTTCTCATATATAGTGAAGCTGCCACTGAGGAAATATTTTCCTTAGAGATTTCCACAAGAGAGATGAAATGCAGATCTTTCTTTCAGTTGAAGGTGAAACTGATGCCACTCCACCCACAGCTGATGCCCACACAGATATAGTTGTACAGGATTACAGGCCCACAAATGCCCTTCTTTCCAGCACTGACACCAGCGTGGAATTTGCAAAATGCCGCTCTGCCTAGACCAGACTTAGGTCATGGTTCTGGGAGTTACTGCATTGCAGCCTACCCACATTTGTTCTCACTCCCATGTAGGTTTGCAGATGAAGCAGCTTATTCCCTTCTAGTTGGACCTCAAAGGATGCCCACAGTAAAGCAAGAGAGAGTATTGTTTCTAGGCTGTCATGCATCCCCTCCACCACTGCTCCCCTCCCCACAGCCTGAGCTAGCTTTGAAGTGGGTTGGCAGGGGACACAAGTCAGAGCCAGAGTATGCACTTCTGTGAGCCAATCTCTGTCCTGCTTCCCTCAGGTATGGCCATAGATCTCCAGTAAGGAAAGCACACGTACTAAAACTGCACTGCTCATTAGGAGGTTAACTAAACCGTGGCAGCATCTTTATGCTGTGCACCTGGATTACTTCTTATGAACCTAAACCTTCACTTCATTGCTCTCCTTTCACATCGGTGGAATCTTATTAAAATCAGTGGCACGTTACAGAAGCAGTCAAGTGAAGAGCAAGGCCCTGCTCACTGAAAGGATGAAGAAAACATTGTGCATAATTTTCCTGATGGGAGATATGAACTAGGCTTATGGAAAGTCACAGCAGGCAGCACTTTCTGCACCAGATTTCACTCCAACCTCACCAAGCAGTGGTTATCCACATCCATAAAGCAAAACCTTCACATGTTTATTTCATATTATTCACTTTATATGATTTTTTTTTTTTAATTAAATGCTCCCATTCAAACACCCAATTTCCTTCCAAACTTCTACTGACTCCTGGAGTTTAGTACTCAAAGCAGGAAACAAATGCTAGCCTACTCTGTATTTGTTTGTGATGGGTTGTGGGAGGAAACTGACAACTCTCAGACACCTTCACCTCTCCACCTTTACATCCCTGCTCTGCAGAGCCTCTGAAAAACCTGTTCATCTTGAGTACTTTAACAGTCAGCAAATGGATTACATCAGTCATTTGTCAACACAGCAACAAGCAATAACCAAACCACAACTAGTAAAAAACCCATGGCTTCAACTGTTATTTAAATACCAAGGATTTTGAAAATTCCAGAAAATAGTGATTTTTTCACAAACTCACACACATGAAAGGCAGGAAAAAGATGGTCAATAAGATGTTTCTGAAATGAAGATTGCCTTTGAATCCAAAGTGTTGGCAATCTGGATGTTGTGGCTCTGCTTTTAGTTCATTGCTTTATGCACATCACAGACTTCATCAAAATCACCCGCAAGCACCATACTCGCATGAGGGGAAGTTGGTTTACATCTCTCTTCAAAACCATCTCAGTATTTCTGAATTTGCTCCCTTACCTGGTAGAGTAACACAATTTTTTTAAACTACTGAAGGTTCACATGTTTATGTAAAGCCTTTCCATTCCATATCTAGTTGAAGTGCACGTTCAACTTTCCACTAGAAACTGCCAAAAATGCCTCAGACTCACAAAGTCAGAGAGTAGGAATTCAGGCTTCATCATGCATTGAAAGAAAAAAAAAAGTTAAAACTCTTCATTTTTATTTCACATTCCAAATCTTTCATAAATCAGAACAGTTAGTTTTCCAAGGTACAGGTTTGCTAAGAACAGAACACAGGTTCAAAATTAGTTCCCACTCTTTCATTAGCAGCTCTCAAAAAGAGCTTCTTCACAGAGATTTGGAAAAGTACATCCTAAAATAGCATAGTCTTTGTTTCTTCTTCATGGAAAATGCAAATAAAAACCACTAAAACATTATTTATCTACCTGTAACATAAAACTGTTCACAATTCATGTCTTGAAATAATACTAGCCCTGATTCTTCTAAGTAACTTTGTTCCTCATTATTTATTGTAAAATATCTTTCAAAAAGTATATATATAGCTTTGTACCCTAAAAGGGAAGCTGGTAGCAAACACTCCAAGGCTCCCAAAGTGCAAAACTCATACACAGATAAAGTGCACACCAAGGAAATGGCCAGAATAGTATTATTGGTATTCTTAGGAGCTCTGCATTAGGTTGGGCTCAGATAGGCACAGATCTTCATTACTGATAAATGACTTTCTTATTTCAATGCCAAAAAGCACCTTTCTGCAGACATATTCAAAGCCCTGGGCTGTTTTACACATTATGCTAGTTCTACCATAGCTCAGCAGACATGACTGAGACACATGGCCGTGGCCACTTGGACTCACCACATCATGGTTTGTCGACTCCTAGCTGTGGTAGTCGGCAAAGATTTTACCCAGTTAATATCCTTGTAAAGCACCTCAGCATAAGCACTCACACAGAAGATGCACTCACAGCTCTGCAGGTTTGTAAAAGAGAATCTATGCCATCTTTGTGGTTCAGCCTAGGAATATCTAGAACTGAAAATACACATCTACAAAGCAACTGATGGTTTGGTCTTCAATACTGAGTTGCAAAACTTGTGGCTTCTCCCCACACAGCACAGAATATCCCTGACCAGTGGGATATACAGCAAGAGGAATCTCTGGGGAAGAAAATCAACCCTTCATGCTAACAAAGCCTCTGCAAAAATCAAGAGAGCAAGTCCCAGGAAAGACTCTCAGAGTCTTTAACATGCCATAGCTAGCAGCCTGCTAGAGCCATACATTACCAATGTACATAGACTCCTATTTTATGTTATTCATGCATCACTTTTTGAACACCCAGAGGTGGGAGATGTGGAAGGAGAGATGGAGTGAAAGGCTATACTGATGCAGTATGCTGACTGCTGCTAAGTGACCCTCTGACACTGAGCTGGCATTGGTGCAGTTCAGAGGAGTGAAGTTTTTAAATACCAAAACATCTGCCTGGTATTTCCCACTTTCTGAGCTCTGAACCACCCATCACCAATGCTGGTGACCTACAATGAGGTGGTGACAAACAATAATTCCTCCTCTCTTCAACCCTACAATGAGCTCCTGATGAAAACCAGTCCTTACTTCTGTGGCAGTACTATTTCTACTGTCACAGGGCTTTGACTAGATCTGCATGGCGTGCAAGAATATGTTACTCATCAGAGTTATGGGCAGCCTGGATCTGGAAGCTCTGTGTGACCAGTGCTGGGGAAGCAGCCCTGCAGTGACAAAGTCCTAGCTTGGATCCCTTAAACCAAAGTTTAGAGCAAGGCAAAGAAATTTGAACTACTTTACAAGTAGCTTAAGCAATTTGCCACCACCTTTTGGCTTGGCCATCTGCTACCATGCAGCACCATAAACATTTTGTTAACACTGCAAAGTTTCCTGAAACACACTGATTTCCGTTGATACAAAGGGGCCCCAAATTACTCAAAAGCTCCTACAGACATTTTAAAGTGTCACTACTTGGCTTCTCAGTTTTTATAGGGACTGCTAGCAACCATAACAAAATTTTTGGGTTTTTAAAAATATATTTACATAGCACAAGCAGCGAAAACATATAGTTGCGAAAGCCCCACTTGCTGAAAAAGCCAAATGTCTCCTTTCACATTGCCAAAAATCTCGCAAACTCTTCTGGCTAATTTCATGAAGGCTCTTATGTTTGGATCGATAGCATCTGTTTCCACCACCCTTACTGCAATTATTCGCAGCTCATTCTGCAAGGCTCCAGTCTTAAGAAACATCTTGCTTCTCCACAAGGAAAGCAACAGGTAGAATCGTGGAAACATGCTAAAAATAATTCTCCCTCTCTTCAGGCACATCACCTTTTTTCAGAAACATCCATATTAACTCATCAGATTCTCTGATGATTACCCCCACCAGTAGTGGGGATCCATCAGTTATCTGAGCTCTCACTTCAGTATGCTCCACTGGGCTGAATCTTTTCTCTCTCACTGCTCGAAAACAAAAAAATCTTGTTTTCTCTTGTATTTCCTTCTCTCTTTCCTCTGTCGACATATACATGGACAGTTCCTTTCCTCCACTCCCAGTGGGGAGTGTGGACACCATCGCCTCCCAGACTTACTCCCACTGTACCTCTGTGCTGGCACAGCTGTGCCCACACAGCCTGCCTGTGACTGCCCTGTGCTAGCACAATGCAGGACAGCTGGCTTGTCACCACCACAAAGAAAGACTTATGCCAATGCAAAGCCATTTCTCTTTTAACTTCACTGAAGTGGTGGTCGGAAATCTATTTCCATCCTTCCAAGTCTTCTCACTCATTCCATTTACATATCACATCATCAGCTGCAGATTTCCAGCCCAACCTGCATGGTGTGATACCAAACATGACCAGAACCCTACAATGTCTCATACCACTCATCCCTCCCTGGGGGTAATTTAAACAGCTGTTTTTGCAGAGGAAAATGAATGCCTTTGCAGAGGTGTCTGGCCCTCAGCAATCAGCACTTCGAAGAGGCATGGCACATCCTGCACTGGGGACTGGCGGGCTGGGAGGGCAGATGAGGAGCACATATGGTCTGAAATAATCTTGTGGCAATAAACTTGCACTCAGCAAGTGAAACCCAGCAGCTCTGATCTGACTGGGAAGGGCTTTCATGAAGACATACACAGTGCCCACTGAGTGGTCAAACCCCTGACTTCCATTTAAGCATGTACTCATGCTCTTGGAGGACCTGCTTGACTTACAGTAGCCATTAAAAGTGAAGAACAGGAACTCATTGCCCTGGCACACCAATCATCACATTGCAAACAAGAAAGTACATACCTGTACACATCAAACATGAAAATTTGACTTGCTAATATTGCTGTTTAAGGTTTAGACTTTCTAGGTTTTCAGTACTGTTGCTGTGTCATCACAGAAGAGGGTTTTTGGTTTTTTCTGTTTAATTTCATTTTCTGTTGGCTTTGTTTCTTTGGAAAGACAGCAATTTCACTTCTACAATACATTCAGATTTGGGCAACTGCATGGGCAACTCAAAAAAGATATCAGTCATTACTCCTTCTTTGGAAAATTTCATGTAGAAGAGAAGGCTTAGTTTGGGCAGTTCTTTGCACAGCAGCATGGAAAAAGCATTCAACTTTTCTTTAAAATGCCCGGTGGAGCTCGGGAAAGGTGACATGCCCGTTTGAAAGTTTGTCTCAGACCCATGAATTAAACCAGGCCTTGTGATTCCCAGCCCCGAGCCCCAGTAATATGACTTCAGATATTCATCAAATACATATATTAAAATACATGCAACCTGAGATCAGCCTGAAGTCTCAGTCCAGCCAAGCCAAATGGAGCCCTTTCATCATTGCCATTTGTCTTTAAATTGTTTATAGTACCTCTGCTTTGGGAGACCAGAAACATCAAACCAATGGCACAGGGGGGACAGAGGCTGCTGCAAAGCTTAGCTGACACAGACAGTTAGGCTGCAAACACATAACCCAAAGCACTCACTCCTGCAAAGTGCAGCAAGCCTTCAGCCAAGTCACAGGATCACAGTTGGCTTCTTACTGCTACAGCCTCTCAGTGCACAAGTTGCAGGGCCATCTGCAATGCATCCAGTGCTAAAGACCACACAATTATGTCACCAAACTCAGCATGGCTTCAAAACCTGATGAAAGGGAAAGGCATACAGACTGTGTGAAAGTGTAGCTCAATTGCTCATGCAGGACTAGATTCTGATGCCATTAGGTATTTCAGCAAGGCTGCCATGTGAAGCAAGACCCAGCAGGAGTAACAGCATCCATATTCATCTCTCCATCTATCTGGCTACAGCCTACATCCTGCAGTGCTCTCAGAGCTGCCCCAAGACCTTGGCAGCAAAGGCAAAATCAAACTCTGGCTTCCCAAGGCTGAGAACATGAGGTTTGACTGCTTCCCAGGCTGCCAGAGGGGTGGCAGAGGCGAGCACTGGGTGCTGCTTCCACACTCTCCCTCAGCAGCAGGAGCATCCAGGGGCTCTGCAGGGGCTGGCCAGTCAAGTGGCAGGGCTCAGGCTGGTCACTGGGTATCATGAGCTTCCAGCCATGGTAGTGGGTTTTGTCAGTTGTATCTGCTGCTTTCCATCATGAGAATTTTAAGGTAAACCCAGTACTTGTTCCCTGTTACCAACCCTTTCTGTACACTCTTCCAAATACACAACTCTGAAAGAAGGGATTAACCACTTCAGAACAGAATACCAAAACAAATTATGTTGACTATTCAATTTTTCTTATTTCTGTCTTCTTTTTAGAGACAAGGAAACACTAGCATTCCAGCTCCAGCAGTCCTTCACTTTTTCCCCAAAAAAGTTTCAGCCAAAATGTTGCAGTCCACTGCACAGTAAACATGATGACAAATAACCATTTGAAGAGCTGCCTTTTATTTTACAGCAGATGTATATATTAAGAATGACTGACTTCTCCAGTGGAAAAATAGTCAGTTTAATGCCAGAAGAATACAACAGTCAGAAAGATTTGCTGGAACCAGGACTGTTGCAAGATGCCCAAGAGGACTTAATAACTATGTAATAGTGAAATAGCTGCACTGGAACAGTGAAATATGAACACACTCCACAGTCCTCAAAGAGTAATTTGCTCTGTTTAATGAAAAGATCATTTGATGACTGAGTTACTCACTAAAGACGGGTGATTTAAAATGCGCACTTCTCCAGATGATTTTTTAATATGTACATAGTTAAATTTGGATGTACCTTTTATGTTTTCTTCCAGGGCAAGGAGAAGCTTGGACTGTTTTCCTTACCACAGGATTTCAGTACTTCTTATGTAACTAGTAATTTTTCTTTGTTTAGGAAAATCTCTCTGTTTAGAACACATAATTTCTACATTACTTGGGTCTTTCTTCCACCTTTCCTTGCATCTCCACTCCTTGGGACTATTTTCTTTAAATATAGACCTGCCAAATGCAAGCACCTACACCAAAAAGGTGACACACATGCTGGCTGACTTCAGAGGCACCTGAAGAATGCTCAGCTGTCACCATAGCACAGGGATGTGACACAGCCAGAGTACACAACCCAACCTGGCATGTGGAAAAGCTGTTGTGTCCCTTTGCAGAGACATAATTTATGAAGAGCTAGTGGGCCAGAGGTTAGGAGTTCCACAAGAGTGAAGAATGGTGACTGCTGCTTGAGAAATGCACAATGTAACCCAGGGAGATTTTAACCATCCTGAAAATACTGTGAGCAGTACAAAACATGGTGAAGTTTAAATATACATTTGCAGAAATTCTGAGGAGAAGACCTTATATTACATCCCAGACAGCAGTTCCGGTGAACTGGGGAGGGGGAATTGGCATCTGCAGAGCTACGTGATACAGAAGCCATGTGCCTTAGGAGCGCAGGATACAGGACAAGAGGTCTGGAGAGAGATGGGTACCTAGATGCCCTCTGGGATGAAGGGGTGGAGGGAGTTCAGCAGACTGCACAGGTCTTGCTGGAGACCAGAAGCACAGGAGCTGTCGGCACAACCTCTCATCTCCCCAGGCAAATCAAGACCACGCAATGAAGGAGACACTGTGTAAACACTGTTTGATGCTGCTCTTGTTAACTCTGCTACCGGAATAGTAGTTAAGCACTCAACCATGTGGTTCACTGTGGAAAAAGTTCCTTTTCATTACAAGCTTGCCTAAAGTTTAAAGAGAAATCAGAGAAACTGAACACTTTCCAGGTGCTTATACATTACCCAAAGGAAATGAATCCAGCTATGGATGTGTTGCAGGCAAATGCTGCTGGTGCCTCAAGTAAGAATAAATGTGAGAGCTGGGATCAGACTGTCAGCAGTCCATCTAGCCAGGTACAGGGGCAGTGCAAAGTCTTACTGGTCTAAATGCCTCTTTGGTGAGAGACAGGCAGTGGAGATACAGGACTAAACCACACTGTCCTTCTAAATCCCTAAACATCCAGGGTGTGGAGGAAAGCTTGGAAACGTGTGTTCTGAGACTCAGAGAACAGACAGCAAAGCAAAAGATCTCAGCAGTTCTTATTTTTTTTAAATCTTGTGCTATTTAAGCCACTGTCTTGATCTTGGCAGTGCTTATTTTGGCACTGCAGTTTGTGAACATTCAACACAGACTGTAGGTTTTGCAGCCAACAGTGGAGTAGAATAAGCAGCAGTATAGCAAACACATATAAGAAAATGGAAATGTGATTTCAAAGGCTTTATGTTCGGTCATGCAGTGAAGGATCTTCCAGACGACCTCCCATTTCTTCAAGACACCCATTACTCCTCTATTGCCCTGAAAATGTAAGCCATACCACTCCTCAGATACTGTGGTGTTGGTGCAAACACAGCCAAAATGCAAGTTCTCAACCCATGCGGAAGCAAAACACTTGGGTTTCTCATGAGGCAGAGGGAAAGGATCTCCACAGCTTCCGTATCTGCTGCTCCCCCCTGGATTTCACTGCCTCACAACCCAGCAGTTCATCCCTGTCTCTCATGCTGGGCAGGGGCACTGGCTGCAGAGGCAAAGCCAACTCTCTCAGGGAATAATGAAAACATTCATAGTTCCAAGTGATTTAAATTTCAGCTGCATTCAAAAGAATAAAAGCAATCGTGTAGTGCAGCACACCGGTGAAAGTGTTGCTGCCTTAGGGAGCTGTAAAACAGAAAAGACACGTGGTGATTTTGGGGATAGAAAAACACAACAGGGAGTGTTGATACCTGCTGAGGGATCAGTGCAGAATTTGCAAGGCTCAGAGAGCCCTCTCCAGGCTGCAGAAAATTGTGGTACACCTGCAGGGTGGGGAGAAAAATAGAAGCATGGAGCTTCCCGAGAAGAAGGGCATAGCAGTGTCCGCACCATTCCCTCTGGAGAAGTGACCACTTCACCTGCTAAGTGCATTAGGGGTCTGCTGGAGGCATAGCTAACATCCACACTCCCTCCTCTTTGCCAGCAAAAATCACAACACAACAAATGGTAAATGTTCCCATGATACATGCACAGACCAAGCTATGGTTCACTTTGGCAGGCTAAGGGGGGAGTTAAGGAATACTAATTTATGAAGACAGATAACTCTAATTAAGCAAGATAAGAGGATCATGGCATTTCAGAACTTGGGGGGTGAGGGGGAAAGTGTTGATTTGGTTGCAGGTTTTTGCATATTTGGTATCACAGCAAGGCTACTAAACACAGGTTCATTCTAGAGGTCTTTGGTCAGGAAAAGGTTCTGGTCCTTCTGATACCTGAGCTGCAGCAATATAAATTTAAGAGACCCAATGCCTTGTCTCAGAACATCCAAATCCCACCTTAGCCACACTCCTGAGCACTTCCTCAGTGACAGAGAGAGGTGGGTGATATAACTCCCAGCTAGAGAAACCATGGGTCCTAGATGTGCACTAGAAACTGAGCCTGATGGAAATACTGCTGTGCTTCATTGATGTGGAGACAACAGCCCACCTGCAGATAGCTGCAGACAACTTGAAGCAGACATAAAGTCCAAACTAAGTTATCTTGAGCCACATTTCAGTGTCCTGCATGAGAAATATGTCACATAAGCACTGAATGTGTCTGAGCTATATTAACACACAAAAATACACATTCCCAGACATTCCCCCTGCTGGTGTATCTTTGCTTTGCTGCATGATCTACTCTGCGTTCCTCTAACTTCTTTCTGTATAGATCAGCTTCTGAAAGCATCTTCTTAACCACGTGTCCAGCCAAAATCAGTCCATGTGCTGTCTGAAGAGCTGGAATTACAGACTTGGACAGCACAAGAGCTTTCATACATCTGACACACCCAGAGGCTGGTACAGAGCTATACAGTTAAGACCATTACAACACTGTCCTAAATAACTGAGAAGATACATTCCTTAGATCTAAGTGAAGTGGAAAATTCCCTTGGAGACCCTTCTGCTTTCTCTGTTTATGTCAGACAGTCTAGACAAAGAAGTAAAATGAGAGTTAGTGCTGCTGTCAGAAAGGGTCTTGCTCCAAGAACAGCCTCTTCCTAATGTTCCTCCCAAATTTCTCCCACTGGTCACAGGTGGTGCTTGAATGTTGTTTGTCTAAGCAGTGGAGGTGGAGCTCTATAGGGTGACTGTTTTCTGCAGTCACTATCCGTCCTTTCAGACCTGGGATCTCGCAGAAAGCAACAAATATCTCTTGGCAATACACAAATGGAATCTGCCCCCTAAGCTGGCTCCAGCACAACACCCTTCTCTTATGATTCCTTGGCCTGAGGGACTGCTCACAGCAATCCAGGGCACAGGCCTCACACTGCCTTTCCATTTTGATAAATAGAACAGTCAGTAACACCACCACCCCAATGCCAGACCCTTCCTGAAAGAAAAATCTTTCCTTTCTCTCCACAGACAAAAATTGAAGGGCTTTTTCACTTAATTGGAGTGAGCCAAGGCAGCCTTCCCATCTCCCAGACATGGCACTTGGACAAAGGCTCCAAAGTGCAGAGTGGGTTTAGGACAGGTCACCTAGACAGAGCACAAGCTGGAAAAACAGGCAGGAAGAGACCATTACAAACAGAGCTAGAAGATAAAAAAACAGGGCTAAGGGCAGCAAAGGCACTCAGCAAAAGCTTTTACTCCTTGAGAAAGGATTCCATAACCCACCAGCCCTCCTGCCTGAGACAGAACTTTTTCAGGACACAGTCTGCTTTTAGTGCCTTATAAACTACTCTTTAGACTGGAAAAGGCAAGTGGTGCCCACTCAATATGACAAGCACACCACCAAGGGCAGGGAGCACACATACAGCCCACATCCAGAGCTGTACAGGCACTCTGGGGTTAACAGCACAGTATTCCCACTCCAGCAGGTTTTGGTGTGCTCCAGAGTTCCATAGCTGGGAAGCACGCAGAGCTCTGCACAGCGCTATGCCAAGACATTTGGGTTTGTTCAGAAATTGGCTTGTTTTTTACAGCACATTGGTGTGGTACGAGGAAAGACTACATGGATATTACATGCAAAATTTTCATTGTAGTATTAGAATTCCCAATAAGCAGTTTAGACATTACAGAGTCAGGAAAGCAAGACCTTGCCTGCACTTGACAGCTAACACTTTGTCTCAGAGGCTATGACATTTCCCATGGATGTTTCCCTCACGAGCAGGACATAAACTCCCCTGCTCCCTTCCCTCCTTCTCCTCTGACTTGCCAGCAGGCAGCCCCAGAGATCCAGTTCCCCCTCCATTCACCAGTGCCACAGAGAACTGCTATGACAAATTCACTTCCAGGAGTGTGATTCCAGGCTTAACCTGGACGAGCACAAGAAGTTGCAGAAAGAGAAACAGCAGTTCCAGGTTAAGCAGATCTTTCCAGTTTGTTTAGCTGCACATTACAACTCACCAGGAGCCACGGGGTGACATGAGGTCCTGGGCTCCGCTGTCCAGCCCAGAGGCGCGGTGCGGGGTGAGGAGTGGAGGATGTGAGAAGCTATCGTCCTCGGCTGGCTCCTCTGAAACTACACCACGGGGCTGGAGACGGGACAGCCACTGCATCCAGAGCCTGGGAGCAGGTGCCACTGTGCCGCCCTGGCTACTGTAACCCCAGCAGATACAATCTGGAGCTGTAATGCCCCCGTATGTCCGTCTATACCCCGTCTTTAGCCGTGCTCTGGTGCAGACCTTGTGGTAACAAGCTGAGGAGATTTGGGGTTCGGCATTGCCTGCTGTGCAAACAGTGCCGCGGGGGCTGCGGCGAACGTGCCCTGCTTCCCCGAGGGAACAGACGGGGCAGATCTGCCACTGCTCCCCACCTCCACAGCAGCCTAAACCAGAGCCTGCGAGTCCGGGGAACCCCGAAAGCAGCGCCAGCGTCGCCCAGGCTGACAAAGGGCCCGCAGGACTCTGGCGGCGGGAACGAAGAGAAGCGGGCTCTCTTCATGCTCCGCGGGGAGCCGCGGCGCTGCCCTGCCCTTCCCGGTGCCAGCGCCGCCAGCCGCGCCGGCGGGGCCGCTCCGCACAGCCCCGGCGGGACGGCGGCACCGGCACGCGGCGCCAGCGGGGAAAAGGCGTCCACGGGCTAAAAAGGCAACCGGGGGGCTGTCGCCCTCCGGTGCCCCTTGCTCACGTTTGGCCGCCAGCGTCCTCGCAGGCTGCAGCCCCGCGTCCCGGAGCTGCCCCAAGCCGCAGCGGGATAACCCGCCGGGGTCCCGCAGACCCTCAGTGCGGGCGCTCGCCCGGCTGTGCAGCGCCCGTCCCCGCTCGGGTCTCCCTGCCCGCCTGCGAGGGGCACCGGCGGGAGGGCCCGCACAAACAGGGGCAGCGGCAGGTGTCTCTGCCGCGGGGCAGGGGCAGGGGCAGGGGCAGGGAGGCGGCGCCGCCGGGCATCCCAAAGCACCGCGGAACAGTGCCCCGCGCCGGGCAGCGACACGCGTGGGACGGGCAGCGCCCGCCTACCTGTGAGGGCGGCGGGCAGCAGGACGGCCAGGAGCAGCAGGGAGCCCCACGGGGCGGCGGGCCCCGCCATGGGGCCGGGGGCGCGGGGCGCGGGCGGCGGGAGCGGCGGGGCGCGGAGCTGCCGCCCGCCCGGAGAACGTCTCGGCGGGGCTGCCCCGCTGCTGCCTGCGCGCCCCGCCGTCTCCTCCTCCCGGGCTGCCGGCACACTGCAGCGGGGCGGCCCCGCGGAGGAGGGACCGGCCCTCCGCCCCCCGCGGGCCCCGGCCCCGTGCCCGGCCCGCCCGGCGCCCCGGCACGCCCGCCCCGCCGAGCGCTCCTCGCAGCATCCCCGGCCTTCGGTGCGCGCACCTGGCTCCGTCAGGAAACATCTCCCCGGCGAGATGACCAGCCCCGAGCCTGCCCCTCGGCACCCAGGGGGATTTCAGCTGGCCCACGCGTGTTACACGCGCTCCGTGCTCCCTTCTGTCTTGTCCCCTGTGGCTCTGCGCCCTCCCAGATGGGGTGGGTATTCAGTGCTGCGAGGGCATAGGATTCACATACAGCACAGAACTTTCTACACAGGGTTGTCTTTCCTACCTCACATTATCTCTTGCTCCTTCTGAACTTCCACCCCACATCTGGCCAGGATTTTTCCTTCAGTTGCCTTGCACTGGAGAGACGCACTGTTAGATCTACAAGGCACTTGTCAGTCCAACCAAGACTTGTCTGGCTCATCACACAACCCCCCAGCCCATATCCCATCTACTTTTTGCTACATTGCTGAAGGATATTTTTATCACAATTAATAATGGGTCCTATGCTGTGGAAACTAAGAAAAAAAGTCAAAGCAAAACTAAATGGGCATTAAAATTCTTGCTTGCTATGATGGGAGAGGTAAGATACAAGAGTTTCTGGAGGTACTGGGAAAAATAAACACCGCCTTTTCTCAGAAAAACAAACAAACGGACCAAACAAGCAAAAGCACAATTCAAAGAAAAGCCAATAACACAGGAAGGCTTTTCACAGGAATCTGGCAGGTGCCAGCTCCACACCTGCTTCTGCCCAGACACCTGCCTTGGCATGCTGCTGCACAGCTCCATGGCTGAGTGCATGGTGAACAGGCACAGAGCTCCCTCCACAATCTCAGGCTACATCTCTGCTGCTGGACATACCTGCTAATGGGACTCTGGCCCTACTTGCTGCTCCAGCACTCCCGGCCAAGCTGCTCAGAGTCCCCTGCCCACAGGAGCACATCAGCAGTGTCTCCACTGGTAACAGTGGGCACACAGTATCCTTTGTGTCCTGGGTATTACATATGTGCATTTTCATTGTTTGCAACTTCCAAAATGAGGTGAAGACAATGTTAACTGACAAGCTGAATGTAGGTTCATAGCACAAAACTGTAAGCTGCATTCCCTGCAGATGTCACAGTCGGATGATGTTGGAGAGCTCTGTGGAACATGGGGAGCCAAACCGGGGACCTGCTCATCTATACTGGGTATGGGACAGCCCCTGGAGTTTTGTTTAGAGCAAGGTAATCATTGCACCCCATAAGGAAGCCTGGGAGCAGGCTGAGACTGGAGCAGTCCATAAGGAAGCCTGGGAGCAGGCTGAGACTGGAGCAGTCATGCACAAGGTAGGGACTGCAGTCCAGAAGGGAAGCAGGGAGCCACGCTGTGGCAAGAAAAGGGAGTCCTGAGTTGTGAGGGTCTCCAGAAGAATGTCTTTCACCACTCCTGGAATATTTCCTCCTAGAATTTGACTGCTACAGCCTGGGAGAGGCTTTTAAAAGCAAAGCAGCATACCAAACAGGAGTCTCCAGATGACAGGGTTTCAAGGAGTTTAAGGCACATTCTGTATAAACACACATGTTCAATATATTGCTGTCTGTTGCTCTTTGCATCACACCATGCAACACGGGTAGCTTTCCCTTCTCCTCGTGTTTCACTGTACCCCTCATTGCTCTGAATGGTGCCCCTGCTGCAAGAGCATCACTGCTTCATTACAGAGTCACTCCTTCCAGCCGCAGTTCTCCCATTCCTGAGCGGCATTCTCAAGGATGTGGCTCACAGTGCAATAGCATCAGTCATACAGTGAGGTACTGAGCTTAGCTAGTCTTTTGCATAGAATGCCACCTGCACCCTGAGTGCTACTTTGAAAGGCCCTTTCTGGATTGTGCATCAAGAACTGACTTGAACACTGGCTGGTTAAAAACATGTGACTCTCACATGGGGCACCAGCTCTTTCTGAGAGAAGGTACACTTCACTAGCAAAGCGTGACAGCTAGAGGGGAGAAAAACAACCTAACAACCAAACTGAGAAATCTGAATATTTGGGTCAAAAGTTTTAGCAGATAAACTTGGGTAAAGAGCCCCTGTTAGAGTCAGGCATCTCAGCACCACAGAAATCCAAATCCTGCCTATTATCTGCAGTGAGAACCATTCTGTATGAGGAAAGTATTGTTGTACATGGTGGCCATTTGTGAATTGCTTTGGATGTAGTTAGTGAAACAACATAATTCACTGTATGCTGGAGAATCCCTGAGCAGAGAAGATGCAGCACACCAGCAGCCTGCAGGCCATGAGATGTAAATGGTGCTCCCAACAGTTTGTAGGGGCAGGTTTACAAATGGAAGAGACAGGCAGGCAGAGGCATATAAAGGAAAAATTTTAGTGGGCCAAATTGCCCACGTATTTATAGGCAACTTCTATGGCTCTGCACAGAGAGTTTCTCTCCTCTGTGATTCTCTGCAGTACTGGCTGCAGCTCACTTGAACATAAGCAAGCAGGATTCAGCCCCATCATCAGCCCAGGTATGGATGTGACAGCATGGGCTACAGTACAGGCGTGGTTCAGCATCTAGCAGCTAAACCCACATCTGCGGTGATGAGTGTCTTCCGTACAAGCTGCAATCACAGTTTTGGATCCAAGTGAAAACATAGCAGCTTTTCACTAAATTCCAGTGACATTTGCTTTACTTATGCACAAGAAAGTAGGAATGCTGAATTAAACACTGCCAAGGGACTTTCTGACTACTCTAATGGCAACCATCATTCAGCACAAGTTTGTTTAAATTATCTGAGACCCTTGTCCTGTAAATGTTTTGCATCTGTTTAACATTTAACCTGCACAAAATGAAAGTATTATTTATATGTATAAGACCAAAGCATTTATTTTACTTCAAGATGAAGAGAAACACTTTTAAGCATGTTAATCATGTAATTCTTTTGAGTTGAAGTGTACAATTCTGTTGAAGATCACTAACAGAGGGAAATACTTTCCAGGAGAGCCAGGAAATACTTTCCAGCCTTGTATAACTACTATGTGCACCTGTTAACCACTCCTTTTCCTTGCAGGTTGTCCTGTTTCAATGTGAGCACATGTACAGGTTGGTAGAACCACAGGTAGCTGCATCGCATAAAAAAAATGCTTATTTTTAAAAAAAATAAGGCAGCAGAAAATATATACTTGTTATGGGCAAATCACTAGTAGTCAATAATTTATTTGCTGAATTTTGCCTTTTCTTCTGGTGATCACTTGCCTGGAAACAGTTTCTTTAGTGTGTTTTTTAATTATTTCCATTTATATGCTTTGGTAACCCTCCCACTAATACCAAAAGAATTATTTTCATTGTTTTAATAATGAAATGGTTCAGACGTGTTCTTGAAGAAATGTGGGGTATTTACCCGATTTGGCTTCTAGTTACAGGTTCCAAAAACAACTGTCAGAAGAAAGTGAAAAGTTGTTTAAGTTAAATGAAATTGCCAGATGAATGTCAATGGAATCTAAATTCTTGTGTGCCCATCTGGTAGACTCATTTAAACAAAAGCTAAAGAAGAGGAGATTATGTCATTGAAGAATGCCTGCACACAAACAAGTAGCAAATAAATTTTTTCAGGCTGCTGTAGAGCTCGCATGCCTTGCTTCTTGAGTCATTTATGTCTGAAACCGTATCTTTTCCATTCCATTCTCATATAGCAATGGCAGTGTTTTGACTTTGGTTGAACTCATTGATCTTAGGAGTCTTTTCTAAGCTAAATAATTCTATGATTCTATGACTTTTAGTCATAGACAAAGTCCCAGCGCTGCTTCTGTTGGGCTCCATATTAAAAACATCTTCTTCCCACAAAGCTGAGGCAAGGCAGTTTGGTTTCCAGTCCTGTGGCACCAAAGGCATGACATGAGCTGTAACTTTCTCCCTGGAGCAGACACTGTTCTGCCTGTATGTGGTGTTCAAACATGTGTTGGTTCAGAGAGCAAATCCCATGAAAATAAGTGCCGAGGCAGCTGGTCAGGCCACCCAGCCAGGAGGGCTTTGGTGAAGGCTGAGCCAACTACATGAAGCAGAGCAGCATGAACAGAGCAATTGCAAAGTGCTGTGGCTTTGTTCAGGCCGTGTTGAGCATAGGAGTTTCATGGGTCTGCAGCCTCAGAAACACATGGCACCCCAGCCTGCTGGCTCCAGAAGTTGGCTGTATTAGTCCCAATCTTCTAAGCATCTTTCATTTCTTTTTGGTCAGCCTGCCTCGGGAGGAGTGTCTCAGTTATTGCTACAATATTAGCATCTCCTTGTAAATCCTGATTCTCGATCTTCTCTTTTCAGTACTTTTCCTGCACAGACACTAATTATCTGACATTACGAGAATGAGTGTGTGGTAGGGGGACCATGGCTGGATGCCAGGTGTCCACCAAAGCCACTCTATCACTCCCCTCCTCAGCCGGACAGAGGAGAGAAAATATAACAAAAGGTTCATAGGTCAAGGTAAGGGCAGGGAGTGATCACTCACCAATTGCAGTCATGGATAAACAGACTTGACTTAGGAAAATTAACTGAATTTATTGCATATCGAATCAGAGTAGGTTAATGAGAAATAAAACGAAATCTTAAAACACCTTCCCCCTATCCCTCTTTTCTTTACAAGCTTACTTTACTTGGATTTTCTCTACCTCCTCCTCCACTGCAGCACAGAGGAACCAGGGAATGGGGACTGTGGTCAGTTTATCATATATGATTATATGATCTCTTGCTCCTTCCTCTTTATGAGGGGGACTCCTCACACTCTTCTTCTGCTCAGGTGTGGGGTCTCTCCACTGGGATATAATCCTCTATGAGCTTCTCCAGTGTGAGTCCGTTCCACAAGCTGAATGAACTGTTCCAGTGTGGGTCCCTTCCACAAAATGCAGTCCTCTAGGAACAGACTGCTCCAGTGTGGGTCCTCACTGGGTCACAAGTCCTGCCAGCAAACCTGGTCCAGTGTGGTCTCCTCTCTCTCTCTCTCCACAGGTCCACAGGTCCTGCCAGGAGCCTATTCCTGTGTGTGCTTCCCAAGGGGTCACAACCAACTTCAGGCATTCACTTGCTCTGGTGTGGTGTCCTCATGGTCTGGAAGTGGATCTCTACTCCACCATGAACCTTCATGGGCTGCAGGGGAATCTCTGCTCTGTGCCTGGAGCACCTTCTCTCCCTCTGTCTTCACTGACCTGGGTGTCTGCAGAGCTGTTTCTCTCGCATATTCACACTCCTCTCTCCAGTTGAAGTTGCTGTTTTGCAGTTTTTTCCCCCTTCTTAAACACTTTATTCCAAAGGTGCTGCCACTGTCACTGAGGAGCTCAGCCTTGGCCAGTGGCAGATCTCTTTCGGAGCTGGTGGCATGGGCTCTATTAGACACAGGGAACTTCTAGCACCTTCTCATGGAAACCACCACTGTAGTTCTCCCCCTCCCAAAAACGTCTCATACAGGGTGGCAGCAAGAGATTTCTGCTCCTCTTCATTAAACTACTTCAGCTTCTAAAGCAAACTAATATTTGCCTTTGAGTGTTTATACATATTGAGATAGCTGTCTGATTCTACAATGTGATTTTATTAGAACAGTGAGTGCAAGAATGCCATGTCATGATCCCCTGTTCCTCATCTCTTGGGAAGACTGACTTGATATAATTTAGCCATCGCTGCCTCGCCAAACACCTTTCAACACTGCAACTAGTCAGCAATAAAATAGCAGAATATAAGTGCTACTTAGGAAAATCTTCACAAAATTTACATTTAAAGCCTCAAGAACAAGTTCCTGAACAGTGTCTCAAAACCAGAGTCCAGATTTGGGAATGACAACCTAATGAAAAGCAAGGTGGGTAAATGAAGAAAGCCCTGAAGCATGTCAAACCTGAGTGCTGTTGACTGGCTGAAGGACACAATGCCCAGCTATATGGGATCTCTGCCAGTGTAATGCCTGGACATCAATGTTCACACCCCGTGAACTGCCAGGAGAGAGACTAATTGACACAAACTTTGAACATGGGACCCATCAGAGATGAAACACTGGCTGTCCTGGTTCAAGACCATTTCGATTGCTAAAGCTCAGTCAGCACAATGAAGTGTCAAGTCCTGAAAGCTTCGTCATGGCAAGCAGCAGTCTAATAAAAGGTGTGTCAGTTTGGCCACTCTTACCATAGGTTCTTCCAAATTAAACATGACTGTGGCTGCTGCTAGATCAGGAAAAAATGCTTCATCCCTCTATACTGAGCCCCCCATAGTGGAAAAGCCTCAAGCAGAGACTTTGGGGAGTTTGGGGCTCTACACAAGACCCTAACCTATGCCATTTTGCCAAAATAAACATATTTTCATCACAACTCCAAGAGGCAGAGGCCATATGACTTGCATGGAGAGGCCCTGCAGCACTGCCACACTACATGATGGAGAGTTTAGGACTTCTAGACCCTCATTTTCACTCTCCTCTCTTTAACCCTTACAGCAGGAGCTACAGCACTCTGTCAGAATTTAGGAGTGTTGAGGGGACAGCCCAGAAGGGGCTGCCCTTACTCACTCGTCCTCTTTGCATGATGATACCATTGCCAAGAGCTCAGAGCAGTGATTGCAGGGACATTCCCATGCTGCCAGCCCAGGGATGGTGATTGGGATGGGGACAGGGAGCTCTGGTCCTTGAGAAAAGAGTTTTCACCAGGCTCAGCAGTCACAGGATGGTGAGAGGATGCGGTGTGCTTTGTGAATTTGAGAGCATCAGAGGTTTTATCTCCCAGCTCTAATAAATGTGTCCTAGACTCATATAAACTTCACCAATTTAGAGAGTTGTCCAAGCTTCTTTTCCCTAACACTGCCCCAGCTTCCCCACCAGGAGCAAGTGACAACCCATTCCTGATACTCACTCTCTCTATGAAACTCATGTTCCTGGAAACTCAGGAGTGAAAAAGCAAGTCTGTTTTTACAGCAAAAGAGCGTATTCCTTCTCTGAGGTCCTTCTGTTAAAAGATCAGGCTATTGTTATGGTTCTCTTTGGCAAGAAAAAACCTAGGACTGATCAATTGCTAGGTCTTACTGTTTCCTTAATGACTGCAGCTGCTTTTCTCTCACAGTGTTTTTTTTAGGGATATTGTTTACTCCAGCTTCAGCCCTACTCAGGACACTTGGAATTCAAATAAACTGCATTGTATTGCATTTTCTGGCAGACACCCAATGCAATGAATTGCAAACTAGTGTTTTATTTTGACAGCTACAAGGCAGAGAGGCATCTCACTAGTCAAGACTAATTCTTCCAGTTGCTACACAGCATGACCCTATGAATTTACTGTCAGTCACATCACTGAGGTCACGTTACCCTCAGTAACAGTATCCTGAAAACATGTGAAAGTGCAGATGGTGATCTGCAGAGTTAGATACTTTGAACGTGTAGTATTTAATACCTGAAATTAACTGTAGGTGTATCTACTGACATTTGGAAGAAAGAGAAAACATTTTCAACCTTCAGGATGATTCACGTAGACTTAAAATATTTGGAGTTATTTGTGGTTGCAGATCTGTGGGACAGACATGACTTTTCTTTAATTAAATGGAGAAGAAGAATAAAGGAAATTTCTTGAGGTCAAGAAATCTTCACAAAAAATATTATTCTCCCCCAAAAAAAATATGTTATACATATATATTTCCAAGAAAAGTTTTCTCAAAGAGAAACAAATTCCTGCATGATGAGCATAAAGGCAAGGTATCACTGAGACCCATTAAACACTCTGGCCCACGCACAGTGCAGGTTATTTAAGACTATCTTTAGAGGGGAATCCTGGCCAAGGCCTCCTTCCTCCTGCTCATTTTGCATACAGGAGTTAGCTAGGGCCCTGCTGGTTTCCTACACAGTTCAAGCAAGTCTTCTGCAGCACTGAAATATTTGTGCTTCCCCTTCCTTTACAGAAAGAGCCCTCCTGCCAAGCAGCTCCATTGCCTAAATCTTCATGTCAGCCTGGTGACTGGAAACAATACTGCCATTGCACAAGCTGATCCTCAAAACATTGAAGGGTTGTCCCTGATTTCTTCATGAATGGTCTTTCTGTCACCAGGGACATGAGGAAGGACAGATACACGCCTCAGCCCTAGCTGCCACCCTACAATAGCTGGCTCTTCCTGCTACTGTGCTTGGCAGCAACTGCTGCTGATATTTGGCTCTTATGACTTGTCGCGTGAAGACTTCCTTCAGACAGATGGCCCCAGAGTGGCACTCTCCCAGGGGGCAGCTCAGAGGGAAGTATGTCACTCAGGCCCAGCTGGGGCTGCTGGATGAGACTGGAAGGTGCTACTGACACGGTACAGCTCTGCCTGCAACCTGAGCAAAAGGAGGATATCTTACTGAACATGACACCACCATGCTGTGAGGGGCATGGCTCTGTTGCTGTTGCCTCAAAAGAAAGAATTTTCCAACACATGACACCTCTGCATACTTGAAGTACCAGTTTGGAAACACACTACAGGGCCATAGCTCTTCTGTAGTCTTTCTGTCGTTTGAGGTGTTCTAGCATTCAGCTTTGCATTGATGAAGCTCTTTCTCTGCTTCAGGGACAAGGTGAGGCACCTGGCATGAGACTGTGGATTATGGACTGTTGGGATCCAGGTGCCACAAAGGGAGAGGGAACTCAGCCTGTCAGAGGAAGAGCTAGTAATTGTTTGATCACACTGTGACTGCATGAGACAATTCTGAGTCTCAGGGACCTGCATTTCCCTCTGTTTCTGTTCAGAATTGCAAGCACCCTGGAGTCCAAGTAGCATTTTCAAAAGGTCTTTTCCATCTGTATCCACCTCCCTGTCCTATCCTGCACTGTTGCTTTCTCTTCCCTCAGTTTTCCTTTGCCTAATCATATTTCCTCCTTTTTTGTTACTTTTCATCCCCCATCCTCAGATAGCATCTCACTATTTCTTCATCCTTGTGGTCCTCTTACTCCTTCCTTTTCTTTCCCACATCTTTCTTAGCAACTAGGTCCTGTCTTCTATTCCAGGGAGAAAAAGTTGAAGGAGGCTCCTGGGCTTTTCTTCTCTTTATTACTAATTCAAGCACCTCCCACGCTCTTACTCACCCTCTTCCATCATCACCACTTCATCCAACTCCTCTTCCTGCCCATCCTGATGTTGCTGTCCCATGATAACTTTTAGATGTCCTCCCTTGGACTTTACCTTTCCCTCACACCATTACTTTCCAACATCCTCACTAACTCTCACCTCCACACTGGTGCCCATTTGATTACCTGGCATCTTTCCTTTCTTCCATTGATTTGCCCTGCAGCTGTGATCTATGTTTTATAGCCAATGAAACTGGTCTCACCTTTGCCATGAACTGCTCCCTTGTTGGTCTGCTTGGCTGCAGTGTTGATACCTGCTTTAGCATTACTCTCTGTGTTTGACTGGTCAATGCCATCTTCCTCTAAGCCCTCTTAGCCCTTTTTTTTTACTCCCCTTTCCCTCCCATCTTTCCCTTACTCCCTCCTCTGGATACGACTGTTTCTATGTCTCGTCTTTCTTCATCTTCCTCAGCCTCTCTAAAATCTGTCATTTCTTCTCATATCATTTCACAGCCCTCCTCCTTTCCACATTTGTTCACTCTTGCACCCACTTCCTTCAGAGCACTACTCTCAATCATTTCCCTAACTCTCTACTTTTGCCCTCTTGCTTCCTAGCACCCACTGGCTCCACCTCGTCAAAGGCTTTTCTTGTCAGTTTTCAGACTGTCCCTATGTGACCATTCTCAGCCTTTGTCATCCTTCAGCCTTTGATGTTGCCTTGCTTTCTCCTGCGTAGACTTTGTGCAAGTGGTAAATTGCTGGAAGGGGCTGGTCTCTGCTCAAACTTCATCTCTTTAACAAGGTACTCAATTATCTTATTTCTGACCCTGTCTAAGCAGTATGGCTCCTCTTCCTTCCATCCTTCCTTCCTCTAGCCCCGTCTTGGAAAAGGGAATTGTACCATGTCCTGTCTACCTTGGGAAATTCAGACAAATTCACTGGAACTCATGAAAACTGTGGAGTGAAACAGGTTTAATAGCATCAAGCAGGACATCTTCACTTTGAATGAGAACACCCATACAGAGAGATGGAGATGAGACTTTACTAATTCCTTTTGCATTTATTCTTCCAGGTAATCTAGAGTATCTCTGCAGGCACTCACCTTGGAAAAACCCCCACCACATCGCGGATATTTCTCAGCAGTCTCTGATGCCTTGCTCTTGTATGTCTTTTCCTTCTCTGGCTGTAGATACTTCTTGGCAGGGTTCATCTCTTCTCCTGCTGTATAACACCCAGAAAAACCAGACCTCCACCTCTGTTGGATTCTGGCGGTACCAGAATGAACAAGGTCTATAGCTGGTGTGCCTCAAAGTCAGGGCTAAGCTGGGTGGCAGCGCCCCATCCAAGCTGTACTGCAAGGGGAACAGCTAGCAATTTTCTGGGAGGAAAAGAGCCTGCCTGAAGGAAAACTGCTGCTGCAAGTAGAATGTAGGATTCAATATTTCCTCATATTGGGATATTTGGCACAGAGGTTATGAAAATAAATGACAATCAACTCTTTTTTAGGGAAGTGGGTGCAAAGATGATTTTGATGTAAATTCTTTTCAGAAACCAATTTTCCCCATGAGAATGCTGGCATTGAAATGCATTTTAAGAGCTAAGAAAAATGCTTAATTTGTTCTCTGCTGCCAGACAGGAACACTGTGTTTCAAATTTGTCTCAAAAACTTCCTGAGGATTTGCCTTATTAACCTTGCTCTTAGTTGTGGTTAACTTCTGCTAGGTGCTAATATTGCCATGAGCCTATTGATTGTTTTTCAGGATATAAAAGACAGGAATGCTTTTAATACACGTTGGTACTTATTTTCACTGTTAATAAATTGAAATAACACATATTGAAATAGAGATAAAGCTACTGTTTTGAAATAAAATGGTCAGAAATCTATTTTTCATTTCTTTTTCATGAGTACTGAACACTCATTCAGATTCAATAGGCTAAAATTTTGGCCACCTCTCTTAGGTTTTCCTATCTTGAGCAAATGGTTTTGCACCATTCATTGGGACAGTGTAAAACTGAAAGAACTGGATCTTCACTAACCAATGTTGCCAGTACCTAGATGGCTAACCAAAGGAATCTGTTGAATTCAACACTGAAGTGATTTCCAATGTGTCCATTACAGTTAAATATTTTCCAGAATGTCTCTAGGTGGAGGTGGTTTGAACTTAGTCTTAGGACAAACAGGCGCTAGGAAGACTGCCCACTAGAATGGACCCAAGTCTTTAAAAGGGCAATAAAACATAAAGGCATCATTTCTAGTTCAATGGAACTAGATTTCCGCAGCTGGAAATCACTGCAGATCAGAGGAGTTCCATAGGGAACAATCATTATACATTTGCCCTATTCTTATCTTCTTCCCTTATCGTCAGACTTTGGCCATCACCATTGATCTAGGGGCAACTTTGATGTGTTCCAAAAATTACATCTCTGGGGCTGTGATGTGAGCTCACACTACAGATAGCAGCTGCTCAGGTCACACAGTTTCAGTAGAAAGCTCCCATATGGGCAAGGTGTCAACATCTCATCCCACTCACATGCTCCAGGAAAAGGATCTAGGTGGACTTCCACCAAAGATAACCAAACCTAGAACTGCATCTTTCTGGCCCATAAAAGAGCATGAACAAGGGCTGTTCTGAGTCAAACACTCTGTGCATCATGCAGAGGTGGCAGCTATCTTTCCTCCCAAAGTACAGCAAAGGACGGCCAAGGGACAGTTGAGTACTGTTCAGTATGAGGTCTTAATCCTGAGCACATCCACAAAGCAGGCAGCTACATCTAGTCAGCTTTCAGTTATCTACTTATATATGACCTGGCCTGACCCAGACTGGGCTTTAGCAACTCGTGTATCTAAGCAGAAAGCCATGCTCCTTTTCATTACTCCTGCCCATTACTGTGCAGCATCCTAGTGCCATGGGTCACTGCGGACAACCTTGTGCAGCATCACAGAGAACTGATTCAGGTTCAATATCTGAGACACTCATTCCTGAGGCACTGTGGAGTTTGGATCCATGTTACCCAAAAGGTTTCCTGCTACAGCAGTGAAATGATAGCAGGTAACAAGTTAGCACCTCAGTACAGAAGTACTCTCCACTGCAAGGCTGCAGTGGTTTAAATGCCAGAGAGCACCTTCCCTAAGAGCTTGCATGAGCCAAATTGCCAAGAGGTGCGTGGAGCTCAGCATTGCAACCCACCACACAGGAATCAAGCTGACCAGCTTCTGGCCCATGGGTACACAGGCTGGATGGGGCTTTGAGCAACCTGGTCTAATGGAATGAATCCCTGCCTACGGCACAGGGTCTGGAATTATCTGATCTTTAGGGACCCTTCCAACACAAGCTGTTCTATCATTCTGTGACAGCGGTGCCTGCTGGGACTGGGGCAGAAACATGAGGCAAATGTCCATCTCTCTCCCACTCATTAGTTTCCCAGTAATCTCAAAAAAAGTCACTAGCATCTCCAGGGGCACAGTTATTCTTGCTTTTGGTACACAAGGATTCTGGACTTTGATGTTACTTAGGTGATGATATTTTAGCTCCATTAGACTGTGTTGCTACCAGACAGGCTGGGACGACTGAGACTCCTGAGTTTGAGGTGTTATGGCCCATGGAGCTGCCATGCTGATACGGGACTTCCTCTGCAAAACAGGGAGGAGAGGATACACATTTTAAGCCCTCCAATCCAATTCCTCCAGTTCAATTTCACTGACAATACTTTAAGCCCCACCTTCTGGTGAATGGCTAAAGTTCAGGGAGGGATAATGCTCAAAGCCGAGTTAAAAGTTTTCAAGACGATACTATTCAAATAGAAAAATGCCTGAACTACACTTTAAGTATTTCAGGAGAATGTACTGATCTTCAACAAAGTGTCCACAAAATAGTTTTTAAAGGCATCAAGTAGTTTTATTTTACTGGATTCCATTTTCTTCACTTGATATAAACTGCCATGCAATAAAATAAACTTTATGTTTCAACTATGCCTAATCAAAACAGTTTGGAATACCTTGCTGCACAAAACCTTTCTGTATTTTATTTTTTTATTTCATTGAAATGAAAAAAAATACATGTTGAAAAGTTAAAGTTTCTCTGAGGACAGTGGCTGCTTCTCAGGCAACAGCCCAGAGCCTTGAAGTTCTGCTTGTGGCCAACCACTTCTCTTTTCTGCACACAGGGACAGGTGCAGACACCAGCAGATGTTGCTGACGTGAGGGTTCCCAGCTGGTCAGCAAAGTCTGTGTCACCAACTTCTTCCCTTAGGTGCTGTTCAGCAAACTCATAGGTAATTGAAGTGTGGAGGCCAAAGCAGAGCATCAGGTGTATATGGTACAGAGGTGTGGGCAGCAGGATGAAATACTAAAACAGATGGTTGAGCATCTCAACCTGACTGTCATTCTGGGCCTCTTCTCCTTTGTGCTTCTCCTCACACCTCTTCCCACCAGTCTGCTGTGAGCCCCTGAACCAGTCTTTCTCCCACCTGAGCTTACCCTTCACAGGGTGTGCCAACAGCCAGGAGCTACCAGGAGAAGGAGAAGGGCAGTCAAAGTGAACCTTCATGCACTCCGTTCATGTAAGAAGGTCAGGGCATGGGAGAGGGAGCTCAGCACAGCCTCCCTTGCCACTTTTCCTTTCCATGACTGTACTGATGGCAAAGCAGTAGCTGTGGGAGCCCCCTCTGTGTGCATGTCCAGCCTCCCTTTGTGGGTCACACGGCTCCAGCAGTGGGGAACAGGCTTCACATCTGCTGTGGTCTTGCAACACACTTGGTAATGCCACTGCAGCCAGTGGCAGCCCAGATTGTGGCACTTCTGTCCATGAAAACCCATCCCTGGTGTAAACGAGTTCCTGGGCAACTGGGTGATAGGAAGAAGGAACTGTTTGAATGAGGGAAGACACACAGGAATGCTGTTGAACCAATAGCTCAAAGATCAAGTCATCAGCTACCCAAATAACTGTACCTTGTTATTTTAAGCAGTTTTCTCTCTTTCCTCAGTAGTGGCAGTGAGCACACACAAATCAAAACCAGTACCACCATAATGACAGGCTGAGTCATGGGATCACACTAGAAAGTTCTGGAAGAGCATGAATAAAGAGGGTAATAGCCCAGCAGGTGCCCATCTTACTCAGGATCTAACCACTGTCAAGTCTTTCAGAAGTATCATAACTAAAAATATTTTAAGGAGAAATTTGAAGTGGAAAATAAGCAGACATGGGCATCACAGTGTTCTCCTCCAGGTACACATGGCAACAAAGAGGAAATCATAGTGGTGAGAGGCTTTCCCAGTAGGTACAACAACATCATTATGTTAAATCAACTAGTTTGAAAAGCAAGGTAAAAATGGAAGGACAAGATCTGCTGTTGCTTCAGAGTGCTCAAACTCTTGTATTATCTGTGCTGCTAACTCCTATCCTCTCCGAGGCTTTTTTCTGGCACCTCTGACAAGCAGTTGCAGTTACATGAAGGTAAGGTTTGTAGACTCTGCACATCCATAAAACATCCTGCAATATGAAACAATAAACAAAGCAGAATCCTTTGTGACTGTATTTTCATAAGACACAACTTCATAGTGTCTAGAAAACATTTTCAAGATGAATTAGTCTTCCTTTGGTTTGAAAGATAGATATTTGGAGTGTGCCAAGATGATATTTGGAAGGAATAGCACTTAAGAGCACATTATCTAACTGCTGACCCAATCTGTGTACAATACACGTACATACACACACAGATACACACACAAAGTGACAGCTCATCATGAGACTTTTTTACCTCTGCTGTTCCTAAAAGCCCCAAAGCTCTCTCTTCCTATGCCATGAGAGAGAAAACAATAAAACATAAACAATGTAAAGAGGATTTGGATATGTTTTTTGCAAGGTAGATGGGTTGAATCCAGCCACCCCATTGGACACTGGTGCTCAACTATGCAGTCTGTCTTCCATTACACCGTGCAGACTGTCTGCACTGCCTGGTGCCCAGGTCTAAAAAGGTCCTTGTCCTCATCACTCCTCTCCTTCTCATAGTGCTCTCTCTCCCTACTCCAGAAAACCCTTGCCAAGGTAAAAAATTTTCTTCCAGCTAATCAACATGAGTCATTTTCCTGTTAATACCTTCTGACCAATTCCCAGAGAAAGAATACCTTTCCCCTGTGGCATCTCACCTATCAGCAGCATGTGGGGAAGGAGATGACTCTGTAGAACTGTGCTTCCCTTGTTGGAGAAGCTAGAAGATGTGGGCAAATGAGTCAGTGCGCTGTGGGTAGCTGAAGGATGCTCCTGATATCCAGGAAATGACAGAGCCCCTCAGAACTGGCTTACATGCAAGCAGATGTTGCACGATGCTATAGATACTGAGCCTGGTATGGAGTATAAAACTGTTCCTGTAGAGCTGACTGCTGGATTTGGAATGAACGCCAGGGGCACCACAAGCACAAAAAGCAATTAGAGCCGTACAGTGTTCATCCAGCTAAGACCCCCAAAAGAAGTTAGCCCTTTGTATCTTGATTTGGGCACCTCCAGCTGAAAAAACACCTGGTCTTCCTCCCCTTGCAGCTGCACTCCCCAGTGGTGAGGAAGTTGCCAGCTGTCTGGTGCAGTGAGAAAGGAAGGTTCCGGTGGGATGCAGTGCCTCAGCAGCTGACTATGGGCTGTAACACCACCTGGAATGGGACAGACACCACAAAAGCTTCTGGGAGTTTCTGCTTCCCACCTAGACTGCTTTTTAAAACTCCATGGCTGGCATTTTGCTGTTTATTCTAGCCACAGCAACTGCAGGGAAGAATTCAGTTTTGGAAGGTCTCCAGTTTGGATTAATATCTAAAAATGTATATATATAGAACTAACTTGGAGCTGCAGTCTTCCCCAAATTATTCCACTGGGCAGTTGACACAAGCCAGTTGCTCACTGACAGCCCAAAGTAGAGCAATTATTCATAGTCTAACAGGCCTTGCCAAAAATTGTTGGTTTTTTCCTTCAAACATCATCAAAAGAAGGAAACTGAGGTATCAGCACCAGGGAGTGTCGAGTGACTGGGATGTCAAGTAGTAGCAGAATAGTGCTTGTTGTGTGTGGTGTGTCACAGTATAACTGGCTGTTTGCAGAGGAGAGTACAGACAGAAAACTGAGCAGGGAGAGGCAGGCAGTGGTCTGCACTGAGGTCACACCAAGGCCAACAGCCAAGTTCAGCACTGAACTCTCAGTCCTGCTGACATCAGAGATGAAGTGAATAAAAGTGAGACATGAAAGAGGTTAGGGAGAGGCCTGGAATTCATTAGTTTCCCCACTTTGAAGGGGGAATAGCACTTTGTTCCCTGGAATTCAGATGCAATGCTGTCTCCTTTACTGCAGCAGTGACAGTCCCTTCTCTTTAATCCCACTGTGCACCAACACAGGTGGGACATGACTTATCTCCGATAAAATCCCAGCAGGTGACAAAAAAACCCACAAAACCCCATACTGCAAACTGAGCTGCAGAATTACTTGAAGATAGTCTCCAAACCAAGCAGAAAACTGAAGAAAAACCAAGTTACTGCGTCCATTCATCCTACATGCCCATGGTAGCTCAGCAGCTGGCAAACCAGAGAGAATTCAATTTTTAAAAGGAAAAGGAACAAGCCACCAAAAGCTGGACTTGCCCCTTGAAGTATGAATCCCTTCCCAATTACTACAAATGTCTCAGGGGTTCACCACTGGCTTTCAGGTGCCTCAGGTGGGTGTCTGCAGCTTGGTGGGGTAAGCTGAGTGCTGGCAGGGCAGGCGGGTACAAATGGGGTGCATGCGCCCTCAGAAACACCCCACAGCACTCCTGCTCCATCCTGCAGAGGAAAAGGCAGACCACAGATCCATTTTGTCCAGTAAACATAAACAGAGAACATTGTGGTTGTGACTGGTGGTTACTGCTTTCCTAATAAAAACTCATTGTATGTGTGGAAAGATGGCTGGGGGTAAAAATTAGAGGAAACTCAGAAGTTATATTCACATCCTAACAGAAGTTATAATGGTATGGAAATTGTAGGGCAAAATGCAGCTGCTGCTCCCTGGATGGAATGCAGTTGGCAGCTCCATGATGATTCCCCATACAACAATGAGCACCTCCTAAGGGGCATGGTATGGAGGGTGGAGCATCGTGGAGACACCACAGTCAGGCTCTGTAGAAATCCTTGCAGGGAGGGGAACTCCGATGGTACTTTGCAGGTGATAAACCACATAGCACCTGTCAACCAAGAGAGATAGGAGAAGATGACCTGCTGATGAGCCAACAACTGTGGTGAAATCTCTTTCCTCGGAAGAACTTGGTTCATTAAAGCCTAATTGTATTATTAACGCACACCTCCATCCCAAAGTTACCCATCTTCAAGGGATGACCACTTCCCACTGGGCACGCGCTCTATATTCTTTTGACTGTATCTTTAAAAGTGAAGCAAGAAAATTTTACACCAACCAGCAACAAAGGTATTTATGACTAAAGTTCCACCTAAACATAAAGAAATAATATACAAGTAAGTCGAGAATAGGGGAAAAGTTAGGGAAGACTCCATCATAATTGTTGGGATCAATCAACGGGTTGAATCTGTCTTCTCCCCGAGAGATGCCTATTGGGTAAGAGCCGTACTCTGTGCATGCTGAATACTTTTACTGGGATTAGAGCTTGTCTGTGTATTGCTTTAAATATGTTTTTTGCAGTCAGGTACTATCACTGGCAATCTTTGAACCTTAACCTGTCACAATTTTATATTAATAAAGAGTGTTATTCCATAAACTGCTAGTGGTGGTCCTTCCCTGGCACTGGCAGTTGCCAGCATCAGGTAACACACTTGAAAAAAAGTGGGAAGACCTGCTGAGGGGTCTCCCTTATACTGCTGGTGTAACTCCCTGCAAAGAGCAGTCAAATCACTCTCTGATTCAGCAGGGCTGTTCAGTGAAGAGTTCTCATAATGGGACTCTGACAGACTAGTTGGGCACAAGGGTCTCAGCTTTCCTGAGGCACTGACAGACAAATAAAACACTAAGTCAAGCAAAACTCCCCATAGCAAGGGACAAGGAAATCTCCCCTTTTCACTTCACAGTACAACCCACCAAACACCTCCAGAAACAACCAGTTAAGCTGTGACATACAAGAAGGGAAGTATTATTTTGTGGGTATATAAGCCTGGTTCTCTTGAATCATCTTCTCACCTGTCCACCAGGAAGAAACGGGAGAGATCTGTAAGCAAGGATTGCCCTGCTTTCTTGGCTGCCATCCATCCCCTATGCTTTGGGACCAAGTCACGGGACTCTTGTAAATTCTCCACAGCACTTTGCTCATCAGTCTGCTAAGGCACTCTTACCCTTCAGCAGGAGACACTTACCCTGAATTACTCCAGCTGGTTCTCTAAAGGGCTAACACAAAAGACCTGGGAGTTACAGCCAGGGCAATCAGGGTTTGAATTTGCAGCACACTGTAGTTACCTATTTTAGGGCAGCTGTTTGATGGGTTTTTTCTGCCCCGTTTTTTTTCCTCACAGTGGCTCAGTGATGCAAGGAAAGTGCTTCCAAGTAAAGAAGCAGAAGACCCCATTTTTGACACTAAAGTAGGGATGTGCAATAAGCACAAGAGTAGCTGGTATGTCCTCATGCTTAATTTACTGCCAGTAACTTGTTCTCGAGTCCTTCTGTTCAGTTAAAGTTATCTTTATTGCAGGAAAAGAGCAGCCCCGTAGTGATGTCCAGGAACAGGCATTTTATTTTGCATTCACATGCTCCTTTATTTTCTTTGTGTAGACAAGTTCCCTGCTCAGCTTTGCCAAGAAAAATGCTCTGTTCCTGGTTCATGACGTTAGCTTTTCTGGGAATGTCCTTGGAGAAGGAGGGGGAGGGGGATGAAGATACGCCTTCACAAAAAGACTTCTAGCTAACTGCCATAAGAGCAGCATGGAGGATGAAATCTTTTCCCCTAAGAATTACTAAGCACTGTGATCCCTGAACCCTGCTGCCTCTTACCTCCTCATTACCTAGAAAAAATACATCATGTCCAACAGGTAATGCCATAAAACAATCCTTATACATGGCTGACTTCAGCCCATCTTCCAGCCAGTGCTAGCAGTCTCACATGTTAGGAATGTTGCTTCAATTTGTTTTCAGTGTTTTAAATTTGGCTTTTAACTGTCTCATCTGCACTATGCTTCGTATCTGGGAAGAAAACAGGCAGCTCAGAGCGATACCCTTGGAAGGGTGAGGCCCATGCTCTGGAGTTCTCAGCCATAAAACTTTGGTATGAAGTTCATGGAGCTGGAAAGAGACATCCCTGCACACTCTTCCATCAGCTTTCCCAGGAATCCTCTTTTCTACTGGACTTCATGTAAACCTTTCTTCTAACTAGACTGCAGGCCCTGCTGGGGCTTCTGCATTTAGCAAGGTACAAGGCTGCAGAGATGAGAAGTCACCCTAAGGCCTGACTCACAGAGACACTGCGTGCTTAGACTCTCTCTGTGATTCAGTGGGAATCTCCAGATAAGTTGGCAAAAGCTGTGTAAGATCCCAGCCTGGATGACAAACGGACTGAATGTCCAAGTGCCCGGCTCAGCAGGTTGGTAAATCCTCACCTGCAGCTGAGCAAAGCCTTGTAGGGCCAGCCTGTGGTCCTGCACTACCCTCCCCGTCTTGACTTTCTACCAAGACAGTCATCTTATCCTGCTGTTAAGATCCCACAGGCCTGGTTGCTTCCTGCTTGCATATGGTTCGTCTCTTTCCCTTAATGCCTCATCATAAACAAGCAGTCAAAATACTGGGAATAAAATCACAAAGTGGAGCACTGGGGGAGCTGCCTGCCAAAGCCCTTTCTCACTCCAGCTTCCCAAGGTCAACCCAGGACAGCTGCAGTTAACTCTGCAGTGCTCATGGATCTCTATGCAAATAGCTGATTCAGAACCAGTGTCTTAAGAAGAAAATATTTTAACAAACAATGAAAAGCAGAATACAGCTCTTTAAACAACACTTATATGAAAGACTGTTGCAGCTCCTTAGCAAAATCCCCAAGCTCTGGAGTGGGTGAAAGCCACTTTCCCAGCCTGTGGGGAAGTTTGCAGAAAACTAATGCAATTGCTTCACTGTGATGTTAACTAATGCACTGCTATCATTCTGATAGATCAGAAAATTAAAAAAAAGATGATATCCAGAACTATAGAGCTTTGTGCTCCCATACTGCTCTATTCATCCATATAATAAAAGGTATAATACATGTTTTAAACCTTAGAAGTATCATGTTAAAAAAACTATTTCTGCCTATTGAAAAGTTTTACTAATTTTTTAAGGTATCCACCTATTTTTCCAAAGGAACTTTGCAAGATAGCATGTGATTCTGTTAGCTATCTGTGCCTTCAGCTGGATAGCAGCATCACTTGCTGCCCTCTGGTGTAGTTAAAAAAAAAAAATCACTTCTAATACAAAGTAACTCTAATAGAGGAATTGAGTAAACTGCCAAGATTTCTCAATTTATAAAATAATTAGCAAACCTCATTTATGCTGCCTGTTTTAAGAGACAGCCACATTACCAAATGAATGGTAACAAACATAATTAAAAATTAAGGTGGTAATGCACTCCTACTAATGTTTTCTGGATGAAGTGTAACTCATAAGCAAAATGAGCAAAGCAAGATGAGCAAACCAACTCAGCATGAAGCTTCGCATGCTTTTTCTGTAAGATTCAAGCTTGGTTCTCCTTCTCTTGAATCATCTACAATTAAAGCACCAGAAGCAAACCTTTTGCCTTTCACCTGACAACCTCATACCTGTTACCATATTCATAAATCTTAGATCAGTGTTCTACTTTTAGATAAATGGTCATTAAATATTATATGTAATATCTATTATAACTTTTTAAATTAAAAGTGCATATATGTTCTACTCTACAAAGAATTTACAGTGTTAACTAGCAGAATAAAACCAGGTGAAATTCCTTCCTACCGAATACAACGCACATCATGTTGGAAATAATCTGCATTTCTTATGCTTTGCACTATGTGAAATTAAGCTACAGAAACTCAGGAAACGAGCCAGAGATCACAGTAGAAAGCCCAGTTAAAGCCATACTCCTTGGGTGTAAAAAAGAACATAATGCAACTATCAAGTCAATTTATAAACAAACTGTACCCTTCACCCTTCAATCAGGATAGAGGCAAAGACCAGATGTATCCCAATAGGACAGGTAATTAACTCTGTTCTTAGGAGGCTTTACCCTTTTCAATACTAAAATGTAAGAGTTCACTGCATTTGTTGGTTTTAAAAATGCTTTGGGATTTAGGAAAAATACCATAGTCCAGAAACAAGCTCTTCAGTGTCTCCCAATACTCTTCAAGTTTATCTTGAATTTTAGGAATGATAACTTTTCTTTGGTTTTCTCTATTTCTTGAGAAAGCATTTGTAATGTTTCATCATCATTACTTAGTACAGACACCCTAAACCCCCCTTCCAACCACACTAAAAACAGAGGTATGTACCTAACTGGGATTCAAGCAGGTATACCCAGAACAGCAAGGCCATTCATCATGTAACTC
>JAWWTY010000106.1:57407472-57488521 GCA_035222235.1 Margarornis squamiger | reverse complement strand
GGCCCGCAGCGCCCCCTGCCGGCGCGGAGGCCCCCGCGGCGCGGCCGGGGCCGGGAGGGGCCGGGAGGGGCCGCCCCGGGCGCGGGGGGGAACGCGGGGGACGTGTCAAAGGCTGCCCTAAGGCACAGTGTGAGATGTGGGACCTCCGGGTGCTCTCACAGAACGAACTCGGTTGGAAAGGGCCCCTGAGGTCGGCGAGGCCAGCCGGGGACCGAACGCCACGGTGTCAGCCAGACCGAGCGCCACGGCCAGCGTTTTCTTAAACACCGCCGGGGACGGCAACTCCACCACCGCCCTGTGGGCAGCCCATCGCCACCTGTAATCACCCTTCCTGTGAAGAAATCCTTCCCAATGTGCAGCCCGAACCTGCCCCGGCACAGCTTGAGGCCATGTGCTCTCCTCCTGCCCGGGAGAAGAGGCCGGCCCCACGTGGCTACAGCCCTCTTAGGGTGCTGGTAGAGGGGTAAGGTCACCCCTGAGCCTCCTCTTCTCCAGACTAAACACCCCCAGCTCCCTCAGCCACTACTCAGACCCCCCACCAGCTTTGCCACCCTTCTCTGGACTCTCTCAAGACTAATCAGCAAGAAAGGAGATCTAATCAGTGGAACGGGCAGCAGCCAGCATCCCTTAGTCAAGGACATCCTGCAACTAACAAGCCTTAAGGATGTAGTAAATCAAGATATTAACCCCTCTCTATGTATACATTGATAACCTGGCAAAAGACTCAAGGTTCACGTATCCCATAGCTGAACTATCTTCACTATAACACTAAAAATCACACCCATAGATCAAAAAGACCCCTGTGTTTACATGAAGACCCTTCCCTTGAGCGTATGTAGAAGTTGGCTGGGGTTATGCGGTTTGTATGGAAATTACAGTCAAAGGTTGGACTCAATAATCTTGGAGGCCTTTTCCAACTTTAATGATTCTGGGATGGTATAATAGAGGGTCTGCTCTTGGGAAGTTACTAACTCTGAACTTCTGTGTATAAATAATGGCACAGAAAGCTTGGAAAGGTGTGCTTGATCTGTGGAATACCACCGAACACCCAGGCTTGCACAACTTTAAAATATATACTCAGTATCTCTTTCGAGTGTGCAATTATTGGCTTGCTCCGCACCAGGTAAGGAATCTGATTTTGTGGACAACACTGGGAGCAAGGTTTCCAGAGAGCCCATCCTTCAGAGGACAGAGAAAATGCAACACCTCCCCACCTGCCCCCAGGATCCACCTCCTATGGTGAAGTGTACATTTTGAGGCAGATCACTCAACCTTGGAGTGTGGTGTGCACTGAGGGGGGTGTGTGCTTATTCTACATAGTCAAAACCAATTTTACCCCACAGATATTAATTAGAGCAATTAACAGTTCCAGTATTAACCTTGGTCACAACACAAGCTGTAGTGCTGTGGGTGACTCTGAAAGGACAGACAAGTAAACAGAATTTATTCCCTTCCAAAACTTCCCTTGGGCTTATGTGTTACACCTGAACTCATCTAAAGGACTGTTGCCTTCAAAACAAGGGATCCCACTCCTCGGCATGGAAGGTTTCCACTTCAGTCTGCACTGTCTTCACCTCCTTCTAGATCATGCTCTGGTACCCATCACACAACGAGTTGATTCAAGTCACTAATCTGTTGGAAAACTGGTTTTGTGTATTGCTGAATTTGTTTTCTGCCAGATTAGTGACCTGAATCGATGCGCTAAGCAGTAAAAGGGAACCAGTGAAGGGAAAGGGGGAGAGCAGGAATGCACAGTACAGAGTACAAAGGTGTGTGTAAATTGGTAAGAACAGGACCTCCTCTTCAAGTAGCAATAAAAGCAATAGCAGATCTCACAGCACCCTTATAAACAGCCAAGCAGGGAATTTACTTTTCAACATCATATGCTGCATGATAGTCCTGGAGACATATAGAGCTGGTCCTGGGGCCCAGATCTGCACTGCGTGGCATTGTATTCTGCCTCCATATTGTACTAGTTTTTCCAAAGCTGTTTGTGCTATCATCAATTGTTCTGCAGTGTTGTATTGTTTTGGTGAGCTTATTCCCAGTCTCTATGTCAATCCGGAAGTGATTCAAGGCTGGTTTTAAGCCATCCATATGGCAGTTATCGACAGAAGAAAACACTATAGCACACATAATATTTATTACCCTGAAATGTTAAGAGGGATGTAAACAGTACATTAGCCTCATGCAAGCCTGTGCTGCCTGAAATTTAACCATTTACTTGCTACTTTATATATTCTTTGCACTTCAGTAAGAAAGTATACCATCAACTAAGGCCTGGTTTTTATCACTCTTTTTAGTGATAAAAGAAATTAAATCCTAATTTCCTTATTTTTTATACTTGCTTTTGCCTCCTAATAGCTCTTGCCTATAATAAAGGTTCAAAGAAAAAATGGCTTTTCATGATCACTTAAAAAAAGTCAAAAACATCACTTCCAACTTAAATATAAATCAAATCAAATACAGCACTTCTGGCACACTGAGCAACACGAGCAGTAGTCAGTCTCAGTACCACATACTTTAAAATGTTACATATTCTAATAGTTACAAGTGTCAGGACATGTTCACCAGCAGACTGGAGGAGCCTGGGTGCCTTGGGGCTGAGCCAAAAGGGAAGCCCTGTCATGGTCCCAGCCTGTCCCAGCACCCAGTACTTCCTCCATCACCCAAAGACTGTTTGCTTGTGAAACTGATTACAAGGTATTTAGTTATTGCAAGGCATTATACCATTTATGTTAAATAAAACTGTTACGACATCCGTTGTTCTGTGAGACTAACAAAAGCTTTGACATTTGGGGAAAACTGGAGTATCTTGAAAGCATTTTTTGTGCAGTTTTCCAAGCTTTAATTAAGTTCTGGGAGAATGAAAAGGAAGTGAGAAAGAACATTGAAGAAAAGGGGGTGCAAAAGATTGAGAGAAAAAGGAAAGAGTGATGAAAAAGCATTACTTGATAGGTAGTTTACCAGGAACCTTACCAATGAAGACAGGAAAAAATGAACTGGCATTCATCTACTATTCCATTTCAGTGAGATGCTAAACTCCTTAAGGTCAGCTGAGAACCCAGCCTGAATTTTGCCAAGTCTATAAATTCTGCAGACCAGCGATCCTTGCTTCCCTGTATTTTTTATGTACCCTGATAACATTATTATGCCTCTGGTACATTTTGTAAACATTTTAGTTAATGGATCTAATACACAAAACTTTAATGTCTCGTTGGAAGGTAACCCCCGCTCTGATTTATACAGAGTGAAAATCATAGTTAGGAATTTCAGTAATTTAAACTTCCTCCCACCAGCACATGCAAATGACTGCAAGTACTGACAAGAGCTGGATTCTGGCACCCATCATATCCCCGAAAACGCTCAAGAGTCATAAGATTCAGCAAAATGCTGTCTTGGAGAGCTGACTTACCTCCTGATTTTTTGCCTTATGAGACTGCTCAGTGAACAGATCCTGTACATTTCTTTCAGTTTACCAAAACCAATAGATTAAAAATAAAAAGAAAGAAGTCTTCAGGACAGTTCTGAGAGAAACGAGGTAAACTGGGTGATGGTAAAGAGAGGTGGGAGAAATTAAGGCATCAGTTTTTATCCCTTCTTCTGTTACTGACTCCTGTGATTATTATAAAGCCAGTTTATCAGCTTTCTTTTTTCCAGTCTCTAAAACAGTACTAACTGCTGATCATAGATGTGTTAAGGGATTAAATATTTGAGGTTTTCGTGTAACTGTGTGAAATATACTTCACAATATATGACTCTCCAAGGCCTCATTTTCCAACGCCTTGTACTTTTGTGCCAGATGTTTATACCAGTGCCTCGTGAATGCAAACTGCATATAAAATACCACGTTTCTGTGGGGTTTATGATTTGTATTCATTATCAACCAACTGGGAGTCGTACAGCAGTATAAAATCAGGCTACAGATTGCTTCAACAGGACAGCTAATTTATTGCTATATTAAAACCTCCCTAGGCAAGGTGTTAATATATTTACTACCCTTACCGCTGGGAAGTTTTTTTGCTAATAGGTAACAGCGACCCTTTTTATTGCAAATGAAGCATTTCTTATCTTCATATCCACCGAGGGCCTGGTGACCCAGCTTGGTTTCCTCTGCCTTTGCCTGCGACTTCCACGGTCTGGACTCCCACCACGAAGCTTGTTTATCTTTAGAACGATGACCTCTAGCCGTTCGGGCTTCCCCCCGCGCCCCCCCGGCCCCGCTGCGGGGTGCTGCCCTGCTGCCCCGGCCCCGGCAGCGCTCCCTGCCACGGCCAGCGCTGCCGCCGCCGCTCCCGCCCCGGCCTCGGGGCCCACCGCGGCTGCGGCCGCCCGTGCTCCGTGCCGCGGCTCACACCGACCGCGGCAGCGGCAGCGGCAGGGACAGGGACAGGGACAGCGACAGGGCAGGGTAGGGGCAGGGACAGGGGCAGGCCCGAGGCAGGGGCGGGGCCGGGGCAGGGCAGGGCCGGGGCAGGGCCGGGGTAGGGGCAGGGCCGGGGTAGGGGCAGGGACAAGGCCGGGGCAGGGCCGGGGTAGGGGCAGGGACAAGGCCGGGGCAGGCCCGTCCCCCTCCCGCCGCCTCCCCGGCTTCCTCCCGGCCCCGCCTGTTGATGTTTCACTTTGTTTTAATTCCCGGGTCGCAAGATGGAGGCGGCGCTGGGGCGTCGGGAGCTGCTGGTGCTGCTGTCGCTGTCACCGCTGCTGGCCGCAGTGCTGGGCCCGGCCGCGCCCCTGGGACAGGTACCAGCCGGGACCGCTGCCCTCTCCCTCTCCCTGCCCCTGCCCCTGCCTCTTTCCCTCTCCCTGCCCCTCTCCCTCTCCTTCTCCCTGCCCCTCTCCCTTTCCCTCCTCTTGTCCCTCTCCCTGCCCTCTCCCTCCCAGGGTTGCCAGCGTGTTTCCCCCCCACCCCTCCCTTTAGTGGTTCACTCGTCCGGGATTTGATGTGCCCAAACAAACACCTGGCGGGTCAGGCGGGGAGGCAGTCGCTTCTGTGCCCTGTGGGTGTGTTTATATTGTGTTTCCGTGCCTGTCCGCCCCGCACCTTGATGGCTCGGTGCTGTGGGAGGGCGCAGTGCCTTAGGTCCGAGCTTGGTCCTGGTGGTTTCTGCACTCTTGAACCGAACCAAGAAAAAGGCTTTGATGTATTGGTGTGTATATCTGTATATATACATATATAGATACATACACAGGGCATCGTGATCTCTGTTTTTCTATTCCAGTATCTATGCTGTATCTCGGTAACGTTAAATTTGTTGGCTTTTTAAAGAGTGGAGGGAATATATTGGGTATTACTTGGGAAGTCTTTTCAGTGGGAATAAAAAGGATGTGCCACAGGACCAGGTGAACTCTGACCTCTGGAATTACAGAAGAGAACTGGGTACTTCTGCCTGCACTTGAATCGTGTCCGGAAACATCCTCTAATTGTTGTAGTTGTGAACCTCAAAGTGTGAGATCTCAAAGAGGAAAGAGCTGTATGGGGTTTGTAGTCACTTGTCTAGCCAATGTGAAGTTTCAGTTACGTGAGTAAATTTATTATGGCTTTTTTCCCCTCCAGAGTTATTTATTTGTTAATTTAATTCAAGTAACGTAAGTTTCCAAGGAAGCCTGACGGAGGCCCTGCACTGGCACATCCTGTGTTGCAAAGCAGGATTCCTGGCCTTACTTCCTGGTTTCTGCTTCTCTGCATGAACTTTTGAAGAGAACTTTATGACTCTGATTTCAAAATGGGGATCTAGATCTTCAGACACCTGTAAAAGTGCATGAATGCTTGAAGTTAGATGTGCTAAAGACAGCAGAGATAGCTCAGTCTATGGCTACTTTGCTTATCCCTCAGAGAAAGGGAGTGCTAGCTTGAATTTGCCAAAAGATAGATGAAGTGACAGTGTAATATAGACCTAGTCACAATGTAATACATACACAATATGCTCTTGCTTACCTTCTGCCCAGAAACTATCACGCTTCCACACCAAAACTTCCAGCTTAGCAGCATTGAAGTTGTTTGTCACAGCTGGCAATTGTATAAGCACTTTTGTGTGTGCTATCTTTGGATCTGAAAGCATGAGCATGACACGGGTGCTGGGGCGGTCCCATGGAAGGCAGCTTGGAGTCAGAAATAGAATAGGTATGTTTTAGAGTGCTACTAGGGCTTGACTTAGTAACTGGGCTCTAATGCAAGCTGCACTGTTTATGGGGTTGAGTTTGTCCATTTGTGCAGTACTGCTCAGGGGATCTTGTCAGCTCAGTTTTTGATAGCTAGAAGTGTCTGCACTCTTGGCTTTATAGTGGTGTGGTGCCATAAGTATATGCAGAAAATCTCTTTTGACAGTCAAAAAGGGGACATACACATTTTTACTTTAGGACTTTTCTTTTTAAATGTCAAACTTTAAAAAAAATACCTTGCATTTTATCCTGCACTATTTGGTTTTGTACATACAGTACTGCTTTTGATATGAAAGGAACAATGAGGTAGTTTCGAGTAGAAGAATTGATGCTTTTTGAGCATGAGCTGGTCTGTAGTGGTCTCGTAAGAATGAAAGTGCCTAGGCAGTGGGAATAGGCAGAAGGGGAATGCCATACTGTCAGGTTGCCTTCTGAAGCCACAAGCTTAGTGACAGTGGGTGATGGGGTCAGAATAACTGTGTTGTTTCCTCAGAGTGGCTTGGGAATCCAGACTGGTTGGGAGCGGGCAGCGTCAACATATTCAGCTTTGCTTTGATTGGATACCACAACTGTGCTCTAAATTCTGTGAGCCCACTGGACTCACACTACTGACAGCTTCACATTTTGTAATTCTTCCACATGGGATTAAAGTTTACCTCCTTACCGATGGCGATGGTGCTACAGAAACCATAGTGGAAAGGCTGGTGAAAAACTTTGAACCTTTGGAACAGCATTTTGTAAGGCTGAAACGCTTTTGTTCAGCTCTGGAATGTGAACGCCTCCATTGTTGTGCAATACTTGTCATTTCTTAAATAAGCTGTTTTGAAATCTGGGCTTTTTTTTTTAACATTGGCATGTCTGTTTTGATTTTGCTTTCTCTTCATGAAATTTGGATAAGCAAAACTGGATTACAGGTTGATTGATTTTAGACAAAGTTGGGGTGGTTGTTTTGTTTTTTTTTCTTTAAAAAAAAAGGCAAGGAATGATGCAATAAGACAACTGACCTTCACATTAAAGTAATGTTTGTGGTGCAAGGTCAGAATTATGTTTCGTGCTTTAGGGTATTTTTTTAATGTGCTGATAGGAACTGGCTAAAAGCACGGTGTGCTAAATGCTAATGTTAAGTTGTTTGCTTACTCTGTTTACTTCTAGATAATTTAGTCTAGCAGAGTTCTTTCTAAATGGCATACTTGACTACCAGACTTCTTTTTTCTTTTTAGTTCAGTTGCCTGAAGAAAAAATTGTTTTCGTATTATTTGTTTGCTGTGAGAAACCTGTGTGAATGAATTATTTCACAGCACAACAAAGTAATTTTCACTGCATCAAGGATTTGATGCAGTGAGTGTAATGTATTTTAATCAAAGAAGAACCTTGTTAACAGTGACATGCTGAAATGTTTCCTCCAGTGCTTTATGCTAGTTTCTCTATTAAAAGCCTGCCATGTGTTCTGAACTTCATGCCTAAAAGAGCTGACATCATCTTCCTGTGTATATTTGATTAAATTAAAGCAGTATTATGAAACCATGTCTCAGTGATATGAGCCTGAGTATTCACCTGTAAAACTCCTGATAGAATATTCATAGTATGGGTTGATTTAATAGAATACAAAGGCAATTCATTCTTGTAATATAGGTAAGGCAAAGGAAAGGATAAGCTGTGCTATACTGAGAGTCGTCATTAAGGAAGGACGGAATATAAGTGTGCTTGTTCAGAAAAGCAACATAAAGCAATAGCATCACGTTAGATTTTTATATTAAAAAAGATAGGTCAGCATTAGTTAGTTACACAAATAATGGATTTAGTTATCTTACCCTAAAGACTGTCGTGCAGTTTAATAATGCCAAACTCTAATGGAGAAGATTTTGTACTAAAATTTTGTAAATTGTGAGAAACTAATTATCATCCTGCAGACTTGTCAAGCCTAACTTGTCATATCAAACTTGTACCACGATTATTTCTTAATTCAGTTATGCCTGATTGCAGTCAAGATTCATCCTAGCTCTATTTTGGGTCCAATGAAAGAATTACGTGAAGCATGGATTGCAGAGCCCTGGATTGCAAATACATAGTTACACTATTTGGAGCCAGTTGTCCATATGAGTGCCAGGACTCAAATGGTATGAGCTTGTGTGCTTTTGTTTGTCCATTCAAACACTTTTTTTGCTGTAATCTATTCTTAAATTTAGAAACAAGTTGTTGGTTCTGTCTATTTCTTATCTGTTTGGCAAGATAAGAGTCCCCTTCCACTGGGCTTTATATTTTCTGATTGCACACAGGATATTGCAATAGTGCCTGTGTAATGGCTGTGAGGGAGCTGTCTGCCTTTCAAGTCTCTGTACAGCTGGCCATCTTGCAAGGCATTGTGCCATCTGTTCCTAGTGCTGCCCTCTCTGCTTCCCACAGGCCTTCTAGTGCAGAAAGAGCCTTGTTGGGTGAGCCTCAATAGAGAACAGCTGTGCTTTAAGTGGGCTGGCTCATAGCGGCTGAATGGGATTTAAGTGACTGATGCTGCTGTGTAGGACTTAACAATTACCCTGTACTGGGAGAAACTGTGCAGTGCATCCCATCAGGTACTCACTGCCTGTGGAAGTTTCTCCATGATTCTTTAATCAGATCTGTTTGAAGTTCATGCAAAATTAGACTCATCAGCTTTGTCTTGTGAGACATTTTTCATAAAGGGCAAGATTAGGTGAAATGTTCTCTGTACATTTGTGTGGCTTTTAGTATGGGGAATCTTTGAGAATTAATGAATATTCCCTCTTAACTTATGCCAGCTGCTTTGTATTCCTTTCTGCCATCTTTTCCCCATCTTGTTCTTCTGCTGCTACTCCAATGATACTGCTCCAGTTAATGCTCTTGAATTCTGTTGGCAGCATGTGGTGAAAGAGAAAGGATTAGAAAATTACCACTACATGCCTATCTCTATTGATCCAAGCTTATAAAATGTCACTAGTTCACCATAATATATGTTGTCACACTGTCACTGCTGTTGCCTAGAACAGAACGACATACATTTCTGGTAGCAGTGCTGTCCTCTTAACAGGTTCTGTGGAAATTACTACTTTAAATATCACTGCTGGAGCATGAAAACAGGGATGAGAAATTGTAGGAAAACTCAGGACACACATTTACATCCTATAAGAGCATTAAGGTCCATTTTTAGTGCATACTGGAGTTTTGTGTGAAGGCATTTACCACCACAGGAAGGAATAAGGAACTGTGGTCCATGAAATGGGTGTCACTGGTAAGATGAAAGCACAACCTGATTCCTAGGGACCTGAATTGCTTCTTGGGGCTGTCCTTTGTTTCTGACTCTGTCAAAGTGCATCTTTCTCAAATATTCCAATGAATTCAGAACCTGCTGAAAAGTGTGTTCTAAGTTATACAAATAAGTTTTACACTCATAGTTCAAGCTTCTCCAGAACTTGACAGTGGCATACTATGGGTTACTGCAGACGACACATGTTCTGCACTCAATGACTTTGTTACTACAGGATTGGCTTACTATGCTTTTGATATGCAAAATAAGGATTGTAAGGTTATTTACCTTTCTTAGGACTGAAGTGCATAGTACAAGACATATCTATAAAGCACTATAAAACACCTTCTTCCCCCCCTCCCCGAAGTAGTGAGTTTTACTACAGTAACGTAAGAAGAAAATTTTCTCTGTTGAAATGAAAGGATGTTTCGTAAGTCTGTGAGTCTTCAGCCCTAGGATTGGAAAGATGGGTATTGAATTATCACTGCAGCGTTTTCTAGCAAGTATTGCATGTCAGACCGGGCATTTCATCATGAAAGCCTAGTACAAGAGCTATTGGCCTGCCAGGTCTGTTTCCCTCCCAGTTTAGTGAGAGTAAACATAAACAACATATGGCTCTTGAGCACTTATTAACATGCAGATATTGAGGGGGTACCAGCCAGAGTTGTGAGAATGACGAATGCCACGCATGACCCATTCCCTACTGTGGGTGAAAGTGGATCAGCTGGGATGGTGCTCTGCTCTCCTGTGAGCTGCTTGCAACAGTCCATCCCTTCCTTTCCCCCTGCTCTCCTGCCTGGCTTTTCATTGCATTTGGCATGCATCCTGTGGTTCTTGCCCTCCTGTAGAGTTTGTTATGGGGTGTTTTGGGTCAGGAAGATTGGCCACAGCAGGACCTGTTGAGTTTTAGGTGCGGCACTGCAGGAGAGACCACTGGGAAGCTGTGGGAAGACAGCAGTGAGGAACTTGCCTTTAAGGAAGGCTTAAGTGAGCTGAAAGCATTAGCATAAAATCAGGAAGACTGAGTTAGATTACAGTTTTTTTCCTTGGGAAGATATTCTGAAGAGTAATAAACAACCTGTTCATAAATTGCAGCAGGGAAGCTTCAGATTAGATACTGGGAAAACGTTTAATATTAAAGGTAGCCGAGTACTGGAGTAAATAGTTGAGGGGAGTATGAAATTTTTGGGCATCACTGGGGAGCTTTAAGAATACATCTGTCAGGAACAACGTTGATGCAGTTGATTCTGACTCTGGAAAAATTGGTTGTCCTCTGGTCCTTGTGATGCTACTGTATCAGATCAGGAACGGTTGGAGCAAGAACAATTGAAACTAAGTATTTTTAGCTCCAAAACTGTCAGATCTATTTAAAATGTTTCTTAGCGAGACTGGCATCAAGTCTTGTGAGACTGCTTAGTGAAGAGGCAAAACAAGAACATATGACAACTCAAAAGAGTGGATGTACAGAATATGGGAAAGTATCAGTAGAACTTGTTGGCTCTGGATGTGAACAGACTGGTCATGGGAATGGAAGAATATGAATTCTCTGTTGTGTGTGAACACAAAATTGCAAGAGTCATGGTGTAGCTGCTGTAGTGGAGTATTAATTATTTCTCTAAGTTACTGAGAAGCTTTATGAACTTGTACCATTCAGGAGATGCATCACCGTCTCCTGTAGTGATGGTGAGGACAGACATCTCCCAAGAAGATGCTGCAAGGACAGGCAGACCATACAGCAGAGCCAATCCAGCAGTCTGTGGCCATCAGAACAATTAGCCTGGTTCTGTCCTCCCAGCTGTATTCTTCCATTTCTTGTGATTGTCTGGCTCTTCCTTGCTTGTTCAACTGACAGAAAAGCAGTCTGTCTAAAAAGGGAAAGTTTTTGTGCCAATTTGATGAGTTAAATTGGCTCACTGAATTGGGAAAAATGAGAAAAGGATAATGTGCAGGAGAGATCTACACTCTCAGTGGCAGAGGCAGCAAGTGGTTCAATGGTCTTATTTGTCTGCATGCTACGGTCTAATTTTTGTAACTCTGACAGCATGGAAATGATCTACTGAAATACTTAATTTCTTAAACATATAATATGCTCTTCAAGTGCAAGGTATAAGTATGTTCCCAAATTCATGGTAGTGCTTGTGGATACTACATGAACAGAAATGACAGCTGTTTTGAAGGAAATTAATTGTTGTGTATATAGCTCACTTTGTACATTTAACACTCAGTTGTTGAGCATATATATCTTGCTTCATGCCCTTCATTTTCAAATAAAGCATTTGATTAACATAAAAAGAAGTAGGAGGGGATTTTCCTATTTTTCATCAGTCATTTCCCTTTTCTTACAGTCTCAGTTAGTTCCTTTGTAGATGTTGAAAAAAGATTGCAAAATACTTCCTGTATAAAAACCTTAAAATTTCACTTGAGTCTTAAAAAATGAATGACTAATAACACTGCCTGGAAAATCCATTTTTTGTACCCTTTGAATTCCCAGAAAATAGAAAAACCTAGGAAGTAATGACACAAAGTTTTGTCAATCTGTTAAAACAGTTTGAGGGTATAAAAGAAGTACAGTTCTGAATGCTAAGAACTAAAAGAGCTAAAAGTTTGGTGGATTTTTATTTTATTGTTAATATACAGAATTCTTAAAACATGACAAGAAAATAAGTGGTTTGAGGAAATTACAGGATGACAGACTATAATACATCCTATGATTATATTATTAATCTGGTGTGTATTTTCAGTTATAGACTTCCATTTCTCTAAGTAATTTGGTAATTTTCATTTACTTTGAATAGCTGGGATTTAAGTTTTGAAGAAAAGTTAGTGTAAAGACCTGTTTCCTAGAAAGGGCATTGAGGAAGAGATTTCTCTTTGGTCTTGGTGGCCAGAGAGTTTTCCCAATGATATGACAAATGTGTCTGAATCATCAGTTACAAGTCACTTCCAACCAAAAGGTTAAATGTATTAGATTTCTAAACAGCACTTTTCATGATGTCAGTTTTCTGCTGAATCAGATTTGGATGTTATTTTTTAGTTTTTGACAGTCCTGGTTACCTGTGCATACTGTTGATCAGCCATCATTTTAAGGATTTTTTGACATTATAATTGCATTTCAGAAGCAATCTGTAAATGAATTGGGACTGTATTGTGCTAGGTACTGCATATTTCAAGTATTTTCTGGATGAAAATTTAGTGTTATTTAAAAATCCCAAATGAAAAGCCTTTTTATGTATTTTGTTTATTTATTTAAAATTTTGAGCGAGTTGAACTTTTTATTGAGACATGACTCAGTTTTAGCTGTTGAGTATGAAACCATGAATGAAACACAGAGCTAAAGAAGATGCTGAAGGTATGGAGATGTTTTCTGGAGGAAAATGAAATGCAGTTAGAATCATTTAAGTCTCCCAAAAGGCAAATAGGGAGCTTAACGTTATTTTTGAAGAGATGACTCAGGAAAGCTGTGTGGTAATCATTACTTTTGACAATGTGCAAGAGCGATTTGACTTTTGTGTGCAGTTTTTTTCAGGGTCAGATCTGGGGGAGTTAAGGTCCCATCTGCAAAACAGCCCCTGAAATTAAAATAGGGAAATAAGAGGACAGAATGAGTGAGTCAATAAATTACAGCAACTGGGGTTTGAAAGAGAGAAGCAAATCCCCATTGGCTGTGAGTTTGAGGTGTCCCATGTGGCATAATTTGGAGATGATAACCAAAGAAAAGAAACAGGATTACTGCTGACACTGGCAAAACTGAGTGTTCTTTACAATAGGCTAGCATGTATTAAATTAGACTTCACTTTGAAAACTAAGTGGAGTGCTTAAAAAACATTTACAGAGAAACTGATTTTTACCTTTTATTATTATTTTTCAGCTGATATGAGAGAGTTCTTTTTCCATTATATCCTTGTGAAACAAGAGATTATTATTATTATTATTATTAATATTATTTCATCCTTATTAAAGAACCCCAAACTATACCTATTGGGTGCAGATGTCATTCTTTCTCATCGATCTTCTTTATTAAAAAGAGGTGGGGGAAAAGAATCAAAGCAGTCCTTACATTAAAAAAGTAAGCATATTCCTCTTTCTTCTGTCTGGTGAATAGAAAGTCTCGGGATGTGCTCTGTGGATTATAGATAGTCATTCTGTCAGGACAATGTATGAAAGTTGCCTGTGCCCTGCAGTGGTTTATGTGTTGTCTCAAACTTACGCCTCTTCTGTTTTTTTTCCAGGAAACGATCCGAGTCGGTGTCATGATGTTGAAAGCCAATGGAGAATTTCACAAAGGACAGGTTTGTCTGGTTTTTCTATTTATTCAGTGAATTAATGTGCAGTGAAACAAAGTCTGCATGCAGATGCAAGTATGTCGTTTTGTCTGACGTCAGTAGGTATGAACTGTGTTCCTCTGAGTGCAGAATTGTAGGATAGAGCCAGGAACCATACACTCATTCTGTCTGTCTTTCTTTCAGGTTCTTTTTAATATCACCTATGTTAGTGGACAGGTATATGTAAATGATTTTCCTATGAAAAGCGGGGTTGCCCACATAACATGTCAAACACTAATATGTGAGTATTCTCTTTTTCTTTTTTTTTCTTTTTTTTTTTTATTTGGTTTTTGTTTTCCTCCTTCCCCCTGGGTGTTTGGTTTCCCTGTTATCTAGTAACCAAGACTTACAAGGACTGTGTGTTCTGTACTCTGCATATCTGAGCGTTGTGGAAACATTATAATTTTATATATTGTAAGTGTATATATAACACAATAATTTCCCAAGGTAGGACAATATTGGTATTAAAACGGGTCAAAAAAAATGTTATTGCCTTGTTCTCAAATTACATTCATATGCTTATATGTAAATGGCTTAATCTGAAATCCGGACTCTGCCTGTCTTTTCAAGAGAGTGTTTTGCACAATAAGCTAGACAGTGTAAACAGAAGGATGTGGCTCCACCCTGCTAGTTGCTGTGTCCCTAGGTTGGTTGGCATATATCCAGAAGGAGATTCAGTAACAAAAGTATGAATTGTTGTTGGGAAGATCTTTTAATGATCTCACTTCTGTGTCTGTTGAACAAAAAAGTTTCTGCTGGATAGGATACGATAGCACAAATACTGCAGTTTTGATAGTGTCCTGCAGTGGTTAATGACTTTGAATTATCTTGAAACTTCTATTTTTCCACTGACTCAATGCTACGCTTTTTGTGAAAGACCAGAAAGTATTGTCATTTCTTTGGAGATGCACAGAGTATACTGTATAATTAATTAAACAAGGACCATTATGCTCATTTGATGTTAGCTTCTGTTGTATTCAGAACAATCTCCTGATGGATCAGGTGCAGTCAGTCTCTAGCATGGTTTCTGAGGTCATCCTCATCAGACATTTACTTACAGAGTACTTATGCTTTTTTAAATTGCTTCTCTGAGCCATGACCTTGTTGCTTGAACCCTTCTTTCCCAAGAACAATCAATTATTAATTTGACACTAATTCTTTTCTGGAGAGGGAGAGCAGTAATCAGTTTCTCTTTTTCTGGGATAGTTATGTTTCTGTTGCTTCTATTTTTCTATCCTAGGGTAAAAAGCCATGGCTAAATGTCATTTACATGCAAAATAATTCACTCCAGAAAAAAATAGATCTGATTTTATTGACTAATTCTGAGAACTCCTGAGCACTCCCCTGTAGTTCCTATTAATTTCCCAAACCATATTTGTGTAGCTTGCAGTGACTACAATTAAGAATGTGAATCTGAAACAATGAGGAAAATATTTGACCTGGGAGCTAGGAACCTGGAACTCTCAATCTTTGTGTTTGGGTCTGAGTCCTCAGTACAGTACCTGTCTCTGTTACCTGTAATGTAATATTTATACTATTTACTTACTAAATCCTTGACAACAGATTCAGGTAGTGTTTGTAAAATGCTAAAGACATACCAAGATACTTGCTAATACAGGGGGAAAATACTCCTGAATATATATAAAAATGAAACTTGAGTTTAATAGTCATGAATATTAGAGGCCAAGTATTCTGAATGGTATTGTTTTGACATCATCAGATATCCATATATCTCCATCTGAAGTTCCCACAAATGTGAATTTTGGAAGTGTAGCTGTCACTCCTGTTGAATATAGTGGTGATTAAGCAGCCTGACACATGAAAGGCTGGGACCACACGGAGCTTCAGCTACTTGGCATCTTAGAGGCTTTGGTCCTTTAATGTGTGCTTGCTGCTCTAAGACAGAAGACATTCAGTAACTAGGTTAGTGCTTTGGCTCACAACTATAGGTAACCTTTCTCTTCCTCTCCATCTGCCTCTTACTTTTGCAACAAAAGATATTGCTAAATGATGCTGAAAAGTATTTTTCTGTATTTAAATTAAGCAAAATACCTTTAGGAGGACAGGGATCGTAGCCTGAAAGTAATGAGCACACTGAGTTGTACTATGAGACTGAGAAACACTAGTCCAGCCTTACCCCAAGTTCCCTCATGGGCTCAGCACTGCAAGTGAGACCCACACACACAGCACTCGTGGCTTAGCAATAGGGGCCAGCTCAGTCTCAGTTCATGTACCTTGCTATCTGCTTGCTGGGAAGATCTGTCATCTCCACCCTTCCACTTCTCCAGCACTTCAGCTCTAGCATGCTCCCACCGTAATAGAGGTGTGGTAGTTGGGAGAGGGATACTAAGCCTATGCAGAAACCACCAGGGTAGAAAGCCAGTTCTGTGTGTACTTGTGGAATATTAGGTTGTTGAAATAGCTGGAAGCTTTTGGGTAGGAAGAAGGCTTGAGGTTTCACCTCAAGTCACATATGAAAACAGAGAGAGGGACAGGCAAATATCTATGAGGGAACTGGCACTCATCTTGAGCGTAGATGCAGTGTGCCTGGAAAAGAGTGTGTCTGTTTCTGTATTGAGAGGAAGGGGAATGTTATGCAAATCAGGATGTTTACACAGGTGGCTGGTTGGGCTGGGGCATTACTCTTATGAACTCCTCTGGACAACTGAAATGCGAATGCAGCAATAGCCAAGCCAAAGAGCACTGCTTAGAGTGGTTAAGTGCAAACCTCAAAGGCAGGGATGTGACATGGTTTGCAAGCTCCTTCAGTCAGAGGATCATACAGCTCTGCTGTTGTCTGATATGTTATATCATGAGACCTGCTCTGAGTTTGATTTGGTGATATACTGGTAAAAAAATCTTGGCATCTGTTTTACCTATTGCCCAGATCGCTACTGCTTATAACATAGTACAGACTTCTGCACTGCAGTTCTGGCATCTCAGGTCTGATGCTGGTGGTCCTCTGACTTTTCCATTCAGGTGCTGTATGCGCAAAGACATCTATCTCCCAGTTGTAATTGTTTTCCCTGTGGCTGTGTACTGCTTTTTGGTTGGGGTGGTTTCTCTTTGCAAATTGTGTGTTAACAGTGGAGAATGGAAACTTGGATAACTTACCAGATCAGCAGCGCCTGGGAACCGTCAGTGTTCGCATCATGGTTCACGAGTGGCCTTTGGCATCCAGTTCTGATTTACAGCTGATTGTTGTTCAGGAGGAAGTGACAGAAATTGATGGAAAACAGGTAAAAAACCCCTTGTTGCAACACTCTCCTTGTTTTTAATTTAGGAGAGGCAAGTGTTACCAGGGATTAAAAGGTTTACTTGTATCTGGCTGGTGATTAGAGCACAAAGTATATAACTAAAGTTAGCTACCACACTGTATGACTATTGAAGGAGATAATAGCAAAGTTGGCAGTATAATAGCAGGCGTGTTTCATGAGGAGGCTTCAAATTTTAATGCTTCTATTCATATTTTAATGATTATCATTAACTGTATCACATGGCCTTTGAACATGACTTGATTTAAAAAATAATGTAAAAAACAAATAAAAGGGGCACGGGCTTGTTTTGAGTCCTGAGGTTTTCCCCATTGTTTATTCCAAGCTAACAAAGAGTTTCAAGCACGTACCATAGGGAACAGTTTGCAGCAGCAGATTCTTATGGCAGGTGGGCTTGTTGTGAAAGCCCCCAACACCTGAGACTTAGAATATTTTACATGTACGATAAAATCCATATTCATTACCAAGATTCAAATTGAGATGAACAAACACCTCCCCCCCACTTCTAACTGTATTTGCACAAATATCAGTGAATGTGAGGGGTTACAACTCTAGCTGAGAGTGAAATGTGCAGAACTGAGCACGCAAAATCACTTGTAAGGTATAGTTAATTTACTAGCCAAAGAGGTTCTGTAGAGAAGATCCAGCTGCTGAAGCCAGCAACAGTGTCATATTTTTGTTTCTGTACAAGTCTGCATCCTACATATGGCCAGGCTTTTTTGAAGCTGGCTTATGTTCTGCTGCCTTTTTCTTTTTTTAAAGGATAATGATGATAATACCATCGATCCTTAATTAATTGCATGCTCATCACGTAGTATTTTTTACGGGGATCTGTATGGTTTAAAAATTTTACTCTTAATGAAAAACCCCACTGAAAGGTCTGTAGCTTTTATAATGAGGTGTTTATCCCACTGGTAGAAGCCTAATATATCCTGCTTTGATTCAGTTGTTACACAATACTGGTGTTGTATTTCAAATCTCAAACTAGACATCACAATGCATTTCAGATTTTCATAGGGACCTGCTAAAAACAACAAGAAAGCTAATGCTCTTTCCTTAATTATTCCTTTAAGTCAAAAGCAGTCTCCCGTGAGCACAGTAAAGGTGCAGAATCACCTCCCTCACCCTGCTGTCCACACTGCTTTTGATGCAGCTCAGGATACAGTTGGCCTTCTGGGCTTCAAGTGCACATTGCTGGCTCAATGAGCTTTTCATCCACCAGTATCCCCCAAGTGCTTCACTTGTGCTTGGGATTGCACTGACCCAAGTGCAGGACGTTGCACTTGGCCTTGTTGAACTCCATGGGGTTCACACAGGCCGCTCTGTCAAGCCTGTTTAGGTCCCCCTGGATGCCATCCCTTTCTTTCAGTGTGTTGACTGCACTACAGAGCTTGGTGTCATCAGAAATCCTGCAGAGGGTGCACTCAATCCCATTGCCCATGTCACTGACAAAGATATTAAACAGCAGCAGTCCTTGAGTGTGACCATACAGCCAATTCCTAAGCCAGTGAGTGGTCCATCTGCCAAATCCATGTCTCTCTAGTTTAGAGACAAGGCTGTCAAGCAGGACACCGTCAAGTGCTGTGACACTTTGCTTCTAGTTGTTGAAAAAAGGAACATTTCTGCAAAAGCAGAAATGCCAGCCTTGCCTCAGCAAGTACTTTCACTACATACTTGAGTTTTCCATGCCCTAAAATGCCTCCCTGAGAGAGGATAGTAATGAACTGCGTAAGACTTGGTTACAAGCCTGTGGAGTCACTACCATGTGCTTTTGCAAGGAGAGACAGCCAGTCTGTTCACTGTATTTTCTAGCGTGGTATAGTGTACAGAAGTGTGGTATGTTAAAACCAAGAATATTAATTTATGTTGTAACAGCCCTATGTCTACATCTTAATGGCTTGGAGTTTTCTGTGGTATATTGGTGTTTTCTGCCAGCCTGCTTCAGTCTTACTTTAAACTCAGTAATAACATGTTTACATCTCTTGCAGGTTCAGCAAGAAGAAGTAACAGAAATAGATATTTTAGTGAAGGACCTGAGAGTACTTAGACATTCCAACTACACTGTCCCTTTGAAAGAGAGCATGCTGTATTCCATCCCAAGGGACAATGACATGTTATTTACACTGCCCAACCTCTCAGGAAAAGGTATCTCTCTCAGCTGTTACATAATGTTTTCATCCATAGTTGATGTATTGCTTTACAGGAGTAAAAGACCATCATTATTCCCATGTTTTACATAGCGAAACAGTTTCTTCATTAACAGGGAAGTGTTTTATGTGGCTTGGTTTTTATTTTTTTAAACATCTAAATTCAACTCTTCTACATTCTAGGTATTTTGTTTGTTTGTTTTCAAATCTGTTCCCCTTTGAAGCACTTGATACTTGGAAATCTGCAATCCAGACATCTGATAGGAATAAATTTCTCTCTCAGATCTGTGATGGAAGTTTCCCTAAAGCTCCCTCTTTTTCCTGAGAATGAAAAAGAAAACTGTAGAGGAAATACCTGTCTGGGTCATTTCCAAAACAGAGAACAGTTTTATGTTACTAGACTTGAATAACTTAAAACCAAGAGAAGTTATTTGATGCCTTAATCTTATTTGTTTTGTTTAATCAAAAACTCTCAAGGATGTAATCAGAGATTAATATTTTGATTTAGTTCATCACTTTTTAATCTGACTACAGCTGAAATTTGCAGCTAAGGGCATAGCTAAAGGCTGCACTGTAACACTGCTTCTGCTTCTTATCAAGTTCACTACTGAAGCTAAAAAAAAAAAGGACAAAGTCTTCTGTGTTCTTGCTGTGAGTGTGTGAGAACTATACCATAACTGTAGGAATATGACATGTCTTTGTTTTCCTGAGGAGTGAGTCAAATAAAAAGAAAATTCTGCACTAAATCTAGTTTTTCTTCTTCAGATATTCAAGATCCACTGCAAACTACCAGTCAGTACCTCATCCGGCAAGTAGAAACTACAGTAGATGAAGAAACGTTACCTGGCAAGTTACCAGAGACCCCTCTTAGGACAGAACCTCCATCTTCTTACAAGGTACTTTTGTTCTTTGTCTGCTTTTTTAATTATTAGTGTATACCTGTAAAGAGAGAAAACTACTAAGATGAATGGACTTTTACAGACATACTCTGGGAACCTTAAAAAAACAACTGAACAACTTCCTAAATTACCCTTCAGCAGTGACAAACTGTTAGAATTTTTTACTCCAGCAGGAATCAAATGGGCTTCTAAATCCTGCAGTGTTCTGACCTCACAGATCCTTCATGATAGTCAGTTGTGATATTTGCATTATACCAAGCTAAACATTTATGACAATTTCAGATATTGCTTAGCTTTAAATTACATCATTTTTTTGCTGAGTCTGCTCAAGTGCTTACCCCTCTGAGAGCTGGGCCATTGGTCTCCCCTGCTGTAAGAAGCACTGTAACAGCTTGAGAAGTTTCAGTTTCAGCTCAAGTAAGGATGGGCTTGGTGGCCTCCTCTGTGGCTGAAACAAACATAATTATAACTTGCTGCTGAAAGGGTAGACTGAAAGTTACAGATAGGCTGGAGAAGGTGCTACCCCTCTCCTAGGCTGCCAGTAACCCTTTCCCTGCTGTGCACTGTATCATAGCACTCTGTGGCCAAGCAGCTCTCCCTTCACCTTCTCTGTTTAAATGTCCTTTGTTTTCCAAAGTGGCCTCTCAGAGAACTCTTCTAGGATGAGCAGAGAACTAAACCTTCACCTGTTCCAAACTTTGAAGGAGATCCAAGTCACCAGTCAATTCCATGCTGCTTTTATGTATGTTTAAGGATACATAAATTATAGTAAAACTGTCACCATGAAACTACATGTATCACCAGTAGCTACAAAACCAGCACATACTTTCTTTTGCAACCTGTCTTTTTATTTTTACCTCTTTGACTGTAGGTGATGTGTCAGTGGGTGGAAGACTTGAGAAAAGGCTTGTGTAAATTCTGGTTCCGATCTTTACCCATCTTGTTTAATTTCATGGAAGTCGTTGTAGTTGGAATTGTTGGAGCAGCTCTTATCATCAAAGTCCTAAAGGTGATTCTCCCTTCCTGTGAAAACAAGTAAGTAATTTTTCCTTCTTTTTTTTTTTTTTTTGGCTGTGATGAAAGCAAAACATTAACTAAAAAAATCTTTCAAGAAGCAGCCCCATTCTGTAGGAAGGTCATAGCAACAGTTCAGTGTAAAAGCTACTGGTAACTTTCCATTCCAAGTGAAGTTTTGACACATAGGCATTTCAGAGAAACAAGGGAAAGTATTTCATTGGAAATGTCTTTAGTTGAGCTGTCATACTGCCAGATTTTTATCAGCTCTTCTAAGGACTACATTGTAAGACACCATTAATGTAGCTCCAAGAGAAGAGGGTAGAAGCTAGAGCTAAACAATTCTAGCATCTCTAAATCTTTTCATACTTCTACTGTGTCAGAGTTGTCATAGTAGTTCTGAAAGGCCTCGAATTGGGTTTTGCAAATTTCCATGGGAATTCTCCAAGGAGGACCTACTCTGTAGACAGCTTCCAAGCTGTAGCAATTGGTGCTGGCATTGATGGCTAAAGGTCATAATAAAAGTTGGTGGCCTGCAGATGACTTTATTCACTCGGTGTGTTACCAGCAACACTAGGATTTTTCAGAAAAGCAAGTGCTCAGAACAAGGGATGGTAAGATGAACTAGTAATTGCAGGTAGGAAATCCGTATAGATTTAGTGCTGGAATAGGCAAGCATGTGCATTTTAAAGCAATCTAAGTCAGTTCTGGAAGACCTATCCCTTAGAACTGCGTGTTCTTTGAGAAGTGACTGACAGCATAGTGTGCTTCATTAGCCACAGCAAGCACAGCTGATGTCTTCCAATGCATCTGATCAGCTGGGCTTCTGAAGGGCCCTGCATGCAGTTAATTTATGTATCCACTCTGGAATACAAGTGTCCTTAGTCCTTCTGACAAAGCGAGAAAAATGGAGGGCTGTAAGATCAGGAAGGTTGGAAACTGCAGTGACGGAAGAGTCCATGCTTCCCCCTGACATTTCAGGTGGGAATGCTTCACCTATTAGAGCAAAAAAACTGCAGAAACACTTTGTACTTCCCACAGCAGTAGGTAGCTTAACACTTCCACATGTGAAACTGAACTAAATAGAACTAGGAAGGAAAATCTCATGCCAACAAACTGTTCATCAAAGTGTCTCATGGCCTGTCCATGGCAGAGGAGAATACAGAGCAGAGGAGCCACCATGCAGCAGTTCCTCTTTCACCTGGAGAGCACGAGGCTTGTGCATGACTTATCAGTGTTTAAAGAAATTGTGCCACCCTCTCCCCTTTAAAAAAAACAAAACAAAAAAACCCACAACCTCAAAACTAGGTAGAATGAGCAGATCTCATTTGGTGAGTGACACAGTTGCAGATGTCAGGACCTCATCCCAGGTCTTTCATGCCATTCTGTGGTACACTGGTAAAACTAGAGGCTTTAGCTAGTCTTGGAGAATTAGATGTAGCTCCTCACAGCAGTGAATTTTAGGCTACTGTGAAACTAAGCATATAGAGTCTACACTGCTGACGTTTCAGATGTAGAATCTGAGTGAAGGGACCTCTCGGAAACAAGAGCTAGCTTGGAACCAATCTTCATTCTGTCTTTATAAAAGAGGTGTTATGAGGGTAATACTTGATGCATTGGTTTAAAACTAAGTTTGGGGAGTTTAAGAGTAAATCTAATTTTTTAGAATACAGAATTGTTTTGTATATTCTTTTCTAATGCCAAATAATCTTACCTTTCAGAGGCATCCTTCTCCTGGATCAAGTCAGCTTTGTACCTGTGACTGTCATCAGCCTGCCTTCAGATCTTCCAGAGAGGAAAAATAATTTAGATGAGAAAGCATGCACTTAATACTGTATTTGCTTTGGAGTTACTGGTTTTTAAAAACACACTTTTGGTTGACCTAAAATTTGGCACTTGGTCTTAATACTTTGTTTGTTTCCTACTAAGAGAACTAAGTCAGTTGATTAGTTGATAAAGGGCCACTCAGGCCAAGGCCCGAAGCTGACTTCTTGTGCCTCTCCATAAACAAGCAGCCTTTTCAGAAGCTTCAAAATAGAACAGCTTTCCACCCTGAGGGCTTACCATTGGTTTTAACTTCTGTGAAGTCATTTTTCCACACCTCAGACAGGATGCTGGCTGTTTTCATGCCCATAGATAAACCAGGTCAGCTGTCCTGACTAGTGAGATGATGAAATTCAGGGTGTCCTTAAGTCTGCAGGCAGCATTCTTCAGAAAAGGATGAGGGAGTATTGCAAACATCAGCTGTGCCAAAAGCCTAAGCAAAGCTGCGCAACCTGGCTCAGGTCTCGTAGGGTCGAGTGTGCCTTGCAAGGAAGATACCACTACCCAACATTTGTGTTAATTAAGAAATGTGACATTTTATATATGCAAAACAAAAAAAGGCAGATTTATATTTCAAGCACTTTACATTTTTATGATCCCTTCCACTCATAACAAGTGTTAGCAGTTGTAACCAGTGTGCTTTTTATATCTGTGACAGCAGTACTATGTGAAGTCCCACAAGAAAAATGCATTATGCAAAATTCTGCAGAAATACTGGCTTACTATTGCTAAGTAGGCCCAATCTGCCCATGCCAGTTTGTACTGTTAACATTTTTCGAATAAACATTTAAATTGTTTATTACACAGCGTTCAGGTGTGTGCATCTATAGTTACATAAAACAGCAGTTTGTCAAACATGTTAGCTGCAGGGTACTATTTGTGTTTTAGCTTTTCATTGTTTTTAGTAACTAAAATTGTTTGTCAGAATAGTGACTTGGAAAAAAACTTAAGAGCCATCATTACCTGGCACTAGACTGAGCACAGTTATCATTTGAGTGATCAGAATTACCCATGGTCAGCAGATTTCCTCCCCCCCACCACCTTAAGGAAACATCATTGTAAGTTTAATGGGATCCAAGTTATTCAGATGCTCGTCCTTACAGCTGGTCTGTGACTAGAACAACTTGCATTGTCTCACTAAATCGACAGCACTGCAGTGATAGAAGGAACATTTCTAACACTGACTTGCCTTGCAAAAAAACAAACCAAAACTCACCACCCAGCAGTGCAGTGTGGTACACGTGAGCCCAAGGTAACAGGGACACTGCTCAAACTTCCCCTTGTTTCTTTATTTTTTGTTCTAGCACCTTTAGGGTGGCAGAGGGTTTGTCATCCATGGCTAAGACTAGCACAGGAGTGGTGACTGCACAGACAAAAGCAACTCTTCAAACAGTTGTAGAGAGACTTCTCTGCATGTGGAAATTCATGTTCTTTACACTTTATGAACGTAGCCCTGGGCCCTTCATTAGCACAGTCCAAGTAGAAGTGATGTATAAGGCTGAAGTTAAGCTTCAGGGTTTAAAAAATAGGATGGACAAGAAACACAATAGCTCCTCCTTAGTGCACAAACTCTGTATGAATTGCACTGCAGATGGAAATCTGGCAGCTGTTTGCATGTGCTCTTTGCACCCCTCCTTATGAAACTGTAAACCAGGCACCTGCACACCAACAAGGAGATTTAACTCTTCTAAACAGCTGCAACAAATGAGTGGTTAAGCCTGAAAAAGTGCTGGCACTGCTTCACAACTTGGCTTACTTCCATGAGCTCCGTAATCCTCTTCAGTATTGGTGTTCTAGAAAGTTACAAAGGAGGAGGAAAGAAGTACTACCATCAGGTTATGAGATTGTAAAAATAATGCAAATCTTGAACACAGTAACGGCCAGACAAAGTCACTGTTTTACAGAGCTGGAGTTACCAAGTCTTAAAAACAGTTAAAGCAGTTGTGTTTCTGCTTTAGCATGCACATGGATTTCCCAAATTGTTAAAAGAGTCTTGTACCTTTCAGAGGAGTGCTACTTTGAGCTGGGACCACTCTGAACTATTCCATAAATCAATTTAAAAACCACCTTATGCAACTACCACAGTTAGGAAAGGGCAACTGTCCTGCATGCCAGTCATGGTAGGTCTCATTTTCCCAGGACATGAACTGGTAAGGATTCAAGTGCCCTCTAGGGAAAAGAATATGGGGGGGTGGGGGACTGAAAAAGACAAAAAAACACCCACCCAACTATCAAAAAACCCCCTTGCTAGAGTGGCAGTAGGTTTTTAGGAACAGCAACATCTCCTATCTCCTCACAAACTGTGCCTCTCACTGCAGCCCTTTTTCTTCTGTCTTGCCTTCAGAACCACGTATCACCATACTGTGTGTTCCAAATCCAAATGAAACTCTGAGCTGGAAGTTCAGCCCCTACCACCATTTTCCCCCCTCTACCACATTACAGAGGTGTTCACTCACAGTGAACTGCACTGGTTGAGAACTAAACTACTGCTTTTAAAATGAGATTTACTTCAGGAGTTCTCAAAACATATCACTTCCAGCCTAAGTGGCCCCTTACTGGGCTGCTTCCAAGGAAAAAAGCTCGCCTTCCTTCCCTTTTTACTTGGGGGGCAGTGAGTATTTTGGTTTCCTTGCAATGAATTATGAAAAGAAATCTGCAACACAGCTGACAGGTCCACTCTCATTCTAACATACAAACAGAAAAATAAATATTAAGAGAACCCACTTCTTCAAAATACCACATCATTTTCTTAACTCTGACACATAGGGCTAACCATTTGAAACGAAGGAAGTAAATTTGTTTTCCAATTTGGAAATGGAAGTCTGTAAATGCACACACTTGTATCCTCACCTGAACTTCTTTCCTTCATTTCGGGGTTCATCATGCCAGGTTCACTCAGAGATGCAGAAGCTCACAAAGATCTGTGTTTTACTAGAGCATCCCGTCACTGAACCTGCTATAAATCCCTTTTCAGTGTGTCCATACGTCACTCACAACATAGTGATGAATTTTAAGGACATAAACAAGACGTTCATAGTAATGGCAATTACACAGCTGTGTCTTTGAGACAGATTTGCTTCTTACTCAGACTGCAACTTTTCATTACCACTTGTCCTTCTCATCTACCTTGCAGCATCTGAAGAGACACATGACCAGAAATTCCACAGCCAGCTTTGTATAGCATGTAGCTACCAGCTGAAACAAGCCTAGACCTCTTTGATTCATGAAAAAGCATAAAGTTTACCTGTAAGCAGAACTACAGCTGCCTGCTCTGGGAGGAGCTAGCAAGAAGTGTTTCCAAAATAGCAGATGGATAGAAATTATAGGTGTTTTAGTTGCAATTACCACTTGTCATTATTATCCAGATGGTCACTGTAGAGTCATTCTCAGAGAACTGTTTCTACATTCCACTTATCAAGTAATGAGAAAAGTGAATTTAGATCTTACATCGAATGTTCAGTCAGGGTTATCAGTTGAGCACAAATGTAACACCTGCTGCCTTATCAGAACAGCCTTACCAGAATAAAGGTGTAAGCCAGGACTCAACCTACCAGTTTAGACTTCTGACTCTTACATTACTAATACAATCAAGGAAGAAAAACATATTTCAGAATTAATGCCAGAAATATTTTGTTTTCTCTTAAGACTTACAAGGAGCCTACACGTGACTCAGTATCACTGCTGGCCACACAGTAATCAGCTTACGCTGGCTAGATGTATTATAATATCTTTAACAAATACCGTAAACCTACAACCACATCTCAGCCTTTGCACAGGTTCTTCATTAATACCTCTAGAAACAGTTTCAAGGGCAGAATTCGCCAAGACCAGTTAGGAAAACCATCCTTGTAACCGTCCTGTTCTTCCCGTTTTTTAATTCTCAGCATCCCTTATTCATTTAGCAAGGCTAGTTTCGGTTTGCTGGTTTTTTTAGGGTTTTTTTTTTGTGTAATAGCAATTTTTCAAGATGATACAAGACTTCTAGTATTAAGTAGTTTTATAATCTTGAAAATCAAAGCACATACCATCAGCATTTGAGAAAAATGGGGGATTTTTGAGCTAGTTCAAAGAGAGCTAGACAGAAACTGCATTTAAAAAAAAATTTATTGAGACATCTGTTGCTCTTAAATTACAAAAGTTAAAAAGAGTACGCAGTGCACTGACACACCGCTGATTACTTCTAAAGCTGTTTTAAGACGTAAGGTGGTTTCTTCAAGAGAAGACAACTCAACATGATCCAAATTCAGTTATCCATTTCTCGTATTTCTCAATGTCCGCAGCAGATACAGATTTAGAAACTTTCTTCAAAGCTATTTCAAAGTCTTCCATAGTCGTTGGCATGTGCATTTCATCTCGGGGAAGATTTCTTATTTCTTCTGGTGTCAAGCCTTCAATCCGCCTCCTCATAGCCATCAATGATGCATCTCTACTCAGGAGGGTAAGAAATAAAAATAAATCATTACTCAGTGCAGGATGGTGAGTTCAGTTCTTTGAAAGGCTCAACATACCATTCCAGTTAAGCTGTTGCATTCAAAAAAATACAGTAAAGAATCGTAAACTTTTACAGAAAGATCTCCAAGTGCTTGTACAATCTACGACACCATGCTATCCACATTTTTCAGACATGGATTTATCCTCACTGGATGTCTTAATAGCTACTACTCACAGCCTAAGCAAAAAGGTGAAGATTAACCAGTTTATTTATCTAACGTCACTACATGCCTATGATGTAGCTGCTGTTTATAGTATTTTTAAACAGGAACAAAGCAAAGTAACCATTTCACTCCTCCTAGATACAGGAGGAGTAGCTGGAGTATTCTGAATGTTTCCTGGTTTGAACAGGAATCCCACTTCAAAGACAGAATTCTGAGTCAACAGTACCTACCCTCCAACCTGTACACTCACAGCTAAACATTAAACGACGAAATCTGTTCTGTCTGTAGCCTCTCAAGCTTCTGGCCTCAATGAGCACTAAGTGTTTTTACAGGTGTGTCATTTTCTTTCTGCATTAGGTTTGACTGCATTTAGATTTCTAGCAGTAAGCATAGTAACAGCAAGTGATGAGCTGGTGAGGTGATAAACAGATAACACTGGGAGACTCAGGTTCCTGCTAATTCATCATTATATAGCCTGTAATAATGAAAAAATGCTGCTTATTTGTCTAGCAGTAAAAAAGATGGAAGGGTAATCCCGGTGATACAGCAACAGGGCATCTCATCATATTAGTAGGTGAGAATCCAAAGGTCAAAATAGGGTTTCATACTGTGTTCTAGGAGGATTTACAAATGTGGTTTCATCATATTCTGTTTCAGTACCAACCCCTCTCTCTAAATGAAATCATAACTGACAGACTTCATGAACATACTGGTTGTTAACTAATAAATTAAAATGCGTAATACAGGAACTAGAATATCAGAACAACCCCAAAAGGTTGCCTTGTTGAACTCCATCTTAGCCAAATATCACCATGCTTTGCTGTTGTAATATCATTTGTGAACTAAAAGTCACTGTTACACAATGGTGTGGGGGAGCATTCCATGCATCTAATTTGCTTCCATACAGCAGTTAAAAACCCCCAAAATCCTGCAAAAATAATCCAAGCAACCAAACCAAAAAGCCCACTATACCTCAACACCTCCACAAAACTGAAGGGTACCTGCCACCACTTCCTTTTGTAAAATCATTTTATTGACAATCATTCCAACACGAACTCATGGTGCTTTCTCAAACATGCTCTTTGTGCCTGGAGAAGCACCAAAGCTGTATTCAAAAAACAAGCAGCCACCCACTGGAAGACGCAGCAGGGGCCAGTTCTGTTCAAAAGGCCTTTCAACATTCACAGTCTGCTCAAAACAATGACTCAAAGTCAATTCATACTCAATCTAATATGCAATTTAGATGCATTTTGTAATTCCTGAATGTAATTTTAAAATACAGTTTCGCCTTCATTTGCCATGGTTATATGCTGACTGTTGGGAACTGTACTGTAACCTCTGGCTGGTTTTCGCTCTGGGTCAGCAAACTTTGAATTTCACCTCAATTTCTTTAGGACGGGAGAGTAATTTCAGTAAACCAGACTTCTTGGTCCAGTTTTATTTTAGTTTTGCTTGTGGCACTCACAAGGACTGTCATAGTCTACTATGCTTATATACTGTGAGTCTGAACCGTACAAAAGTACTTTTAAATCAGCCATATGTCCTTCTGACTCAATGTTAATGAAACAATCATATCCAAGAGCTATTTCTCTTGACACCATGAAAAAAGTTACCTCCTTGGTGATTTCAAATCATGTGACTCCAAACCCCAGTTCATCTGGATTTCTGCTTGCTGCCATCTCAGTTATTACTTAGGGAACTGCCACAAATTAAAGACTTGGGTGTTTCTTTGTGGGTTTTTTTATGCTTGTTTGCTTTTGTTTAATAATATTTGTACAAAAGGACTTTGGTTAAAAATCAGAAGTAACTGTGGGCATATATTTACACATGAAATTCACTGAAAAACGTGACAAGTATTCTGACTTTTAAACAAGTGCATTGATATTCAGTGTAAAATTAATCACAAACAACAAACACCAAACAGACCAGAGGAGACAAAGTGCAACTAAAATGTACAAAGCAACAGACCAAATAAACTCTTTTATGACATGAACCCATTAGCACAAGCTCCTTTCAGAGCACAACCAACACCAAGACTGATCCAAAGAACACCACAAATTCATCTCACAAACCTACAAATGAAACAAATCTGCACGACACAGATTCAGAGCAACTAACATACCATTTCTTTCCCAGACACTGTGCAAGGTTTGTTCAGGAAGCCGTACTGAGGCTCCAAACTCTTAATTCAGCCTTAAGCAACCCTGCTGATAGTGCCTTTGGTGGCAATTTTGCATACAGGCTACTTGCATTCATCCCTGTGGCACAGCATATCGTCCTCTCAACTGTGCTGACACACGTTTGCAGAGCTTTATTAGGAATCTAGGCAAGAAATGGATCCACATTTGAGGAAGTAATGAGGTGGCGTTCTCAATCCAGAGCAGTTCTCTCATCCTGTTCAAAGTACAACCCCAGAAAAGTTGGCTGGCACAACTAGGAAATCAAGCCTTGCCCTGCCACACTTTGGTGCTACCTCCAAACCCTAAAAGCATCACTACACAGATGCTTATCAGATGAAAACAACATCTTAAAATGCTTCACTTCTCTGCCCCTTACTGGCAATTCCATAATTTCCCACTGCTGCAATTGTCCCAGTGCAAGTCTTTTGATGTAAATCAGATGACTGAAGATCAGTCCTTTCCTTTTCAATTGTTGAAAGAAAATATAGAGGAAGGGTTAAAAGGTACTTTTAGTCAATTATTTCAGCAATCTAGGTTAGAGAACAGGCTCAGAAATTACTGTATGCCAACAGTTTGGAGAAGGAAAAATGGAGGAGGTAGCAGAAAACTTAAGGCAGCCACATCGCAAAAGCCACTGTGCTGAGTACACAGCCCTTGTACCACCACACAGCACCTTTTCTGATGAAAGAGTGCTCAGGGTTTTTACTTTAGTTACTCTGGCTGCTGCCACTATCTCCTCTCTACACATGGATTTCTGCAGAAGTGTAACCCCAGCGGAAAGACTGCAACTCTACAAGTTAGTTTACCATCCTGTGGATATTCCTCATGCAAGGAATTCAGCCTACATGAAAGAACATGGAATTTTACCTAAATCATAGCTTTAGATTACTATGTTGCAACTGACTGCTCCTCAAAAATGGAAATTCAGGTAAATATTAGCACAGTATTTCACCTTTTAGCCATACATAAAAGACATCTTACAGTCCATTTTTATCCAACAACTTTAATCACATAAACTGGTTACCTTACACAGTTTTCTCGCAATTTGTAGCAGCAGTAACAAATGATGCAATGTTAACTTACCTGCACACATTGGTGATGTCTGCACCTGAATAACCCTCCATTTTCTCAGCTATGTTTGCAAGGTCAACATCGTCAGCCAGTTCCAGCTCTCGCAGATTTATTTTTAGGAGCTCCTCTCTACCTTTTGCTAATCAAAGAAAATAAAATTGAGACTATATAATTTGCTTTCTGAAGATAAATTGAAGAGAAAACAGAGAGAAGAATGAGAAAGGGGACACTGTACGTGCTACAGAGGTAAATGCTCATGTTTAGATTTCACCTGATCCTGAATCCCTATGTGAATTTGCATACACGTACCAATTAGATTTTTAAACCAGGCAATCCAAACTAAAGGAATATTGATAAGGTTTAGATTTTAGTATTTTTAACCACTCCTCTGCCCAATTCTTCATACCTGATGGTAAAGGAATGTAAATTCTCTTTTCTAGTCTCCGTCTTAGGGCTTCATCAATATCCCAAGGAAAATTAGTAGCAGCAAGTACCATGACCATCTTAGAAGGATCATCATTTTCAGTTGCCCCTCCGACACCTGCAATGGAGAAAAGAGGAAGTAAAACATACGTATGTTTTCTGAAATTTCATGTACGGAGTGAATAGCATCTACTTTTCGGTTGCTACTTTCCTTCTCTCTGCTCTCCAGAGTAAAAAAAGGATGCCTCTATAACAACTTTGCACTGTATTACTTACTTCTAAAGTTTGTTGGTTTGTGAAATATTAGCCAAATGGCTGTAATTAACTTAATGTTTTAAAATTAAAACTCTCCCAAACCACTTCTATAAATTTACATCTTTAGGAGAAAAAGATCCCAAAGAAGTTAAGTAATGATTGCCTTTGAAGTTTAAACTGGAACAGGTAACACTTTTTAACTGCTTTTGAAGAAGTGAGTGATCTGCTAGGCAAAGATTGAGAGAAGCAGTTAATACTTCTTTTTTCTTCTCCCATTTTAAAATCTTGTATTTTCCACTGAATCACTAATATAAGGTCATAGCCCAGAGGCTAAAAGATTGTTAAATAATTTTTCCTTCCACACTGACATCTGGAGTAGTGCACTTGTAACTCTTTGCCCCCATCTTAAAACTTGCTTCTGAAGAGGGAAGTTTTAAATGTTTTTGGTTGTTTGGGTTTTTTTCTGTCTCTCAAGTTTCCTCCAGTCCAGCACTTCCCAGGGATCAGGTTATTTACCATCCATCTGAACCAGCAGTTCTGCCTTCACACGTCGGCTGGCTTCGTGCTCCTCCGAAGTTCCCCTGCGACTACAGATAGAGTCTATCTCATCAATAAATATAGTTGTTGGGGCATAAAATCGAGCCTAAAGAAAGCAAAAGGTAAAGAGGAAGCTGAAGTAGCAGTCTACTCCCATTTAAGAAACAGCATATTCAGAGCTAAGAAATGACATATTTACTCCATTCAGTCAGCTCATAAGTATCAAACAAACCCTAATTTTCCCTCTCTTGGACCACTGCATACAGGTATAAAGCAGCTGTGCATTCATTAAGAGCATTTGAGCAGAACAGCTTTTGGCAAAGTCCTGTAATTGTTAGGGCCATAAAGAAACATTTAATAAGCTAAAGACAGTTCTCCACATTAGGAATAACATTTATAACTGTGAAAGTCATCACAGAACACTTGAATAAGATTTCACTAAGAGCAAGAAGGAATGTGAATCTGGGACACCATGACATGGAACCCGTCCAAGAGACAGGTGAACTGAAAAATAACTGACTTTTTGAAAACAAAGGAGGTCAAAGACAAGGATCCACAATAATAAAGACTATTGTCTTACAGCAGTTGAGATACTGTTAATTGTGTATATGCACTTTTGATCATGTTAAATGAGTTGATACCACGCCAATGAAACTATAATGTAAAAAGATGGTTTATTTCCTGACTACTGTAATTGCAACTCTGCTGTGCCCTTCAATATTAGATACCCTAGCAAACACTGCATGCAAACCTGGTAACATATGACCAAAAAAAAAAAACAAAACTATTTTCTGAGCCAATTTCAAGCATTATGTGCTCCGAAGACAATTACAGTTTGAAAGTCCACTTATTTTAAGCATAAACAAAAAACCACCCACAACAACAAAACACACACAGCCTAAAGAGGGTTCTCACCCAGAAAACGATTAACTTCATCTCTAGTGTTATATTCCAGTATGTTCTGCATCACTCATCAGCTTACAGAGAGCTACCTCTAATGTAGCAAGCTAACCCTGAAAGTATGAGACGACCTAATTTTTCAGCTTCTATAAAGCTATTTAGGAATAATCTTGAAATGTAAATGGCCAAATCAGAAAGGCCTAAAGCATTTAAAGCTTGGAGATTTGTTTATGCGTGCTATGAGTCTGAAACCTTGGCAAGGTTTCACTATTCCAGAAGTGATTCTACTTCAACATCTCACTGTTCATGCTCAGGAACTTCAATCACCATTTCAAAAAGCAGACGAACAAGTTTCTCAGATTCTCCTCTGTATTTTGAGGTAAGTGTGGAAGAAGAAACATTGAAAAAAGTAGTCTTGCATTCAGTGGCTACAGCTTTTGCTAAGAGGGTCTTTCCAGTACCAGGAGGACCAACCATCAGCACACCCTATTAAGATGAGAAAAAACGACTTTTAGGACAAGAATCAAAACACAGAATTTCAGTTTATTTAGTAGTGCAATAGTAAAATACTGGATATAAACTTTCCCTTGAAAAGTTATTCAAAGGCAAGTAATTAATTACTATTGCTTACCCGCAACAATACAGCTGAAGACAGTGCATGTATCTGGCTGACATCTTTATTTTGCTGGTACTCTTTACCATAAATTTTGTTACTAAAAAGTGGAAAGAATTTATATAAACTGTAAACCACTTGAAATTTTTTGTTCTGCCAAGATCCATTCTCAGAATCCTACTTATGATCATAGGATCAGATTTTTTTCATACCTTCCATGGTCTTCTAATTCCCTTAAAAAACTCTGGCATCCACATTGGTAAAACTACAGCTTCCTTAAGCAGCTTTTTGGCTTCTACTAAATCAGCAATGTCATCCCTGATGAGAAAGAGAAAGTTGTTTGACACATTCAGAAAGGATGCAAAAGAATCAGTCCACAGCTCAAAAAAAATACACAATTAAACTTACTGTTATGTATTGGCTCTCCCAAAAATCCAACTTATTTTCCTGAATTATTTACATTCTAATGGCAAAAGTCTACAAGAACTACAATTGACATTTGACTAGTAGACTCCAGCTGGATGCAAAAGCAAAACAAAAAAAGTAATTATTTCACTAGAGCACCTCTGTTAGTATTCACAGACTGACAAGCAGAACAGAGCAAGTTGTTAAACTTATGCTAGCTACAGATTATGCTTTCTTCTTTTGCTGAGAGATTGGATGCACCTGAAACTTAAATACTGTCTTTCAGTGTTACAAGAACAAGTTGCTGAAGACTAGTAAATGGAAGAGAATTAAACAGATTTTTCAGAATTCTTTTTCAGAGTGACAAATGTATTAATTCTTAGATACCTTATAGGCTCGTCTTATTTTCTTGAGGGTAACTCTCAGGGCATTCCTCTTATCAGCGTGTGCCCAAGTAATATTTTGGTTTCAAAACATATCTATATGGAGAACTAGTGTCAAACCTAAAGTCATATTTTAATATTCAGTATAAAAGCTGAAACATGTATTTACATATTAAACTGAAATACATGACAGTTGCATGCACACAAAGTTTTTGTGGGAGTGTTCAGTTTTTCTTAAAGCCTACTTTATTTGACAGAAGGTTTTTGCTCATTTAATCCTCACAAAACCACCTAAGCTTGGAAACGTTTGGAACACAAAACAACCTTTGTATAAGGTTTAATATTTAACACATTTATGTAAAGGTACTGGCACAGGATTATATTTTATACTGGCAGCCATATCACGTCCAGCAACATTTCAAAGGGTTCCTGTATTGACATAACTTTTGTTAATCGGTTTTCTGTCTTGATACGGCCCTGGGTAGCAAAACAGCTTTCCAAATAAGGAGACACTGACAGACACTAAAAACTTTTATGCTGCAAAGAGTATCTCAAAAATTGATTTTAGGACTCTTAGAAAAGTTTGAGAAGCTTAGCATGGTCAGACTGGACAGGACTTTGGGCAACATGATCTAGGGAAAAATGTCCCTGCCTGTGGCAGGGGATTGGGCTGGCTGATCTTTAAAGGTCCTGTCCAACCCAAACCATTCTGTGAATCTACATGTGGAAAAAAGTGCTCTAAAATATTCAATTACATAAGAAGTTTAGTTGCCTGTTTAAAGCAGTAAGGAAAACCTGTAGGGTATTCTTATATGTAAGTATATGTTAAAATTCTTAATTCTTAACATATTGTATAAGAGGAAACAGAAACAACTCAGAAAGACTAGCAGCAGTACTCAAACTTACCATCGAATGTTGGGATTCTGAGAAATTATGTCTCTTTCCAAAGCTTCTACTAAATCTTTATCATATCCAGTACTATCAAATTTCTTTGGTTCAGACTCTGAAATCTCAGTTGTGGATTTGTTCTGCATATGAAGGATATAACAACATAAATACATAACAATGGTTATGCTACTAATGCATTTTTATAACAAGTCCACAACAGCATTGTATTTCTAGTAGGTGGCAACATAAACCAGGAAGAAAAGTATGAAAGCATTTGTATTACTGCTGCACTGCAGGATCTGTGTGTTTCACCCAGATCTCTGTACTTCCCTGGTTCCACTTCCTTCTCCCCAAAGCCAGCATGTTGTACCACTTTAGTACATAATAAAAACTGCATACAGCTATCCCAGTTAATAGGTTTTGCCTCTTCTCCCAGAAACACCAAAAACTATCTGAGACAGTAACTGGGTGGGGGGAAATTATGTCTAAGACTGGACCATAAAGTCACACTGACCTAGTATCTCAAATCCTCTAAGTGTTATATCCATGGGGGACACAAAAAAATTAAGCATGATTTCCATATGTAGAATGGGCAAAGGTGATCAGCAGAAAGACCACAGAAGTAATAAAACAACTAATTAAGTGATACAGAAGCATGAACATGAACAGTAGAGAAGCAGCTCTGCGGTAGAGCCAAAGCAAAAAAGCTACACAGTTAAAAGGGCTCAAAGAGCAGAGACCCTGCAACTGAGAGGAAATAAAACACACTAGACATACCCCGGTTTTTATACACTTAACAGCAAGCACTGGTGATGATAGAACAACTGCAAAAAAAAAACCAAACAAAAAAAAGACCTATCCTGTCTTTCTGTGTGTATATCCTGAGTGAGAGAGGATTATCGCTCAAAGACAATCTAATTTAGCTTCTAATAAAAGTAGTAGCTTACATAGCTAGACAATTCTATCCTTGTAGATTATACTATCTCCACAGGCCATGACATAAGGTTGCCGAAGCTGACAAACTAATACATGGAGATTTGATTTATTTAGACCCTGGAAAACTATAAATCTAGTGTCTATCGTGTGATCTCTTACTCTGGTGATCAGCTAAATTTATGGAGACCAGAGCATAGAGCAAAAAGTAAAGCAGTCTGATTGCAAAGAATAGATCATAGGCTATTCTCTCTCATGAAGTATGCTGGGGTTTTATTTGTTTTAAACTGAAAAGAGACTGAAGCTGACACCAGATCTCTAAAATAAAAGCAACAAAACACAAAAAACTCCAAGCCAAACAAACAAAAAAACACCACACAAAAGTCCCCTTTTAGGATTACATAAATCTTGAAACCCTTTGGAAGAGGCAAGTCAATCTCAGTCTAAAATATGCTAAAGCAATTAACCCACAAGGACATCCCATCCGAATGACCTCCATCAGGCTCAAAAATTAGTTTTAAACAATGATCTCCAAGTTGCAGTAAACAAGTCACAGAATCACAGGATGGGTATGGTTGGAAGGGACCACAGTGGGTCATGTGGTCCAACCTCTCTGCTCAAGCAAGGCCATCCCAGAGCCCAGGGCATAGGTCTGTGTCCAGACAGTTCTTGAATATCTCCAGTGAGGGAGACTCCACAACCTCTCTGGGCAATCTGTTCCAGTGCATGGTGACTGCGCAGTAAAGAAGTTCTTCCTCATGTTCACGTGGAACTTCTTGTGCACCAGTTTCTGCCCATTGTGTCTTGTCCTATCACTTGGCACCACCGAGAGGAGCCTGGTTCCAGCCTCTTGTCACCCTCCCTTCAGATATATTTACCAGATCACTTCTCCCAGATGACTTTTTGCTTTTAATTCATTCATAACCAACACTGTCCACACAGCAAAGACACCTTACAAGGTGAGAGATTCAAATCAGCACACTGACTTGAACAAAAGAAATATAGGCACCTAATTCTGTAATACACTCAATACTAGGAAAGCAAGACTGAGTTTCTCAACTCTGTGAAGTTATTTGCAAGCTTACCTTTTCCTCTTTCCCTTTATTTTGCTGATCCTTTTTTTCCCGGCTGCGGACTGCCTTCCCTTTATCACTGGGGTTTCGAGAGGATGGACGGTGAGGGCCTCTGACAGCTGCACTTACACGATTATTGTGACCTCTGCAATCACTGCATGGAACAGACTGACGCTTTCTGGGTCCTGGCGAAGGTCTAATTAGTTGTAACATATGCAAAAACCTCAGTGAGCACTGGTGAGCACTACGTAACCAAATCAAATGAAAAGCCTTTTGCTCAAGATAAAAATCTGCATGTCAGAAACAAGACAGACATTTCTAAATAGTCACTAAAAATCCCTTTTTCCCTGGCCACAAGCTCAAGGTTCATTTGCTTAAAATAAGCTTCTTGTTTTGTATATTTTATCAGTAAAAGTAATTCTAGTATTATGGAGCTTACAAACAAACTAAACAAACTAAAAATTCTCTTTATCACAATGGTCCTCACTTCCCTACACAAAGAAATGTAAAAGTTTTTTGGGAATGACAATTTTACTTTCATTTCCTTTTACATACACTTCCTTTGAAAGAAAAACCACGTATGTGAGGCCGCCAGATGTTTTTAGATCTAAAATTCTAAAACTAATTTTAGAAGCACATGAACAAACCAGTATTGTGACTGGTATTATGGATTTCTTTTTTAAAATTCAGTTTCTTTCTGATACAAATCCATTACTTTCACAGATACACTTATTTCATGGAACTTCCTAAAATTCCAGCACTAATAAGCTATCAGTCCAGTTTAAGTTCAGGGATATTTTCAGAGAACAAATAAACAAAAAAAATAAAACTGTTGATTTGGAGAACATTTGCTGAAACTAAACAATGTGTTTTGACACATCACTGAAGATGCATCAGGATGCAGTACCTTCACAGAAGTTGTCTTAATGGATAGCAGCGAGTTTGTCAGAACAGTACATCTCTCTGCAGGATGAAATGCCTATTGGACTACATGAATATGTTGATGCTAATGGCTCCAAGTGGAGTATCTAACAACCCACAGTTATATTTATGAACACCTAGCCACTGCTGAATTCCACCCCAAAGCTCAAAACAAAGGAATAGCGTGGTTCCACATTTAATTTCCACGTAAATTTGTGAGTTCTGCTACCTCAGTATGGGAATTTACAGTGGTTATTCCAACACAATACGGCTCAAGTTCTCACTGTGGCTTTTTTATATTACCACAATTCAGTACTTCAGCAACTGGAAAGATAAAAAGGACAGAAACGGTTCTCTCCCTTTTAAGAAACATGAGTTTGTATGTTTTCTCTAGAAAGCCTCAAAACACCAGGAAAGTTCTGTCTTCCAGACTCCATCCTTCCAGAGGGTTTGAATGAAATTAGCTAGGAGTGTTCCAAAGTTATTAAATGAGATATACAGAAATAGGGTGATCACACAAGGCCCCAAACCACTAGACACACAAAACAATGTCTGTAGCATCCCAAAACAGCTAATCAATGCCAACAAAGACAAAAGTGAAAAAAACCCCAACCAATTCAGGTGACTGTGTACTGGGGTGTGAGGAAGAAGTTTGACATTAGTCATGCCATGTGAGATAGAACCATCAGAACATTCTGGATTAGGCTGCCCTAAAATGGTATCTCCTTCACCACAAATGGTGGCAAGCTGCAAGTGTTACACATCTAAGTTCTAGAACAAAAATTACACTGCAACAGGCTGAAGTCAAGGCACACTTTGTCCTGATAAATATTAATTTACGTCTTCAGATTTCCTCTTACCTACGTTCAGCAGGTACTGGCAAAGACCAGACTTCTGCATCATGAGCTGGTAATTCTTGTTGTGAAGCTTTCAATGGAGTATTGTCTAGTTTAAAACTCTCTAGTGTTTTCATTATATCTTTCACATGCTTAGCTTCCACACTTATCTCCTGCCAAACCTGATTAAGGCGGAAAAAAAAAAAAAAAGTAGATTAAGCACATTGGAAGTAAGTTTGTAATAGTCCTCTGTTCAAGCCCATGTAATGCCTGGCATAATTTCCACAGGGTTTAATGAGCTACCTAATTCTACTTCAATAAGCAAGAATTATGCACATTACATATTAAGGAGGTTTTCCTGCCTTTCTCAGCGCATTTAAAGAATAAACAAATAAATTTTGGATTTAATATCACAGAGACTTTTGACAAATTTTGCATATTAAACAAGTACAACAGAACATAATACACTAAATATCAATCAGAAGTATCAACCTATTAGACTGGATATCAACGAAAAAAACATTGTTTACGTTAAGAACAAATTACCATGATAGCTACATCTCACTTTCTATTAAGGACCTTAGTCACACTACAACATTGAGGGAAATAAGACTCAAATGATACCAGACTAAAACACTTCAGTATAACAGGGGCACTTATCAGCAAGAAGCTGACAAGTCAGTGCGCTGGCTCCTCAGAGCTGTGTTCCATTGACTCTTTCTACACTGACAGAGAAAGAAGCCATCAAGACAACTAAAGTAGGTCTATATAATAAAAAAGTTTACATAAACAGCAGTAGTTTAGCAGAGAATGGTGTAAGTATTTTCATACTTTTGTTTACAATAAGATAGGCAATTTTCGCTACTTTAATGCTTATCCCACAAAATGTCCCAGGAAAGCACTATTTACCTGTTGCCATTTCTGTTGTAGATAGGTATCTCTCACAGAGTACAGATACTTATTCATTTGGTCAAGAACTCCCTGGTAGTAGACCATTGCAGAGTCATAATTTCCCAGTAAGGCATATTCACGGGCCAACTTTACATTCTCAATGATCATAACAAGGCTCATATTCAACATGAAGCTGAAAAAAATACAAAGTATTAAGGAAAGCAAAAAATCCCAGTAGCAGAACAACTTTTTGCAACTGCTCATTACCTCATTTAGTATATCAAAATATAGAAGCTGGAAAAATACTGGTTAGAAAAAAAGCCCTAAAATGAATATCATCCTTATAAAATGATAATTGTTCCTAGAAACTAAACTCTTCACATCACAGAATTGTTTCTTGCCATAGAGTTTCTGTTGAAAAGCCCATACAGGATACACAGATTTAAATGTGACTGTTGCAAGTCACAATTGCATACTTCTCTCAGTAAGATAAACTAGTATTTTACTGTGCTCATCTGTGGTTTAAAAAAAACCCAAAACAACCAGCAAACAATAAATCAAAGCCCTATTTACAGATGCATTAAGTTTTGTTACCTTTTTTGCCTTAACATTCCATGCATCTAAGCTTTAAGTCTGATTTTTCCTTGTGGAAAACACTATTCTTCCATTAGTTTGATTTTACAATTCTTCAATTTTATTTAAGGTTTATTTGAAACAAATATCCAACTTCTATACCCAGCTTGCATGTTCCTATGACCATTTTCACACTTATGATGCCTAAGACCAAACACACTGAGGCTGCTAAATTAGCACTGAAAGGTAAGGAAAGGCTACAATTGAATATGTAGTGTGCGACTACTCACTTTGTTTAACATATTGTTCAAACCATGTTATTTTTCTCCACCAGTGGTGGTTGTTTGTGGGTTTTTGGAGCAAACATCAATGATTGTGACCACTTCCACTTTGCAGCACTAGCATAATCCGCACTTTTAGATTAAAATAGCAGAGAAGTATTATTTATACAAAAACAGTAGTAAGTAGAAACAGTGGACTTGTTCTTTAGAGTTTCCACTGTCCACAGAGCACTCGTCCCATATTCTTACCAGCTTCTTATGCATCCCACCCCCTCCTTTTCTTAGATACCTGCACCATCTCTGCTTTTCTTGTCACTTGCACACCAAGAATTTCCCCACTTTGCTCCTAATTTCTCATCCAAGCACAGAAAACATTAAAATAAGCAAGTAAACGTGCCTGCAAGAGAGTTGTCTTGTTCTCATTTCAGTACCTGTACCCAGTGCCAGTAAGAAGAAACTGCAGACAAGCAATTACAGCTAAGCCCTGGGATGAAGCATACTTGATACAGATCAACTATTTAAAGAATGTAAGAGGTACTCATGCGCAATAAGCAGACTTAAGACTGAGCACATTTCAAGCCCAGGTCAGGGTTGAATTTGACCACATTATCAGAGGTTTCAGAAGCCACACTTTGCACACACCTGCCAACCTATTGCTAAAATGTTAGCTCTCTGTTGTAAAGAGGGGCTGCTAAGTACAAATCAAACACATTAAGACTTGCACTCCTTTTTCTTTCCCCTTCACAAAGTAGTTTTATGCGCAGACACACAGCTGAGGCATTCCTGAACCAACATCATCTTCTTTTTTGCCTCTTTCCTTCCTTCTTTGTCCAGCTTGCCTTGGAGCAGATAGCTCCTGTGAAAAGTTTCCGTCCAAAACAGCAAAAACTCTGCCACCCAGGGAGGTGAAGACAGGCCTCTGACAGCCCACACCCATCCATGCAGAAGAGACCTGTGGGGCTGAGCTTGGAAACCTGCTATCATAGAACCTACACTGTGTAATCTCACTGGCCAGAGACTTGCTGAGCTGGCCATGATGGTTACAAGCTGATACAGTTAATGTGACCAGCAACTACAAAGACTAACATATCCAAGGCTAATTAGGCTTTGGGGACACAGTTTGACTTGGGAGTTTTGTTGGTTTTAACCTCAGGAGAAGGAGACTGAAGATGTTTGGCAACAGCTGTATGGATCATCACACAGATATTGCTGAAGTTTTCCCTGCTATATTTAGGAGCAAGCTTTTCCACTCCTGCTCATCCTACCAGATACACCTGTTTGCCTGTCCTGAGAATTCAACCCATGACTAACACTACTGAAATCACAAGTTGAGCAAGATGCTAATAAACGTTTTAAAAATCAAGTAATAGCAAGTTACTAAAACCAAATTAGACTTTTAAATGCAGAGAGGTCAAAGATAACTTTTTTCCTACACTGAATGCTCTATAACAATCCAAGCAGAACAGCAATTTGCTTACATATCCAGAAAAAAAAACTAAACCAGTTTGTAACATTAGTTTTCATTTGGAAATGTGAAAATAGCTGGAATGAAAAAAATAAACACCTAAAGAGGCTAAGTCAGAAAGACATGAAAGCTTGGGACCAAAATGACAGTACTGCACATAACAAAAGAGTTAATGAGATTTTCAGGTTAGAAAAGGCAAAGAAAGTAAGACCAGAAAAGAGAAATAGGAGCGTAAGCAGAATGAGCTAGCAACTCATGGTGGGGGGAAAAAAAAGAAAGAGGAAGGTGCGCGCTTAAGTTTATAATGCTATTGGAATATATCTGTTTCATCAGTGGTATTGAAAATGCAAAAGAATTTAGCTTAAACCAGAAAACCAAATTAATTTGTTGCTTCATATTGACTCATAAGAACAGAAGAGCTTCAAGTGGCTTCTAAATACAAGGCTCTTGTGCACAAGTGAGACAGAAAAAGCTGCTGGCTCTGCTTATGTCTGGACATGCCACTGATGCTGTCACTTGAATACAGGCAGTGTCAAGAGCCTGTTAGATACACTAACCCATGGGCTTGCTGCACCTGTAACTGAAGATGCTGAAGCAGTTCTAAGTGAAAAAAAATAGGAGTAAGAGTACCATTCTGAAACTAGAATAAAGTTTGCAGCAAAAAGTCACAATATGCTGTGGCAGCTCAGAGTAGGGTTTAAGAAACATGTGGGAGAGGCATAAGTACAAACAAATCCAGAGTTAAACCAAAACTGAAGGAAGGGATTAAAACACCCACAAAACTAATCCTGCATCACTTCATAAATTTTAAAGTATTTACAAATACTTAGTAATATCACATGTGTTTACAAATACTTGGTGCTATCACGTAACAGGATGTCAAAGCAGCAAGGCTGTACTTATCAGCCACGACCTTTCTGTGAATCATGCCCAGCGAAGCTATCTGTGTTCCAACAGCAACTGAAACAGTAAAGAGCTCATAAAGTTTACAGCGAACAGGATATAAGGAAAACAACATAAGCGCTTTGCCTCCCGAGTTTAATTCTACACTGTGTACAAACACACACACGCTTCCCAATAAGAATAATCACTGCTTACACTAGCTATGACTATATAGGGTTCCCTGAAATTAACCCATCTCCAGAAACAGAATACATTTTATCATTTGCTCAGAGGACCTAAATTACTTCTAGAGTACAGAAGAGCAAAGAGCAGCAAGGGCTGAACCTAGCAAAAGTTAAAGATACCTACAACTTTTGAAAATGAGGTTATGGAATTTACTTTTGCACTTCATTTGAAAGATCATCATCAAGAAAACACTGGGGGCACCTCATGTTTTCCATAAGGAATTTAAGAAATTATCATAAGGAATGACTGTAAGCAATTTCTACTCATAGTCATACACTAGAATCTGGGAAATTATAACCAATCACTGCAACAATCATGTTTCACAAAGAAATCCCCCAAACTTTAAAAAATAAGAGACTGATAACGCAGATGTTGAAAGTGAAGATTTAAGCTGAAGTATACCAATTACCACAGCAGACCTGCTGACTCGTAGAACAGCACAAGCCATACATGGAAAATACTTCCAAGGGCTCTTTCAGTCCAGCCTTAGTATCTGGACTAAGCCAGAGCCTGAATTTTGGCAGAGCGCACATGTTTCCATTATTTCAGCCTGCTATACAGGCTCTGACATCAAAGCAACCATGTGGAATTTGCAAAGCTCTCTCAGCAAGCCAGCTGAGAAAAAACACCCCAAAGTAGCAGCTTTCAGGAACCCATTTTTACTGATGACACACACGATGGCCTGCATCACCTCGGAGCTTCCTTCGGCTTAACACCCATGGCTACCAACAAATGCTATCAACAAGTGATTGTGTTAATTACTTCGGAAGCAGAAGAGTTGCCAGACTTATCGGATACTAAACAAACAGGTCCTCATTCACTTACTGTATTGAGCAGTAGGGGTAGCAAAAGATGAACCACCGGCAACCACTAGCACAAGCACGCCAAGCTGTGCAAAAACCCCCTTAAATCAAACATCAGGCAGAGACACGCTGGGGGTGGGTGATTTTAGGCTTTCCAGGCTGAGCCCTTCAGAAGACTTGATTAAAACCACGCTCCCCTGCCCGTCCCACTTTTGGGTGGTCAGTGTGAGAACAAGCACCAAACTCTCCCATTTCCCACTGGGTTCGGACGGGCCTGCAGCCGCAGTGGGCATCTCCCATCGCCGCCTGCAGCCCCTCTCTGCCGGGAGGGAAAACCTGATCCACGGCGGATTGCTGCGAATTACCTCACGGAGGCGGGGGGAAAACCCCCCAAAACAAAACCAAACAAGAAGAAAGCACACACAGCGAACAGGTGTGGGACGAGGGGCGGGCAGGAGCTCTCCGTGCCCGGCTGCCCCGGGGGGGCGACCCTCAGCCCCGGCACGGCGGCACCCACGGGCACCGTGTGGCGGCCAGGCGTGTCCCCACGGCACCCACGGCGTGTCCCCACGGCACCCACCGCCCATCCCGGGGACAGGGCCGCCCCGGCCCGGCCCGGCCGCGCTCGGGGGGCCGCACCGAGGGCCCGCCTCGCCCACTTACTCCTCTCCGGGCTCGGACCCGCGGTGGTGGCGGCGGTGGCGGCGGTGTCAGCGGCTCCTCCAGCCCTCCCGCCGCCCGCCCAGCCCCGGCCCGGCCCGGCCCTGCCCTGCCCGCCGCCTCCTCCCGCCGCCGCCGGCAGGTTTTGAAGGCAAATCCGGCTGCGTCACTTCCAGCCCGGCCGCGCCGCGGGGGAAGGGCCGCCCCGGCCGCGCCGGCAGGGACGAGGGGTCGGTGCCTGTTCGAGCTTTACTAGTGACAGCGGACAGCTGGTTTGGTGTTAAAGTTTAAGGAGGGAAGGGGTGCAGAACGAAAACAAACGAAAATAAAAAAATGGGGAGAAACGAAGGCAAAAGGGGCACTGCATTGGCCGGGAATCGAACCCGGGCCTCCCGCGTGGCAGGCGAGAATTCTACCACTGAACCACCAATGCCTGTCCTTTGAGCGCTCCCTGCGCTCGCCACTCGAAACTGACACCGGAACGGGCTCGCCTGCCCCCACCCACTCCCCTGACATCCCATCCATTCCCTCTTCATAACTCACAACTGCGAGTTTCACCGAGTGAACAGCACGCGGCCTCTTCTAGTCACACGTTCCGTGCTTGTGACTCGTCTCCGCCTCTTCAGACTCTTAAGAGAGGGTGTAGTTCTGGGGAAGAAAACGCACCTGAGGACAGCGCGGAAAGCCAGGGCCGAGCTGAGCGAGACCGGAGAACTGCCCTTGAGTGTCCCTGAAGGAGCAGCAGTACCTTCTCACCTGTCTAAAGAGACTCAGCTGCTTAGCAACAAATAGGATCTAAAGGCTGGGCACAAGGCAGCAGGTTTATGGCAGTCCTTCAGGGTGAACCCGAAAGGCCCACAGCATCAATGTCATTCCCTCATTAAGTATATCGCATCTATTCTTGCTCTTCTTGATCTTCTATTTTTACCCGATTTTAAACTGGTAATTTTAATCTATCCATTCAACAAGGGTCTGAATTTAAAACAATCATTTCTACACTACTTAAAGACAAAGAAAGCTGTTGACGAGTTTCTGATATTTGAAGTGCTACTGTATCACTTCACTGGGTTGATGAGACCTGGAGGGATTTCCTTTCCTCCCCTTGTATGTGGCTAATAAATGAAAAATGATGCTGTACTTCCACACCCCTCCTCCCCAAATAGAGAAGAATTAGGATGTGGAGTAGCTGCAGTAAGACATTGGTTTCCGCATTAGCACTTTGAGATGTGCAATCAAAGAAGGGGATTTTCTCAAAGACAATTTTCCCTTTTTCAGACAAAAGCTGTGAAACATTGTCATTCTCTTAAGGAATAGCTTCATGATACATAATGTATGCATAATAACTAATTACTACTAATGATAATTAATAATATTTACTTATTTTGATGAAAGAAGCAGCAGAGGACCTGGAAGAGCACCAATAAATTGAACTCTTGAACAACAAAAGGCATACTTTTGAGAACAGGTTACAAACATGAGGTGACAGCCAAGTACAAGACCATCTCCACCATTACCCTTGTGCCATTTTATTGTCAGATAGTAAAGCTGCTGCTGCATAAAAGGGACTTGTGGAAGAAGGGTGTGAAGGAGAAGGGAAGAAAAAGAAATGCATTTGGGCAACTAGTGTTTACATTTCATATTTGATTAGACAAAACAAGAATGTGATTTTCACTTCTTATACAGTGTGGGTTTTATTACTCCAGGACAAACAGTTTCTAAAACTCAGGAATGTCACTGACTACCAGTAGCCAATAACTCAGGCTGTTCGCAAGTGCTGGAATTCTTTCTCTTATTACGAAGTAACTTTTAAGAAGGTGTCAATGCAACCATCCACTCACATCCTGTCCCCTAGGTCAAACACACACACTGTGTGTTCAGGCAGCAGGGCAAGGAAGCCTCAGCTCCTCAACTACCAGGCACAGACAAACTGGAAATCTGGCACTCATGGACAAAGGGTCCAGATGCTCCAGTGTACCTACTGGAAAAGTCAGCAGAAAAGATGCACATTCTTTTCAAATGAACATCAGGGGACTTGGAGATTGTGGTCCAAGCCAGCATCTCTAACCCTCTAAGACCCAAACATCCCAAGAAAGCATTCAGAGATCACACACCACACACACAGCTGGACTATAGGTATGCAGAGGCCTGGCAAAAAGGGATGCCCATGTCACGACAGAGACAAGTAAAGGTTACTCAAAAGACCAGTGAATAACTTACTGTGGCCATGAGATAATGCAAGATTGTCAAATTTACTAGCCAAGCATGGAATAAAAGAACAATTTGCTTAAGCAGAATTGTGCAGTGGTCTATGTATTTAATTGGAGAATCCAAAAGAACTGACAGTCTTATAATACAAAAAAGACATTATATATATACATATACACACATGGAATATGTCTATATATATCTATATAGATATATATAAATCAGTAAACTTGAATAGTGCCTTTACCATGAGCATCTTAAGGCTTTCAAACATTTTACTACAACATTGACCCAATTTATTATCTTTTTGCTTTGGCTGAAATAAAGCAAACAGATTAAAGGTCTGATCCGAAACACCGACGACATCTGAAACAAAAGCCTAATAGTATCTTCAGTGACAGCTGCATCATCTAAGAATGCACCCACTGCACTGCCTATTAGATGAATATTAAAAGGAGTCTAAATAAATCATTCCCACTCACAGCTTTGCAACAGCAGAAGATACATCAGTCTCAAAGAGACTTTCTAGCCATATATTCTATAGATTCTATTACAAATCAAGGATAGAAAAGATACAGCAAGAGGGCCTGCCCGAGGATAGACTGCCATTGAGTATCAAATAGTATTTACAGTACAGTTATAGGATTATAGAACATTTTATAAATACAATTAATATGTATACAAGGGCACATAAAAGAGAAACTTGTTTTCATGCTTTACAAAGTGAAAGCAACCTGAACTAAAACTTACTGCAGAATTCCACAGCTGCTGGTTAGGAGCCTCTCTTCGCTACTGCCTGTACAAACCAATCCCCAACATAGATCACCAGTGAAACGCCCATGTTTTAAGCAGCAGCTATGAAGAATCTCTATAATAGACTCTGAATCTATGTATGAAACATGAAGTTTCAAACCATGGGCAAGGCAGAGCATGTTAGAGAGTTGTGACATTTATGTGTAACTAACTTGCTCAGAGGAGAGCTTGGACTGTAACAAGCTGTATTTTTTTGCAAGGAAATACATAATACTGCAGCATATAGGTGGCAAAATTCAAACAAGGTATATTACAACTTCTAACACGATATTAGGAAATGCCAGAAGCATCTACCAAATTCTAAAGATGTGAGATTTTCCTGTATTTGTTTAAAAAGGCAAAATAGTATTTAGTATTTCAGTACTTGCACATGTCCTTAAAAGAAGCAATAATTTTCTTTAATAAAAGCAATTGGGTTTGCTTGTATAGACCAATGGTGCCTTTACAGGACCCTTTTTTATCTTTTTTTTTTTTTTTTTAATTTATTTATAATTGGTTAAAGACCAGTATTAAACAGGAATACACCATAGTGCAGTGCAGGCAGAGGAGAAATATACTCTCATGAAAAGGCAATTTTAAGAGTCAGTTGAATGAAGAATTGACATTATTTTCTCTGCACACTTCACAAATGGTAAGGCAGGCTTGATTAAGTTACCTTTAACCAGTAATATATTATACTTTACTCCAAGACAAGTAGACCAGTTTTACTGGGATACTTTCTATGAAGGAAGATAATCTTTAAAGTTTATTTACATGAAAAGCAATCTTTTTTACATAATATATAAAATGGAGTAGTTATGCACTGCAGCCATTTTATAGTATTTAAGCTAAATGAAAATCTTAAAAGCTATTTTATTTCAACAGCTGTGGAAAAGGCAGACAGAACTGGAATTATTAAAATGCAAACTCATTTTCATTATAGAAAGTAACTAACTACTTGTTTAAGAAAACAGCTTCTCATAATCATCTTCTAACCATTATAAGCACTTCACAGTAGAGGGGTGAACTTCCACTAACTTCTCCTCCTGTGACCAAGTATATTTAAGAAGTTTCCTCACTGCCAACCCACTGGAGTTCAGACCTTCCTCAGTTATGCCAATATGAATAATTTATGGACCATTCCAGAAACTGGATCACACAAGAAAGGAAATTCCAGCTACCAAGTAGTTTTTTCACTGATCCCATACTTAGAACAGTACTATAGACAGTTGCACTGGCACGAAGAGACACTGGACTGAAGCACAGAAAAAGAACAAATGGCCAGAAATAAACCAACCAGCTTGGTGAGAAAAGTAAAGTAGTAACTGGTATTTGCTGCAAGAACAGCTACGAACACCAATTTCATGATATTTAGACAGTTGCAATGCCAGTGCAATGGCACAAGCAATAATTTAAGAAAGCAGTAACGCTTACAGGCATGTTATTAGATTAACCATTGGAATTCAATTCCAAGGAGGAGGAAATATTTTAAAAGACAGAAAGTATACTAAAAATAGTGCATTTTATTTACCCCTGTGTTAAATTGAGGAGAAAGAAAGAGAGAGATAAAAACATAATTCTTTCTGACCCTCATCTCGAACTCCTGGTCTTGTCTCAGGGAAGCTGCTTAGAGGGATGCTCCTGTCCATACTCCCAGTAACTTCAACAGGTTCAGTACCCTCCCATCATGAGACCCATGGGGATGCCTGACCACCTGCTGCCAGAAATTATGGAATCAGTAATGCAGAAGGCAGCAGACACAGCGGTAGGTTCCTAATTCTGTTCTGAGCTGGGCTGTGAAAGACAGACCATTGACACTGTCCTGACGGCTCAGATGGGCTGATGCACAATGCTCTTTCTCACTGTCTGCGTAACCAGGAGAAAAACTGTTCCAGTCAAGTGAAATGGGTCTCCACAACAGCCTCAAAAGCCATAATCTTTTCCCATTACTATCTCAAACTCATAATAAAGAAACTACTCTAAAATTTATTTTTAAAACTAAGAATTCCAACTCAAGCAGCACTGTACACACTTTACAGTTTGGTTGTAGTCAGAAAATTAACCTATGTTTCAGAAAGTGTTTTTTCTAAAGCTTCTTTTCCTCTAATATCTATAGGAGAACTGATGACAGGAGATGATCAAGTTGTTTCTGAGTGAGCAGTTCTGCTTTGAAAGTACCAGTCACATGCTACAGTGTTACTAATGTCAAGTACGAAAGCCAAGTACTACTTAATAAAATACTAGTTCTAATGCTTTATCATCTTACAATCACACTAGAGCCAAGACTGACACTTTCTTGTTTCAAAGCTGAGAACTAGGTCACTTGCACAGCAGCTGGAAATGTTTCACCAGATGTCTGTCTCCATTTTTCCAACACTGTGAATAATGAGGCTAAATACAGTGAGAAGTGAGGGTACAGCAGCCTTCTTTTCCTCCTCTTCAGAAATGTATCAGAGAGCTTTATTAGTGTAAAGCAGGGTTTATATTTGGTCAATGCATGGAAAAACTGTCATTAAAAATTCTGAAACTGAGATTTGTTTTCTAAAGTTATTCAATATATGTACAAATAGATACCAGGCATCACCATGGTGGGGAAAAAAAATAAATCACTATTTCCTATTTTGAGTACTTAGAGTACAGAGAACTGATAACAAAATTCAAGTGATATTTTTTTCACCTAACATCAAATCTCTTCTAAATTAAACAATTAACATCACTGGAATAAATTAATGTTTGAGAAGGATTTCGCAGTATCCTGGGGAAACAAAATGTACAGAGAGGAAAGGAGAAGATAACATGTTCTTAGTGTTTCAAAAAAAGTGTGCATGTATTTGCCATAGCAATCTGCTTTCAAGTCTCTTAACAGACATTTTTCAAAAACTATAGTTGCAAAATTCATTAGTTTTTGATATGTATTCCTCTACTAAACATAAACCAGATCACGACTCTGAACTCCTCTACCTGCCTGTTCATCATCATCATCATCATCTGACTGCTGTTCTGAGTTTTGGGAACTACCATACTCATACTCAATGGGCTTTGGATTGTTGTATGGGTAGCCATTGTCATCAAAAAACCTTCGGAAGGTGAACTCATAAAAAGCATGTTCAGGATGTTTTCCATTTTTGTACCACCCATTAAGGGTATCATTTCTGTTTCCCTCCTTATCATCATCACTCCACAATTTATCTGGATCAACTGGATCAAAGTTTGATGTGTCCGTAGGATGAGCAATTTTGGGAATGTAGAAAGCAGACTGTCGTCGTAGATCGCTTGAAAAATCAATTGTTTTAAAAAATGGATGAGCTTTTATTTCATCTGCACCGTTTTTGCCTAAACGATCTTCTGGCCCTCGGCAGAGTTTAATAATAAGATCAGAGGCCTCTGGAGTCAACTTAGCCTGAGGTGGAATATGAAGTGCAGTTTGCCAGTTGATAACCTTAAAAGCAAAAAGAAGTGTTATTTATTTATGATTTCATAGAAAGGAAAAAACACATTAAAACAAGAAAACAGAACAAACAGCCACAAAGAAATCATTCAATGTGTCTAAGGGTTTTCACACTAGAGGGGAAAACAGGAAGCTGCTTTTTCAGAAACACAAGGAATATTTTTGTCTGGAAATCTGATAAAATGCAGGTAAAGTTTCTTCACATTCCAATCCAAACTAGAGTCTGGCACAGGATAACCCTGCTATGAACCAATGAAGATATCATAAAATCTGGCACCTGGAACCTGAGATTAGGCACATGGCTTACAATCTTAAAAAGAAGGTCAGGCAGATGAATTTTGAGCTATATGATGCACTGTAAAGATTAAGAGATTTAAAGTTTAAAAAAAATTATCAAGACTGCACTACATTTGAGCCAACTAGTATCTTGCAAGCTGAATACAACCTTGCAAAAACAACACCTGCAGAAGATTGCTCTGATGCTTTCTCTGGAACAGCCGGGGCTCAGGGAGGAAAGGACCAATGGCTCTGAGCTGCCAGTAACCCTAAGCAGGCACAGCCACGTGCTATTCCTCCACCTTTCCATGCCAAGCAGATACATCACCAAAGGAAATCCTCTGCAGGTACACAGGCATGAAAGCCAAGTGGTGGGAAAAGAACATCCAGATACAGGAAGAGAGAAGAGAACAAAAGAAAGTGCAAACAATAACTGGAATCGACACAAAAAGTGAAAGGGAACCGCTGAGATCTGACAATATTTTTAGTTAGCATGTTTACTGTATGACCAGATAAAAGATATGAATATGATATTTGAAGTCCCTTTACAAACTAAGTGCACCTCCACAGCAATGTACAGTTTAAAATCTTGTTAGTTTATAATATTTGGATAGGCAGCACCCTCAAACATCACCTTTGTTTCCATTACAAATCAGAAAGACTAATGTTAAACTGTTAACACCAGACTTTTAAAGTTACCTTCATTTGTGTTTCCAGTGGTGTTTGTGCCAGGAACGGAGGCTGCCCCACTAGCATCTCAAAGAGAATTACTCCAACACTCCACCAGTCACACAACTGTGTGTAACCTGAAATAAAGTTCAAATAAAATAGTCAAAGGCTCAGTATCATTTTAATCTTGAATTTATAAAAGGTCACAAGAGAACTCTATTCAACACTTGTTTAAGTTTTCCATATTAACAACTATTTTATTTTTTTGTTAAAATATTATATACTTGGGAAAAGTGGCAGTTGTAAGAAGGGTGAAGCAAGATACACGAATACCAGTTACTCTGCAGCAGGATTACAGTACAGAAGTGCGTCACCTGTTCGTAACAACACTTCTGGTGCGATGTAGTTGGGGGTGCCAACAAGGGAATGGGCCAGGCAGCGCTGGTGCTGACGCGCAGCCCTGCGCTCCAGCGGCTTCAGCCGATCTCCACACCGGCAATTCGCAGGGTCCCCCCACTCGCTGCTGAAATCCATACTGTCCTGACGGACGTGATCACCTATAATTGAGGGAGAAGGATGACAAATTGAGAACGATTACTTTAGTTCTTACCTAATATGAATATTTTTTTATCTTTTAACATTCCTTGTTACAAGACAGAATCTCTTTCAGTTTCAATACTCAGTTTGAGAGTTAAAACAGTCATCAACATCAGGATGATGACTTTTTGTTTATGACAAAGTACCGACTTTTAAGGACACTGCTTTTTAAGCTTTTTTTTGATGTAACTATGAGAAAGTATTAAGTTTGATGTTTTCTCAGTTTTTTCTTAACATAACCGTACTGGGGGTACAGCGGGTATAATGTTCTTGCTCTTATGTAAACATAATACTGCCAATATTTGCATCATCAAAAAATAAAATCAGATTAAATCTTTATCCTCTCACCAGAAACTGTGTAACAGTCTGGCCTAAGATACATGATATTTTACTAGAAACTAATCAAAAGTAATTTAAAAATTGTTTCTGAAGGTACATTTTTCTTTTTGAATATTAGAGACAGGTTATCGCAATCTGTATTTTACCATTCTTAGAACTGTGACTTTTTTCCTCTAATTTTTTTTTAGCTGTTGTTTTAAGTAATCAAGTAGGATTTTTAAAAGCCTTCTTCAACCTCCTCAGAAATCAACAGGTCACAGTAAAAGCACATGAGACACTCAGAACTTGTGGCAAAGTTCTCAAGAACAGTTACATTTAAAACAGCAGTCTCATCTTCAAAACAGAGTTGAGGCTGTTGTCTATGTAATTATTTCACTACCTCTGTGATTTTCTCACTCCAAATTTGTCCACTAATGGGACAAACTTATAGCAGCATAGCTCATTCCTACTCTCTTAAGGAATCAACGCTCACACTGAAACTCTCCCATGTTAAATGTTGCTTTCTGTAATTTGTGTAGTGTGCAGACGTACTGTTACACATTCATCTTTCTACTCATTATTTAATTCCTTGCAAAGAATAGTTATATTTCTCTTACCACTCTGGTAGTATTTTGAATCATGGGTCCATCGAAAACCTGTACAGAGCCCGAAGTCAGTCAATTTGATATGACCATCACGGTCTATCAGGATATTATCAGGCTTAATATCTCTATGGATGAAGCCCATTTTATGAACGCTCTCAACTGCGCAGGTCAGTTCTGCCGTGTAGAACCGTGCCAGATTTTCTGGAAAGACACCCATCCTAATTAGGAGACTCATCATATCACCTCCTGGAATGTAGTCCATTACAAAGTACAAATTGTCCTTATCTTGGAATGAATAGTACAGGCGAACCACCCATTCATTATCCGCTTCTGCAAGGATATCCCGCTCGGCTTTAACATGAGCAACTTGATTTCTGAGCAAGACATCTTTCTTCCTCAGAGTTTTTGTCGCATATAAAGCATTAGTATCCACTTTTCTTGCTAGGCAAACTTCTCCAAATGCACCAACTCCCAGGGTTTTAATTTTTACAAACATTGACTTGTCCATTTTAGCTCTTCTTAGCCGAATGTAATTAGACTCTTTCTGGCACAACATCTTCCTCATTTGATCTCGGGCTTCTGGTGACAATCCAACCTGTGCAGCAAACAGAATTAAATCTGAAGAGTGAACAGTACTCTTAATTTTTGGTGGTCTCCTCATAACTACAAGGCTTAGGCAAAGCAAACCAAATACTTAATATACAGCACAGGAAATAATACTTAGAGGGGTTTGGGTTTGTTTTAATTTACACATTAGGATTCTATGAAAACATATAGGAGTGATAAAAGCCAAAACATGATTATTTTCAACAGCAAAATGCATGAGGTGCCATGCACCAGAAGGTTCTTGAAAAGTGTTTACATCCTTGAGGAGAGAAAGGGTAATTTTTACAAACTATTGACAAAAACTACTGCAAATAATATTACTGGAGTAACATTGTACATGAACTGCCTTCCCTAATTCTATTTGCAGAGCTAAAGGAAGCCAAGACCTGTCTAGGAGCTGGAAGCTGCTGAGGGCTAACTAAGCAGCTGTGACAGGAAAGGCAGCCCCACTCCAGACTAGCTAGAGCAAAAGTCACTAAACTTCCTGACCATGCTGTGGAATTTCAATTGCAGGAGCAAGTAGGCAAATTCTCTCACTCTCACGCTTCCTTGTGTAGCTACACAAACCAGATCCACATGGCACTGTTTCCCACTGTCTGCCCACACCAAGCCTGTGCCTCTGCTGCAAGCCTAGACCTGATCTTCCCGCTTATCACATAATCCACCCCTTTCTAACAGAACTTCATTCACACTCTCACTCCCGCTCCCCACTCTACACCAACTAGTTGAGCAGAGCACTTTCTTTGAAGCTGTTTACTCCTCCCCACAGTATCTTTTCTTGGCTTCCATCTGTGTACATACTCCTATCTTGACTGAACAGCCCTGGTGTTCTGGCCAACACCACCACCATTTTGACAGCTGAATACTCACAGGCCACATGCAATTCATCACCTACAGTGTGGAAACCCTTATCTACAAGAACCACATTGAGCCTTCTCAGTGTACTTCAACCTGGTTGCTTCCTGGTGAATTTTTTCTGGTTTCAATTCCTTTAAAGTGCCAATTTCAGTGCCATTTTTCTTGGTAAATTTCAGGGTCTGGAATCAGACCCTCTTCTTTTTGGTTTTCATGTGAGTAAAATCTGTCTTCAATTTTTTATGTTCATTTCTCTGTGACACTTCCTCCCCATGGCTTCATGTTCATCCCTTCTTGTGTTTTCTGACAGCATTTTCAAAGTATTATATGCTCCCTTTCTCACAGTATCTCAATAATTTTATCTGCCTACCCAGCTTGAAATCACCATCCCACAGCAATGATTTTCAAGTTCAACCTACTGTATATTCCCTTATTTTTCCATGGACATTCTGATCCTAAAATTGAATATGGCCAAATTGAAACCCATCACAACGGTACTCAACTGCTATTCTAAAGGTTTTCCATTTCTGATTGTCATATCTTATCGATTCTTGATACCAAATCATGTTGATTCCATTTCCTTACTTAATTCTTCAAATGTCTGGGATACTGTCTGCATAACACTGCTTAGGACTATCATTAGGATTATGTAACTAGTCTAGGCCTGTATAAACTGTGTGTTAACAGATGACTTCTGCTTTGCCTAACTTACAACATAACTTGAAACAAAATATAATAGATGTGACTGAGAAAAAGGTGAGAGAATTAGGAATCAATTAGGTATCATTCAGTATCATAAAACTACTTTCACAGGTTACTGTATGTCACTTATTAAAGAAAATATTATTAAAACACATAAAATTTCTCTACAGCCATCATAACAAAAATGGATCCAAAGAAGATGCAGTTAGGAAAATGCATACCAAATGCTTGTCTACCCCAACAAACTCCACAAGGAATATGAATTCAGTAAAATTTAAATGGAGAAAGCTGTCTCCATTTTGAGACAAATTTTTTTGTCAAATCAGATAGGCAATATTTTAAAGACTGGATGTACAAAATGGACAATTTTTTTTATTCAAAATAGGGAGTTGAACCTTTCTCAACACATGACTGCAGGAATATCTGGGCACTGTCTTCTAGGACGGAAACACCACAAGTTTTCTATGAATGAACAGGCTTAAGGCCCATGTCAACACAGAAGGAAGAGTTTTTTGAAGACTTACAAAAATGTCGAGCAGAAAATTGAGGACGTGACCCTGTTAAAAGTTCAGACAATGGTGGGTCATCTTCTGAAGGCCCATCTGAACCCTAAAGTCTGCCACAGTAAGGACCCACTTGCTCACAAAGTGAACCCCAATGATCCGTTACAAAACTATCAAAGAGTATAACCTAGATGGCAAGAAAAAACCCAACAGGAGACTCAATACAGTAATTAATCACTGCAAGACATACAAATGAAAGTCTCCAAAACCCTTGTAGCTCTTTCTACTGCATGCTCTGTAGCTGTTGCATTCTAAGAGTTTCACTGTAAAAGACCAGTGCAAGTACTGCATTTTGCCACCTCTTTCCTCAACACATCTTCACTTTTTCCTGTCCTCCACTAAACCAAATGTTGATTACAAACTGATTTCTCTCTCCGTTGCTGTATTTTTCCTAGAACACTCCTCAGCTTCAGCATTTACCAAAAATTAACCTACTTTGTCAGCTGCACAAGCTCTTCTGCACATGTATCTCCAATTATTTGTAGACAATGCCAGACACAAGAACTTCCTGAATTGCTCTGTATCATCACACAATTTCAACCCTTCTCATCTTGCTGTGCTTTAAAGGATGACTTAAGTTGCTCTTTGTAGCACAGATATCTAGCATAATTCTTGGCCAAATTCACAAATTTAAATTAAATATTTTGAGACTGCTTCACTCAATTTCCTAGGAAACCTGACAGCATAGAAATATGTTAGAAATATTCTTTGCTAATAGAATATCTATGCTAAAAATACAGCATCCTGTGAACACAGGTACTTCCATAGGGATGCATTTTCATTTTTTTTTCCTTTCAAAACTCCTACCAAAGGGGCGAAAAGAAGGGATTCAATACTTGGTTAATCTTAAACTTTCTGAAAATAAATAATGATTAAGTTTCCCTTTCTCCTACTCATGGAGATTCAAAATATACTTCACTGTTGTGGGATTCCTCTCCTGTACCCTTATGAAAAAGTAGAGTTCTGCTGCAGCATAAAACCCCATTTCCCACCCTTCAGCCTGTAATTAAACGTCCCAGCTTTAAATCTAAGCATAAGCACTATAAATTGCATTTCATATAAGAAGACACATTTAGTAGGGTGCTTTAAATGCACAAGAAAAATATCAAGAAAAGTTGTATCAGTGCTTTCATATACATAATACTTATTCTTGAGATACTACAGAACACAACACAGTAAGACGGGAAAGTGAAGTTTGCAAATCAACAATAATTATGATCTTACATTTAAGTAATCAAAAATAGCCAAAATAAATTCATGCTTAATTTTGATGCAGGATTGCATGCAAAACCCTCTGAAAAGGGATCATGCTATTCTTAATAAACACTGTTGCTTCGGAATCTTACTTGTCTACACAGGGATGGAGGCTAGAGAGTTCAGGAAAGCTTCCCACACCTTAACAGTTTAAATCAGCTGTTAGTGGAAGTGAAAAAGGAAAGAGAGAAGACTAAGAATAAAGATCTAGTAAGAGTTTCAGGATGAAATCTTGCTAACATTTATATATTTGCAATTAGCAAACACTTACAAAAGACTGAAGATTAAAGTAAGAATTTTCAAAACAGTAAAAACACATTTAAAAAACACCATGTCAAGAAAGTGGTGTAAGCCAAATACATACTCTGATAGCATAAACCAAGAGGTACATCATATTTATGTCAAACTTTCAACTACAATTGTTAAGAAATACATATGTGACATCTCAATTTTACCTTTCTGCAGATCTTAGTTTCACTACTTCTCACTATTTTCACTTTTCAAATGACATATGTTTATATCAGCTCCAGTTTTTACGCTTTTGATTTGGTTTAATAGAACACTGAAATAGCAGAACTAGACCACTGACTCCATACAGGCATGAAAAAGTTCATTTTACATGTTTTTGTTGATGTCTGGTTTTTTATTATCCCATTCGATTGCCTCTTGTTTAAACAAATACACTTACAGTCTGGATTACAAAATAATCAGGCAAAAGATAACATGTCTCTTTAATTTAAAAAAAAATAAATCTAACGTTTAAATAATGATTTTTTTTATTTGAACTTAAAAAAAATAACACTATTGGAAACAAACCACAGAATGCAAAAATATCACTGTTTGGGTAACTATATAAATGCAGTAACCAGCCTTTCACTTGCCCCTGCTTTGCTTGTACCTGCAGTGCTTATTTAAAAAAAAAAAAAAAAGGAAATATTTTTTAAAATCATTAAAATATTGCTTATAACTTAAAACCTAGGGTTAATTAGAACACGTAATAAAAAGCTACAAGCTGAGTAGTTAAATCTCAGTTCATGCAATGATTATTTTGCTTCTGCTGCCTTATTGTATGTAGGCCAGATGAATTACATTTAGGCACACAAAAAACTTACTTAAAAAATCAATTTCTAAGAAGACCATGAAATGTGTAAACAAAGCACTGAAGAACTTGCCACATCTCAAATACAAAACTTGAAAATAGATTTCCAATACCATGATGTACCATAATGTTCTATTTGTACTATTTAAACATTCTACGATTAAGATACACCTCTTAAAATCAATGCAGGAACAGTTCTAGTCATAGATTTAGAAAGAAGGAAGAGTTTACCCGCATCATTTCATTCTCTAGCTGTTTTTTCCGATGCAAACGCTGCTGGTGTGACTTGAGTATATTCTCCACATGTTGCTCCATGAAGAATTTAAAGGCTTGAGGTGAATAACTTTGGATGCGAGACTCTCTTCTTTCTTCATCTTTCTTGTTTTTTCTAACAGGAACAGGGGATGTTGTAATTTGTTTCTTTTCTTTATCTGCTGAATCAATACATTCATAATTCTTTTCATTCTCATCCTCTCTGGATAAAAGAGGTGGTTCCTCCTTGTTGAGCTTGGGTCCTGCCTCATACAGGTTGGCAGAAGGATTCTGATGTAACAAATGTTTTGGGTAAGGTGGTGGGGGACCCTGGTAATTCGGAGCCTCCGCAACAGGAGACATAACTGCTATATTTGTAGATGGGCTCTCAGAGAAGGGGATGGTCTGAACAGTTTGCACAGGCTGTGGCATCCAGGAAGGGTGAGTGGGCGCCAGCGCAGTCTGCAGCTCTGGTTTTAACACACGCATGCTTTTCACGGGTTGCTGGATGGGAGCTGGTGTTATGGCTGTTACTGTTGTGGCCGAAGGCTGAGAGCTGCCAGAGTGACTCTGCCTATTGCCATGATGGTTGTTGAAAGAATTTGACCGTACAGGAACATTGGGTTGCCACGTAGGCATGTCGTGCCCACTGCCAGGCGACGACTGCGGTTGCACAGGGGAAGGCTGTGACCAGGATGTGGGTATTCCAGCTACATTTGTGTTGTAAAGTTCCATGTTGTGACTATTTCTGTTTGGCACCATCATTGCCTGAGGAAGATTCCCATTGGTGTATGCTGAGGGAGGAGCAGATCCTCCTGCCTGCATCTGTAGTGCTGTGGGACTCTGCCTGTTAGCTGGATTCATGGGGTACGGGGGTGGCTGGCGACTCACCGAATTCCCAGACACCACATTCTGGTGAACTATGAATTCTGCCTGACAATTGCCATTCTGCATTCCAGCTCTTCCTGAGGGAAAACTAAATTTGCTGTTGGCAGAACTCTGCATGATTATTGGTTGCCTGCCAATGGGGACAGCACTCATGCCTCTCTGACCCTGCGTGGATGAATTCATAGGTGAAGGATTCATAGGTGGAGGTGGATAACCATCCTGCCATGCCCCTGGTGGCACTGGAGAAATACGGGAGATCACATATTCCATGTTTCCAGAGTACCGCTTTGTTTGAGAATTTTGTTCCCAGGAAGGAGGTGGGGGAGTAGTTCCCCTTGGAGGGGGTGTCTGCCCTCGAGGAGGTGGAGGAGGAGGAGTGACACTCCTTATCTGTGGTAGAGGTGGGGGATTCACTCTTTGTCCATTTACAGGATGAGCCTGAGCAAATGCCGCAATGCCGGATCCAGACAGTGGCCTTCCTACATCAGGCTGAGAGCTGGGACTTTCCGAGCGATAAACTACACCATCTCCCAGGGAAGGGCCATGCCGCTGAGGAACCAAGGACTCCTTAGAACCCTTCCAGCTCTGCTTGCGGTTAACTGATTGCTGAACAGTCCCTGCTTTCACAAAAAAAAAAATACAGCATTTACATTATTGGAAATTATTTCTATTCAATGCTTTGAAAATTTTGTTCTTCTGCATTAATTACTACAGAAATAGGACAGGAAATCTCCAACATAACATAATCTACTGTACTTCACATGAAAAAATTAGCTCTAGTAATACACAGCATGGTATGGTAATAAGCTCAGTACACATATAAGAGCAAAAAAAATGGATTGAAACTATAGCATCAGAGTTTTTAGAAATCACTGATCTGAAAATGCATTTTGCTACAGCAGAAATACAAATTTGAGTTGAAAAATGGTAATGTGCAAAATTATTAGGCACACAATGTATTTTTAATCATGTGTACAAGAAACTCTCAGAAGAATGTTCACTACAAGTGCAAAAATAAGAGCACGGAAAAATATGTTATGTTGCTATCCCTTCCGATTTAACACTTACAAAACATTTAGTGTTCTTAAAACTAAACTGTAATTGAATGCTGAAAAATCAAACAGCCTGCTTACACAGTTGTATGCATACAGTTCATCCAGACTTGTTCTATTCCTTGCACGTAAAATTTGATTAAGTACTTGAATTTCAAAAGTTATGTCTTTCTAAGTAAAAGTGTTGTAGACAGGCAAGACTTAAAAATGCATGAAAGCAAAACTTAAGAGAGTAAAACTACTATATATTTACTTCATAGATGTTACTTTTCATCATATAAACAAAACAATATGCAAGGAACTGACAGTGCAAGGCAGTCTTACTGCACTTTTTACAATGTTAATACTAAGGTAAGTATAAATACATACATTACTGTAACTGCTGGAAGTCACTCTATCCTTAGTAAAAGAAAGTGTTACTTACCATATCTTTGCATAACAAAATTATGTCTAAATGGTGGCATTTAGCTAGCAGCTTCATACAAATATCAGTTAATCCTGATTAACAGACCAATCAACAGTAACACTGCTCTTTGCTACTCCTGACTACTTATTTTTCCTCGTACCTATATTGTCAATTTAAAATCTAACTCCAGTGCTAGCAGCTCAATACCCAGCTTTAGTCAAATAAAAGGTGCTTGCATCTTTAAAGAAAGCAATAATAGCAAGTGGCAAAATTCTGACTGCTACTAAAGCTACAGCCTGTCCTCTAACATCTACAAAAACATAAAGTCTGCCCGAAAAACCATGCAAACAAAATCTGGAATCAAGCAGAAAATTAAGCAGGAAGGATCTTGAAATGGAACATACTAAAATACAAATATTGTAGTCGTATGATATATAAATACACAAACATATATACAAAAAAATACACATGCATAGTGCTGTTGTGTGGGTGTGTGATGAGAGACAAAAAAAATAAAAGAAGAATTCAGTGGTCATCACTGATTTCTAAACAGTGCCTGACACTGAGAACAAAATACAGGCACCACATCAACGAGGGATAAAAATTACTAAAATGAGATCTGAATGCCACTCCTTGTAGTAATAAAACCACGCAATTATAAAAACAAACATTTTAGAAATTCATGTCAAATGGACCTATCTTTTAGGAAAATTACATTATATGCTTAAAATGTGATTTTTAAAAGCAAAAAACCCTTTGTCTCAGCATCTCTGTTCCACTGTGAGCACATGAAGGCAGAATTTACTAAGTTATATTTTTCACCTATAAGAACACACTTGGTGAGTTACTGAGTTACCATGGATACACCTACCTGGTGGTTTCATACCTGCGTTTACAGGTCTTGCTGCTGCTGCAACCATTTGCTCCCGACGAGGGTCCTGGTAGCTCATTTTACTTATAAATTCGATGGCAGCTTCTATACTACGGTTGTTAGTTTGCCTAAGAGCTTGCACAACCATATCCTAAAGAGAAAATTATACACAGAAAATAACTTACATGAAAATCACAAAACCCCCTAAAATTAATGATTATTTAGCCAAATACTATCCAGTAATTTTACCAAAGTACATAACTGATTTCTCTCAATTGTTTTCAAACTAATTTTAAAATGTTTTCTCCACAACAGACCCTCCAAAACAGTACTACAGTCTGGACGGTCGAAGTTAACTTGTTAAAGCACTGTAGTTTGATGTAAATCAGGTCATCTTGCCATTTGTAAAACAGCTTGCTTATATAAGCATTTATTACTGCTGTGTACTACCCAACCTAAGCTCCTGATGAAGACAACGTTATTCTCTGTTCTTTTTGTGGTAATTTAGGCTTTGTGATCTTAGAGATCCAAACACGAGTTTTACTCTGCTGGACAATCCCAGCTCAGTCAAGGTCAAATGTATTAGAGATCAGTCTTTTCCACTGACTTGAATGAGATATGATCAAGTAACAGAGGCAGAATTCCAGAGATGGGGCTCTTCCACTTACATTGAATGGTATTTCTACAGCTGATCCAACAATTTTGAGACAAATTCACAACATAATTCCCTATAGCTAAGCACATTGTCTTTAAAGATTTTTTTATGATCATGTTTTGTCATATCAAAGCAACCATTTCAGTTCATACAATGTTTGAACCTGTTACCTACAAACATACCACAGCATTCACCTCCTACTCAAACCAATGGGACACCACAGAGGGGTCAGAAGGGAAGCAGTTGGTACCAATTTCAAATCCAAACCCACATTCATACTTTCATCATGCTCGTGTACATTTTTAATGCTCAAACATATAAAATTACATACAACCTTCAGAAACAGTAATTACATTCAGTGAACAAAAGAGAACCTTAAAAAAGGATTTTAAAATAAAACCTATACAAGGTTGTCCCAATCTTTACAGGCCAGCTGACATTGTTGGAAAAATCAGATACAGCTCCTGATCTCATAGCTCTTTACAAGACAGTTATGTCTGCAACACTTTTACTATTATAGGCAAGGAGTATGTTTTCAGCACTGGTATGCTATTTTGTGCCAACAGAAAGTTAAGCTATCCAGAGTATTTAATTTCCAAATGGAATTTATTTTTATAGGACACATCATTCATTTCTACCTATTGACTTTAATTTTTTCCTTAATCAGCTTCAAAACTAAATTTATTGTCTTTTTAGCCAAGCAATTCTACAGTACAGAAACCTAAATGTACAAGTTCACATCACCAGGCCATAAAGACACACAGAATCTCAAAGCACAAAAGCAGCAATATTTTAAGAAACAAAATCTAGTTCCCCCTCCAATAACCAGAGGATCTGAGTAAGAGCCGAAGGATCTCTATCTCTTTTAGCTGAAGAACAAAAAACTTGGTCACATATGTCACATGAAGTATTCAATGTTTTGAAGAGTATCACCTTACAACTTTAGTGGACTGAACTCGGATCACAATAAGCAAAAGAGATTTCCTGCAAGCTATTTGGATTAAGTTGGATTAAAAAACCAAAACAAACAACAAATACAATGAACAGCATTCCACCCTAATTATTTTATATATATATAAATATCTCTATACACACACATGATACTGACTGATATCTGTCTGTTCCACTTTAACCATGAATACTACCTACTACCTGAGGGGTGGAGGGAAAATAACCAGAATGTGTGCAACACTTAATATATTTTAAAAAATAAAAGGTAAAAAATTAATTCAAAACATTTTGAAACTTCCCCACCAAGAAGAATGCTGTTACTTCAGCTGTATCTGTTCCTATTGGCACGCATGGATCAGGGCCATATGGGCTATTGTGACAACACAACTGTAGGTTAACACATGGCAGAAACAGCTTACACTGGCACTCTGCCTGAAAAAAGCTCCATATAATCACAAGTGTCATGGGAATTCTCAGTTGTACCCAAGAACAAAGAGTAGGAGCAAAAGGCTTCAAGATACAAAGGATCTAACAAAAATACCAACTTAAGGTACCTTTCTACTTTATTATCCATCCACATACCGCAAACTTCATTTTGTAAAAATGACTGCAGGTTCAATCTGTAAAAATGGATCTGAGAACTGATCTACTTTGAAAAAAACAAATGCACCAGCCCCCCCCCGCAACCCCACTCCAAAATCCCCCACAACAACAGCAAAAACCCAACCTCGGCAACAAACCAGAGAGCAGGAGCAAACTATTACAAAAATAATTTATCATTATGAAATCCTTCCATTCTTTCTGACATACAGACTGGACTGTGTATTTGATCAAGTGAAAGGAACATGATAAATCACTATCAGCACTTGACACTGGGACAGTGTTAAGGAAAAGACAGTTTTGGAGCAGCTCACTCTTGGTGGAGGTAGATCTCTCTGTAAATACCAAAGAATCACAGACAGCAGAACTCACGAGATGGCCACTACTGCAAGCAGTATTTTCCTGTAAAGTTAATCCCTGTTCTGGTACTGTGTCCTTTTCCTTTGAAAGGATGCATTGTTTGCTAACTTCTTTTTAAACTGCTTTTGCACCCAGGTTTACAAGGAAGGCATAAAAACAAATGTGATTTACTTTGATGTGCAAGTCCCAGTAAACACACAGAAGCAGTAAGTGTATTCATTTTTCCCTCCTGGAAACCACATTTCAGATTAATTTCCAAAATATTTGGTATTGCCTTTCAATTTAGAATGGCCGTATTTTATCAACCTGTTTTAACTGAACATAATCCAAAATTACATTATCCATGTTCTAGAGACTCCAATCTTCTCTGCCTAAAATTACATAAATAATTAAAACAACCTACCAGACAAGAACAATCTGCACAAGATGCTTAAAAAAAAAAATCCTCTAAATCCTTCTATTCCTCTTCTACACCACCCACTAATACCAATTTCATACTCTTATCAGAAACCTATTAGATTTTGAAGAAGCTATTTTGCTTATCATGCTGTTCAAACATTCCCTGACCAACACCCCTTCCAACATGCACTAATAGTTTATAGCAAGCAGAACACCAAATCTTCAAAACAAAACACTTCACCTCATCAAAGCCTGCAGCTTGTAAGTCTTGCAGCATTTGTCGATTAACTTCTGATGTTCCTTTGACAGCTGAGGTTGCTTCGTTTGCAAAAGGCAGAAGTGAGTTTCTTATCTCCTGCAAAACTTTATGATATGTTACAAATTTGGGTGGATTTCGGCCTTGTCTAGGATCTTCAGATAACATTTTGCCCATGCTGTGGTCAGCTTTAGCAGCATCTGAGGGTTTAGGCAAATTCCTGAGGCTCTCTCGTATTTCCTGTAGCATCTGCTGGCTGCTGCCAGTATAGTTACTGGCAGGAAAAGTTTTAGGCCTCATTTGTCTATAACCTTCTGGTTTCTCACTTCTCTTCATGAAAACATGTATATATGCAACCTTCACCAAGGACTCGCACACACCAGAATTCAAGGAAGACTGGCTGGTGTCAGAACTTGCGAAAGCAGTGGCTCTTCACTGTGAAACCTTGGTTCCTGCAGTGCTGGAGTTCGTCACCACACAAAACCACTATTCTGTTAGCAAAACAAAACAAAAGATCACATTATACATACAGCAGTAAAAAAATTCACAATGTAGCATTGGCGGTGGCGAAACATTCACATGGAGCACTGCCTTCACAGATACTAAAAACCTGCTAAGAAAATTCTTCAGGCAGTCTTTACTCAACCTAATTTACAAACTGTGTTGGGCTTTTAAGAACAGTTTTAGGTGTCTCAAGTCTGAACCGTCCTGAATTGTAAAGGATGTGGACAAAGAAGAACTCTGGGTGGTGGACAAAGCCTTCCAGAGCAGATATGAACTGCTGTGATACCTCAGCACTGCTTCTTTGCCTCCCCTCTCTGCTGTGTCCTGTTTCCATTTGTCACCTATGTTCTTTCCAACACTTTTATAGCTGGAAGTGCCAACCCTACTACCCACTCAGCCAGGATATAGACCTTTTGACATCAAGCTCCCCAAACAGATGGAAATGAGGACACCTGTAAGAGCATATAATTCAAATGTTTTTTTCCATTCTTTAGCAGTCACATATGTAAAAAGTAAACACCTGCTTAGCTCACTACATGCAACTTTATCATTTCTTGCACTATCTGCCATTTGAATCTGTTTAAGGGTTCAGTTTCCTAAGCCTGTCACAGTCTCTTAGTTTGAGTCTCCTTGAACCAGGCTTTGTCCATAGTCAAGTAATTTTTAAATCTACTTTAATTAAGGGAAGACGAGAGCAGGGGGAGAAACAAAGAAAACTGAATAAATTTTTTTTACTGTAAAATTGTTTAACAACTTAACCATAAAATCCACTGAGAGCATAGCTACGACATTTGGTAAGGGAAACAAAATTTTCTGCCAAAAGCCAAATAAAAAACGTTTGCATTTTGAAGGCGCTGACTCATCAGGGAAAGAGCCCCGTGTCTGCAGAGAACTCAAATCTCTGCATTCGGGCTGAGCACTAGTTAGTACTGAAACTGCTGTGACAAGGGATAGAGCAATCACAGTGAAACACTGAAGTTACAGAGCATTTGACTCTAGAATATCATAAAACTTTTTCAGTCTCCACTGTTTCACAGAGGGAAGATCAATTACTAAGTGCAAGATAAAAAAAATTAATTTTAGCACTGTCTTTTCTTCAAAGACAACTAAAATGGTAAAGCTCACCTCACACTGTACCTTTACTATCATGCAATGCCTAACTAGCATTCTTATTTTGCTGTTTCAATTTCTCAAAGTGCTAAAAATTTGTATTCCTAGTTTTCTGAAGGGTTATTTTTGAGGATTCAGATATCTGCAAGTATCTTCTGTCTCTTAAAGAAATACTCTGTTGATAAGTGCTTCTCATATTGGACATAAATAAAACAGGTGTCTAAATTTTACACAGTCTACAAAAAAGTCACTTTCTTCATCCACGCTTCACTTCTATCATACTTACATTGTCATAAAACAATTAATGATTCAGTGACTGAGGAATGACAAGTTAATAGAAGAACCCTGCAAATTATATAAATACACATGCAAATTATATGAATTAAAGATGAATGCTACTGATATATGAATAAAATCTGAAACCTGGGAAGTAATACATAAATGATGACTACAAAAAGAAACACAAGGGACATTCATTTAACCCCATTCTCCTTGGAGAACCATTTAAGAAATAACAGAATTTCTTCTGTAAAATTATCTAAATCTTAAGGGGTCTAACTGCACTGACAAGCTTTCTTTGCCCTGTGATAAGTCTGAAACCTTACATGAGTGTAACTAGGTAGTTATATTATTATTTCATGCAGTCTGATAGCATGCAATTCTTTAGTACCCACTGAACAAGGAAACGATCATCAGACATGTAGGTGAATTTTAGTAATTAACAGTGAAATTTTGCCCAAAGTATTAAGAAATCCAGAAATCAGCAGGAAGTACAGCATGAGAGCAATAAAAATGTAATTTAATTTTGGCCACTTTCAAAACATGCTATACTTAAGCCCACTATGAAAATACTTTGCCAAAAACACTTTTTCCAAAGAAAATGCAGTTAGTATATTTAGACCATTTTAAAAGTTTTCTTAAGGATGCTCCTTTTCCTTCTAAGTGACCTTCAAAAAACACATGTTGATTACACAAGTGCTGCAAGGATATATGCCAGCAATGCCTGAAAGAATCAGCACCTCCAGAAAAGTGAAACCTTTAACACAAACTCATCCCAGAACATAGGACAACTAGGCAAAATATGATAGAGATTTAGTAATCTAGATTATTGTTCAAGTTCAGTCAGGAGTAATGACTATACCACTGGCAGGATAATCAAAGCCAAAATAATTGGTACTGTGTCACGCATATACCAATGAGCGATGAAAAAAAAAATGTCTATACATATGAGTTACTGCCTTTAACAAACTCCAAAGGGTTGGAATTCAAGAGAAAACAGTTGTGTTGCACCTACATATTTTACATATTTCACCTGGTATTTCAACGTTCATTTATGATTACACCTTGGGTAGCTGAGATAGACAAATCTAACACTCCTAAGAGAAATCAAGGTTAAATTAACAGGACACTTAAACAATAAATCAGGACCAGCCTTGGAAAATCAAGCTGCACTTTCACTTACGTTTTTAGAAGCAGTATAGCTTTAGCAGTGTAAACCAGCCAGGCCAGTTATCTCCCACCATTTACCACCAAGAGCATAATTGTTTGTAAGGCCACACAGTGTGAACCAAGCTAAGGAACTTACTCAAATAAACAATAACTTTTTTTGATGGGTTGTTTCTTTTGGCAGCACTGATGGGTACCAGCAGTTTGATGTGCATGTGAAACTAAGTCTTAATTCTCAGAAACCAAACTGAATTGGTCCTCCAGAAGACAAGATTTACTACAGTTGACCTTGGTTTATACATGAACCTCAGAATTCACAAGTCACCTCCTCTTATAGACGTTTGCACACATTTTAAAGCAAGAAAATGTTGACTGCTGAGTAAGAAATGTATCTCAACTTTGTACTTCTAAATAGCAAACACCAACTGCATCCAAGGGAACTGATGTCTATGCCCCCTTGCAGTTTTACATCATTAAATCATCTGTTTCTCAAAGAAGATGCCTCTGCTGATGAAATTCTTCACTTCCCTAAAGAAATTTTTAAAAAATAATCTTTTCAAAATGTGGGGATACAGAATTTTCTTCTACAGGTCAAACTGTAAGGAAAAAAAATCCCACCTTGTTTTTTTACACTATAATCCTTAAAGATTGGACTTCAAAATAGGTGTTTGAATGAAAACTCAGAAGCATTCAAGGCCAGGTTGGATGGGGGTTGGAGCAACCTAGCCTAGTGGGAGGTGTCCCTACCCATGGCCATTGGAACTCCAAGGTTGCTTCCAACACAAAGCATTTTATGATTCTGTGAACAGCTGCACACAAGTGCCAATGCCCTCCAAGATTTTCTGGGGGAAAAATACACAGTTTTATAATGTAACTCTAGCATTTATGTCCAAAAGTTTTGAATATAAATATTCATATTTACACTTGAGTATTGAATGTCACACATGAATCTATTTTGGTACCCTCTCTCATGTACCTGTTCTAATGCCTTACTTTATACATAATCACAACACTTTACTGCCAGGGGAAAAGAGAGCAATCAAAATTATGAAAGTCATAAAATTGAGTTCGAAGGGGGCTTGGTTCAAACCAACAAAAGAAAGCTGTTCCTCAGGTAGCAAGTCATGGAGCTGTAACAGCAATTTGTCAAAGGATGCACTTCCAATGCTAAAAGTTTCCACAGGACCAGGAGAAAGCTAGACCCTGAAATCAGCACATGAACAGGACTACATATGGCCAGGGAAGCCTGAGGTGGCAGTGCCCAGATGAGCACCAGGAACACTGTGCATTGGCTCGGCGTGTTCCATCTCTTACATGGACACGGCTCTCTCCTCTCCGCACACACGAGCAGCACCAGCACCACCAGCACCAGCAGCAGTACTTGCTGCCGGCGGTCCCGGGAGCGATGGCTCCTCAGGGCCAGCCGCGCCGGGGCAGCCTGTGCGTGCCAAGCGGGGCCATTCCCGCAGGGCTGCGGGGCACAGCCCCCGGGCCGCGCAGGCCGGGCGCTCCCACGGCCGGCACGGGTGGGACACCTGCGCTCCTGCCGCCCCCCCAGCGCCAGGCCGTGACCCGACCCCGCTCCTGCCGCGGCCGCGTCCCGGCAAGGGCGCAGGGCCGGGGCCGGTGCCGCCCCCCCCGCACCGCCGCACCGCCGCCCGTACCTGCGGCGAGAAGGCGGCGGCGCCCCAGGCGCTCGGAGCTCGGCCCCGCCCGTGCGGCCACGACCGGCCGCGGCCCTTCCTTCCCTGTCTGTCTGTCTGTCTGTCTGTCCGGCTCGGCCCGGCCCAGCCGCCCCTCGGCGATGGCGCAGCGCCCGCTCGGTGCCCCCGCCGGCCCGGCCGCTCAGTTCGGCGCCGCCATTTTGTCGGTGTCCCCGCCGCGGAGCCGCCCGGATGTGGGCGCATCCCGGCCTGCCCCGCGCGGCCCGGCCGCGCCCCCCGGGAGCCCCCGGGAGCCCGGAACCGCCGCGGGACCGCAGGGACGGGGACAGGGACAGCACACAGGGACAGCACACCGGGACAGGGACAGCACACAGGGATAGCACACAGGGACAGGGATAGCACACAGGGATAGCACACAGGGACAGGGATAGCACACAGGGATAGCACACAGGGACAGCACACAGGGACAGGGATAGCACACAGGGACAGCACACAGGGATGCACTGCCCCCGCCGCGGGCACCGCTTCCTCGCCCGGGGCGAATCCCGATTTCCTCACGGAGCGAGGGGAAGGAAGAAACGCCCTGCCGAGCCTCCTGCTCCGGGTGCTGCCCGAGCGATGGACTCGGTACGGACCTACAGGAAGGAGGACCCACCGGGCGTCACTGGGAGCCGCAGCTCGGGTGTTTGTTTCCCTTCCATCCACGTAATTTCCATCTTTCGCACCTCGGGAAGCAAAATTTAGGCTGCTCTAACGAGCCGTGCATTGCAAGTCCGTGCACGGTCCGTGGAAGGGAGGACAGCCCTGTCATCCAGCTCCTGCAGCCAGACACAAGGATTTTGGATCAGGTAAGGTGTGCTTGCCACCGCTGCCTGTGAAGTAAAGTACACTCCCAAGTGGTTATGGTGGAAAATACCACATAAAACCTGGTAACTAGCCTGTTGCTGCCCAGATCCTGAGGTTTCTCTCCATCCTTCACTTTGAATACCCAGGAGCAGTCCAAGTAAGTTATGATTTAAGTTATGGTTATTTACCTTCCTGCAAAGAAGAGTGCAAGCACATCTGCTTGAACTGGTTTAGTAACCCAGACCACTACTCTTGTGCAAAACTGTTTATTAAAAAGAGAAAGGGTTCTTTGTAACAAAAGGTAGGTACAATGCTAATCATAAAACTGAACTTTTCAAAGATTTCAACAGACCAGGCATGAAATTTTGACAATGACAATGTCTCAAGTTTAGAAGGTCTTATTATTACACCTGAAAACACAGCCAATACGTCTGTCAAATACAATTTCTTAATTATAAAAAAACCTATTTTTGGTTGGGAGATTTACTGGTGCATTATCAGGTCTTAACATGCAGCATCCGTGATAAAACTGTAAATAATTCAGCATAATGTTGCCAGAATGCTTAGATTCCTATAGAACCTTTCACATTTCATAGCTTTAACAGTTTTCCTTCCAATTCTCATTGGAATGAAATTATGAGAATTCCAATTCTCGTAACTAAAAGTTATGTTCCCCGTAATATATAAAAAAACTCTGCTTAAAAAAACCCCCATCTCTCTCAGGTGACATAAAAAGAATTTCAAAGAACCCCATGATTTCGCTTTAGAAATAATACTTGAAAAATATCTTTACAGGGAAAAATAAAAATCCAGGGTTTATCTTTTCTTCCGTTTTATGCGCATGTGTATTATGGACATAACTTTACAGCGAAAATCTTGCCCTAGTGACTGCTTTCCTGCTTATCAAAACCAAACAGGCAGTAGGGAAGACATGGCATGTAAGCTTGCTTAGTTACCCATCCCAGAGTATCAGCAGCAAGTGACAGCTGTCAGAATCTGAGGTACATCACATTTCTTCTGCAGTACCAGGACCAAGCTGTAGGTCTCTCCCCCACACACCAGTAACAGACTAACGAGTAGCATTAAGAATGAACCTGACATTTCCCAGTAGTTCAATACTTCAAAGGGATACTGCAGTCATTTCATGCAAAAAGTTGTCTGTTCACATAAATAGCCTCTGCATCGGTACCATAGACTAGGCATGATCCTAAAACATCTAAGCTATTCACAGACAAAGTCTGATTTGGAATTAAGTTGGTGATTTCCATGCGGTCTTTGGTAGGATCGTTGCTTAGCCAGGCACTTACTACAGACTGGTTAATGGTACTGTGGGAAAGATAGGTAGTACTTCTTCCTCCTGAAAGAAGGAAAGAGAGAAAATAGGGAAAAAAAGTTTCAGTTTAGTTTATATGTTCTCAGAAATTGAAGAAACGTAGATATGGAATAGACATAATAGGAATATAATTTTGCATTTAAGTCAGTTTTCCTATTAGTAATCAGTTATTTCTTTGGTAAATGAAAGAAAAAATAGCTTAAAAAAATCAAGCACTTGAAGTGATTATAGAAACCTGCTAGCAGCTCTGTCCTCAGTTAAGACAAATACATCACAACAGCTATGAACTCAGCTCACTGAACTGACAGTGTAAGTAACTGCAAGTTTTTCTAGCCAGATACTAAAACAAGGAGAGAAGAACAGAAGTCTGTTTATACAGTGTCCTCCTATATTTGAGGTTTCAGCTTTGCTTCAGTAATACTTATCCCTATTGTCCCTCTTCCCTACTTACTCTGCAGCAAGTGATATACCTGTATTTGACTTTGAACTTTTTCCACATAGTATTTTACATTCAAACTGAAGTCTCACAGTTTGAGAACTGTCATTCCACATCAAGTTAACAGGTGTCTGAAGTGAAGCTAAAGGATTTATATTTCATATACCTGAAAACATGGACAGTGCAACTTGAATCAGTAATCCTATCGCTTCCATATATAAAACTTAACTTTGAATGACAACTTTGAGGCCAAAGGCAGCAGGTGACATCTGAAAGTTTCCCCACTGTTTACAGCCTGAAGTGGCAAGCACTAGCAGTCTTTGTGATTAAGAATGTTAAAATAAATGTTTATATTAAGTCAGTATCGTAACTTTAAAATCCTGCCACAATGCAAAAGGATCCGGTTTCATTCACTGAAAGTTCCAATTATAACCTTGAATTGTAAACTCCTAGTTCTACTATCTCATTAACATGCCAATTATTTTGGTATTTTAACTTTGTGTATCTCCCTCAGAGACTCAGTAATGTCATTCAGGCTGCCTCTGTCTTTTCTATATACAGATGATTTTTAAGTGAACACAATCTATCTTTGAAATCGTAGATGTGCCCTTTCACAGAGTGGTCAGAATGTAGCAGATTAAAAAACCCATAAAATCAGACCATAAAAACCCCTCACACAACTGCTAGCCTTATAAGTAGTTTTTCTCAAGTGCCTAGCAGGGCTTTCTTTCTAAGAAAAGAAACCAGCTTTTAATTTTCTGTATTAGGATTGTGTTATTAATTGGGTCATGTGAGTACAGACTGTAATGATGTTGCTAACGGACAAATTCAAGGCAGACAGCCTTCAAACATCCTTACCTTGATGAAGAAAAGACGGTTTTTCAGATACGTTTGTGGAAGCATCCCAGTGCCAAAGAGATCCATCTTCGGAACATGTAAATAAGTGATCAGGCTTGGAAGGATGGAAGTGAACTTCCCACACTGGAAGTATCAAACAAAACCACATCAGAATCACTTCAGAACAAGCATCAAGTACTTCAATCACTGTGCTTTGGATAGTGTGATGTAGACATGCACTTACAAGAACCCATGCCCCCATCAAAACTTTCCATTCTTAAGTGTGTGTGGGTAGGAGACCCAAACCCCCATCCTTAGTTCTATACTGCGTATTTTCCCTCTGCTGGAAGAGGGGTGTGGGCAAGAAAAAAAACCCACTGTTTTGTTGCATTTTCAGTATTGCAAAAATTGATGAAGGGTAAAGTCGTATCTGAATTCAGGCATTCTGTATACCAGCTGATGCCATCTTCCCTACTATTAAGTTTAAATCTGCACACAGCATGCATTCCTTCCCAGCACACATTATTTTGCGTCTAAATACCACAGCCGTGGAAAAGGCTTTTCCATCAATAAAACTTAACATCAAAAAATATTTTTATTCATTTAATATGATCATAGCATCAAGTAAAGATATTTTCACCATAAAATGAATTGCTATCTTGTTTGTGTAGAGAGAAGTTTTGGATGCTCCATCCTTTTAAGTGTTCGAGGCCAGGCTGGATGGGACTTGGAGCAACCTGATCAAGTGGGAAAAGTCCCTGCCCGTGGCAGGTGGGTCGGAACTAGATGATCTTTAAGTCTCTTCCAACCTAAACCATTCCATGATTCTATTATGAAGTGGCAACTATGTGATTGTTTTCTACCATAGTTACAACAACTTATCTTTTACAGAAAATGGAGACTTCTCTAAATTAACACCTTCATCTCCCCACTCTGTTTCAGGTACTTACTTTCTGCTTCATGAGCATTTAGCAGGGACACTGGCATAGTACCCTGCCTGATGTCCCATATGCTCAGCATCCCATCCTGGCCTCCTGTGGCCACAATATGCTGCTGGTTGGGATGCCTGTCCACACAGTGCAGTGGAACTCTGTCACCTGCCCTGCAAAGAGAAAAAAACAAAACAACCAAATAACCCAAACATGAATTCTTTATTTAGTTTCTATTTTCTCCTTCTTAATCCCTATAGTGTCAACAAGGTACCAATAATCAACTGCAGCTTCAATTCCTGTAGCATCTGATTACCATAGCCTGAAGCCACATGATATCTACTGGAAACCAGAGGTATGGCAATGACATGAAGCTACAACCAGATGAGCATTAGATTTGGTGCCCTACAGTACACATGGCATCTGACAGCTTTACAGGATTGAGAGAGTGAGAGAGCCTTGCATACAGGTAATATTCTACATATACCTACAATAAGATTACTGTGAAACGCATGTTATACTTACAGTTTCAACATGTACTAAGAGTTACAAAGGGAGACTGGGCACTAACAAAATCAGGTACCTAAACCACAGCCTATTAACAGCAATGGGAATTATTACACAGACAAGAAGATTTAAATCTAGCTCACTTTGTTTTCTCACAGTACCTTATAAGGCACAAAGTTACCATTCAAATACATTCCAAATGCCAGAAACCTTATATTAGGCCTGTGGAGAAAAGCAGATGTCAAGTGTATATATATATAAATAGGGAAAGAGTTTTGGGTTGAGGGTTGGAGCTTTTCTTCTTAAAAAAGATCAAGTGTGCAGGTGCAATATTCCTTCAAGAGTTAAATCATAAAACAGACCACCTAAGCATAACGCTTAATCACAACAGTAGTTCAGCCATTAAGCAGTCTGCTTTTGATTATTTAAATACCAAAGAAGTTAAAATCCTGAAAAAAATTCAGTGATGTACCATCCCATTGTTAGGAAGCTATCAGGAAAGATTTAAATCAGATTATATAAAGTAGCACATGTTTCTCAGTAAATATGTAAAAAAGTGGAGGTCTTACAAAGAAAATATTTGAGATGGCTCATTTCTTTGCTGTCTGAGGTCCCATATTTTTAACTGTCCAATTGAATTTACTGTCAAGATCTCAATTGTGCGAAGGAAAGTCACTGCATGAAGTGTACTGCTGTCTGCGTTGTCTGCAAGAGATGAGGAAAAGAAGTCAGGTAAACCTATGGAATGCTAGTCTCCATTTAAGTACAACAAAATAACTTTATAGAAACAGAACACAGCTGCTTAAATGTGCTTACAACTTCTGCATTTTCAGGGTCAGAGACAGCAATATCTGCAAATACCCTGTGAAAAAGGAGCCCTTGCTTCCTGTGTCAAACACTGCTGAGAGAAATCTGTAAGAAGCTGTATTTAATTAGCTCTGGTGCATAGAGAACTACTTGTTGATCCATAAGAATTCCTTTTGCAGTTTCTTCAAGAGGAAGCAATTCAGCCAAGTTTATTGTGTTCAGAAGTTTTTTTTATATGCCCAGCACCTACGACAGGAGGCAACTATGGAGCTTTTCATAACCGAGTTCTTCTGAACACAAGAAACAGTAACTCTGGCTGAGATCATTAAGCTGTTGTATACAGAAACACTTAACTCACCAACTTTTAGACCCTTTCCAGGAACTATCAATGGGATATCAAGTTAAACCAGTGTTATGCTGTGCTTGTAATAACTAAATGGCAAAGCTCTTTTTTCTGGGTCCTTTTCTCCAGTGTTTTTTATGGTCAGAGTAATTTACAAGGGCAAACAATTCACAGAATTGAGGTCAACCTTTTGAGGCCTTAGGAGCAAAGGTAGACACCATTTTCTTGCATTTTAATTCTGTTAATATATATAAACTTTTCATCTTGATTATGATGGGGTAACATTTTTAGATCTATTTTCAAATATTTTAAAATTCTTTGTGTACGTCCATATTGAAAACATAAGCGAATTATCATCTTCCTGAATAAGATGCATGCCTGGTTACAGATACTTGAATGACTTTTCTGCCTTGTATTTAAATGAAAGCTGAGGGGAAGGAAAAAACCCTCACCAAAACACTTTAAAAAGGAAATGTTACGATAACTGAACACTGAAGTTCTAAAGGATTTAAAATTTTATGACAGAGTAATCCTAAGTGATTTAACAATGATACATTTTTATAGCTCCGAAAGATTTTTACATAATCTCTAACTTTGGAGATTCTTTTCTTACCAGAACTGACTACAAACCTGTCAGCTTTGTATTATGCTCTTCAATACATTGAACAATAACTAAAATACCAAGATATTCCTTTGCAAATATTGAATGAGGTACAAGAGTTCTATCTTCATGTTAAAACATGTTGAGTGTTCAGCTCAATGCCTGGGAATGTCAAGGTGTCATTGAACTGGGTACCAGTATGAAAGATTGCTTACACCATAGAGCTCCATCCTGAAGAACCTGAGAGCATCTTCCAAGATGTTCTCTCTCTCCTCTCTCCAACTTTTACTGTAAAACCATCTCCAGTCCATAAGTTTGTGCTAGCCCTTTCCACCTAACTCCACATAAGCTTCACCTATCACATCACAGGTATGATAGACTTATTTATGTACCTATTTTAATGTTTCCCTTCCCATTTTCAAAAGGACATTTCTGAATTAATTCAAGTGCGATTTCTTAAATATTTATGCACCAGCAGATCTAATACAGTCTTCCTGCAGCGTAACACTGAATGATGCTCTCACTACAAAGCAAGCATTTTCAACTAGGAACCAAGTGAGCACCAAGAAAACTAACAACTTTCATCCCGCACATTATTAAATCTGTATGTAAGCATCTGAGAAATTTCCCAGAAAAACACAAGTTTTTTTTGATATCTGCTTCCTGGGAGTCAGCAAAACATTCAACTCTATTAAACGTGTACCAGAACACTCTGTATCTGTATATAAGTAAAACTTTAAAAATAAAATAATCCTTTTAAACTGTTTTATGTCCTCTCCCCCCTCAAAAAATCATAGACTCATTAAGGTTGAAACAGACTTCCAAGATCATCAAGTCTAACCTTTGACCAAAGAGCACCATGTCAATGAGACCATGGCACTAAAATGCCATGGCCAGTTGTTTCTTGAATGCTTCCAAAGATGGTGACTCCATCACCTCCCTGGGCAGCCTGTTCCAATATTTCCTGTGAAGAAATTCTTCTTGATGTCCAACCTGAACCTCCCCTGGCACAGCTTGAAACTATGTCGTCTTGTCTTGTCACTGGCTGCCTGGGTGAAGAGGCCTACCCCAACCTGGTTACAAGCTCCTTTCAGGTAGCTGTAGAGTGATAAGGTCACCTCTGAGACTGTTACTGTATTTCATGTGTACCTGCTAATAAAATCTGGCTCATGCTCTGCTACCTTTTTTTTTTTTTTAATATAGAAAGGTTTTCTGCAGAAATTCTCAACTTCAGTAAAGGACTGTATGCAATTAAAAAGATTTATCTTGTGTGTATATACAGCCATGTGCACTTAAGTACCCGCCCCAGAAGTCCCAAAGTACTTCCTTCCTTCGTTGCTTTGTCACTGTGTGAATTCTTTCATCCACTGGAGGAAAGGTTTTGCTTAAGAAGAAACAAAGTGCTGTATCAAATTGAAGCTTCAGGGAGAAAGTTTGGCCTAATAATGCCACTATCAAAGTGTTACCATCCTTTAAATTACTTCTGTTTTTAAGTTCAATTTCCAAGAGATGCTACAAACTTGTATTCTGTTTCCATGAGACTAGCATGATAGAAGAGTTGGTAATAACCAAGTTTTACACCTTCACAAACATCTTGCTTCATCACATAATCTATTACTCTAGGGAATATGGAGCTTTTTTACCAAGGGAAAAATGATCCCTTGATACCACTATATTTGGCAGATAAACAGGGTACAAATAGTGGTTTCTGGTTCTGGCTGTTGCTTTAGACACACAAATAGATGTTTTTGTATATGGACACTGTGAGGGTTGATTTTATTACAAATAGTGAATTGAAGTGACCATTTCACTGACCTCCAGTTAAGCAAAACTTGGGAGACAATACCTCTTGAAATCTAACCCTACTTCATATATACTATCATTGCATAACAATTCTAGGTGAAAGAGAAACATACAGAGAATGCTGGGCTTGAAGCTTCTCCATCAGCTAAAACATTAACTTACATATACCTGAATAAATACAGAAAAGCATTTGAAATATGCTTCAAGGATTTAAAATCTGTAGGGATAAGGAATAATCTGGAGCAAACACATTTAACTTGGAATACTGAAATTAATTCTCAACTGACTTTTTTTTATCATTTGAGAAGCTGAAAACCAAGCAACTCCCTCCAGACTATAGTAATTGGAATAGTTATTTGACGTACCTATAGTTCTTACTGCATCTTTTTGGTCAGCCCTGAAAAGATTTATTCTACCATCTTCTCCAACGGTGACAATTTCTGGGTTGTTGCAGACAACTCCAGTACATGCCGCTCCACCACAAGATGTGTCTTGATCCGCATGATGATGGGCTTTCTCCCACCGATGGTTGGCAGATAATGTCTAAGTAGTAACCAGACAGGAAATTATGCTGTTAAATAAAACCTTACAGAACAAAGCTTCCAGAATACTCATGAAACTAGAAACAAGCTCCGGGAAAGCCCCACTATCTCACAGGAATAAGAACCTCCTACACAAACAGAAATCAAGAGATCTAAATTTTCCTCAACTCTTAAGCACACAACCTTTCCATGAAACATTATTTGTTCTCCGAACCACCATTTTCACGTGACCTAGAAACTAGACAGAACACTGCTTATGAACTGAAAAACGTCTTTCACTAAGCTGATGCCTTCGATCTTTCCCCAGGACAAGGAAAAAGACCTGAAACCTTTACAAAGTATAAGGTCAGATTTAGATTTTGATGGCAGAGAACTTATTTTATTTTAGGTAGCACACCAAACTATTAACAGACTTTTGTTTTCACGGTGTCATTGGGAATATATAAGAAAAGTAATTATGCGTTTATTTTCAGTGATTTATAATCAAAGCAAAAGACTACAGAGTTTGCATATCTCCCCTCACATGACACTCATGAGAAGAAATTCAACGTAAGTCATTTAGTTCAAGAATGCAAAAACTCTTTATAAGGCAGCTACAAGTCCATTAAGACCTACTCCCCCAAAACAGTATAATGTCTTAAACATATGTTTTCATTGAATGGACTGTTTGGTTACAGATGTATCCTACCAGATACCCCAGTCTTGCCCTGGAATCTACTTTACGTAGGATGTGCATAAAATGCTTTTTTCTTTCCTTGTATGTATAAAGTCAAAGATTTTTCTAACACACTTATTAAAATAATTGATTTTGGTAGGCAGATGTTTCTTATGCTGAGATCAAAGTGAGCTGTATTACACAAAATAGATTCTTAAAGCCAGTGCATGTTACATACCTCGTTATTTTGATGATGCCGGAATATAGTTACGGTTCCTGTTGATGAGGCAACCACGATTCTCTCTTGATCCAAAAACTAAAGGGAGATAATAAGTATGCTATTAGTCGATGTTAGTACCAAGACGACAATTTTAATTTTAGAGTAACCTAAATTATTGGTAAAGGGAAAACCAAAACCAGAACAAACCCCACAAAAAAAACCCACAAAGCCATAGTGGTTGGTTTTGCCCTTTTCCTTCGTAGGAATTTTCTAGCCAATCCCGGCATTTTGACAGCTCACTCTCACTTAACTCCTCCTAAGTGACAAGCCCTTAGAAAGCACGGATCTGTTCAACACAGTTGTTTTACCTGCATGTCCATAACATCGCCGTTGTGCTGGATGTCACACAGCAGGTGGGGTTCCCCATGATACTCCCCATTGAGGCCCACGTTTCCAAGGTCGCCAGCAGACCAGAGGGAGATCCTGTTGTCCTGCACGGAAACAACACCACCACTTTCACCCGAAAACGCTTCCCAAACCAGCCAAGCGCTCCTGAGCAAGCTGCCGCCCGGCCACACGGGAAGCGCCCCCCAGCCCGGGATACCCGCCCTTCCTCAGGGACTCCAGCAGGGCACCGTGCCTCGTTGGTACCTCGTTGTCCCAGGAGCCGGTGGCGAAGACATCGGGGGCCTGCAGCGAGGCGGCGGGCGGGGGCCGCCAGCGCGCCCGGCTGATCTTCTGCGACACGAACTTGGCGCTCACGTCCTCCATGGCCGCGCCCGCCGCCCGCCGCGCGCCCGCGCCGCGCCCGCTGATTGGCTGCGGCGCGACGGCGAGCGCGGAGGGACAGGCGGGGGCGAGCGCGGAGGGGGACGGGCGGGGGCGCGCGCGAAGGGGCGGGGGCGCGCACGGCCCCCCGACTGCAGCCCCCTCCAAGAGAGACGGGGGAAAAAAAGTCCCCAAAGACAAGTGTAGTAAAAGTGTATATCTATCATCATCATCATCATGGCT
>JAWWTY010000106.1:57338605-57400581 GCA_035222235.1 Margarornis squamiger | reverse complement strand
GCGAGGGCCTGGACGTCGGGCGGCGCCAGCCACTCCGAGCTCATCCACACCCGCCGCAGTGCGTCCCGGGGCGGGGGCGCGCGCGGGCGGGGCCCCCGGGCCGCGGGGTGCCCGTTACCGGCCGGCCGGTGCCCGTTACCGGCTGCGCGCTCCCGCGGCGCCCGCCCGCCCCGCCGCCTGCTCTCACCGCCGGCGGCGGCGGCGCCCGGCCGGGGGGTGTGTCGGGGTGTGTGTGTGTGTGTGTGTGTGTGTGGGTCTGGGTGTGTCTGTGGGTGTGTGTGTCTGTGTGTGTGCCGGTGTGTGCCGGTGTGGCCGGGCGGTGTCGCAGGGCGGGCCGGGCCGGGCCGGGCCGGGCTGTTGTTGCGGGAGGCGATGCGGCGGGCGGGGCGGCGCCCATGGCGGTCCCGGAGGGGAAGCGCCGTGCGGCGGCCGCCGCTGTTCCCAGCCAGCCGCCTGCCCCCTTCCCTCCCCTCCCCTCCGCTCCCCTCCCGTGTCCGGGCCCGTCCCCGCCGCCCGTGCCCGGCGGTGTGTGAGCTGAGGCGGGCCCGGATCCCCCGCACGCACCGGGGTCGCTGCCGCCTGGCTGCGCTGCGGGCGGCGGTGTCGGCGGGCGCCCCGCGCTCCCTGAGGCCACGGCCGAGCGCAGCGGGAGCCGCCCGCGTTTGGGAAGCGCGCCGGGGAGGCCGCGGCTGTATGTGTAGCGGGAAAGGGGCGTGAGGCAGCAGCTCCCCCTCGGCGGGGTCCGGAGCGCTCGCTGCTGCCCCAGCCCCGAGCGGCTCCGCGGGACGGGGTGGGTGGGACCGCGGCCAGGGGAGCGGAGCGGAGCGGAGCTGTCGGGGCTGCGGACTCCCGCGGTGACAGCCCAGCTTGGAGGTGACAGCCCGGGACTGGGCGCTCCTGGTCCTTACTCACAGTTTGTGCTGTCCCCGTGCTGAACGGGGAGGGCGGCGGGCAGGTGCTTCTTCGCCGATGTTCTTCGGTGCATCTTTGAAGTCTGCGGGCCCTGAGACGACAGGGGGATAACACCTCTGTTCAGAGCTTCCGTTTTGCATATTAGCGTCGGATTGACCTGTTTTAGATACAGTTGCAGCGTTTCTCTTCTTCCCTCCTGGCCTTTTCCCTTCTCCCCGAGTCCGTGTCCTAGACATAAAAGGATGTGCATTTGGAGCTTGTATTCTGGCAGTTGTCTCCTATTTTAGTGATGCTGCAAGACCACAGACAACTTCACCTATGTGACCTCCTCATTATTCTGGAGTCATAAGAGAATCCACCCTAGCTGTTTTCTCCACTCTGCTTTTGTTCGATCCTCTGATCCTGTGGTCTTTTCCAGTATTTTCTTTTGAGAATTATTCCATCCAGCAGAGCAATATATGCTGAAGTGATGTTCAGTTTCACTGTAAAAACTGGTAATCGCTGTACAGTTTCACTGTAAAAATCTGTTTCATAAATAGATAATAACTTCTCTACTTACAAGAGTTGCAGTAGGTTTTTGTTTTTTTTTTTTTCCCCTGCAACTGAAAGGGCTAGAAATACTGTTTTAGTGAAACACTGTTCTCTTACACAGCAGGGAAAAGCTTTCTCATATAAAAATCAATGTTAAGCTCCAAAATATATCCAAAAAGTATTGCCAGAATTGTCTATGGCTCTCAGAATCTGAAGGCAAAACCAGTTTCTTTGTTGCAAAAGACAATGACAGGGTTTTTTGACACATGGAAACTGTTTTAGGCTTTGCAAATAGTAATGGTAATGAGAAAGCTAAAAACCATTGTAGTTAGTACACAGCAACAGTCGTATGGAAGAGGAAAGTAAAATGGAAGTGCTTAATATTGTAATCTCAAAGTATTCAGTGATGGTAATTATCTGGAAAATTACAGTCTGTAATTTCCTGCTCTCAGTTTTGCACATGCATGCCAAAATGTTTTGAGGGGTGTTAAATTTGAAATAGTGGATTGGCAATAAAATTTTGCAGAAGCACAGAGGCTTTTGATCTTGCAGCAAGATTGTTTTGTCAGTGTCAGTGGGACTGGTGATGCTGTAGGGCTTTATCAGTGCAGAGCAGTTGCTGAATTAAGACCATAACTTTTAAGCTAGAGTTCATCAGGTAAGATGATGCCCTGTTGCTGAAGTTGGGAACAAATTTAGAAGAAAGTAGTGTTTCATATGATACAATTCTCCTAGATATGTTTTAGCAAACTTAAAAATCATTGGTTACAGAAAGACTAAAATGCTCCAGAGAATGTCTTTTGAGTAGCAGATCTCTCAGTATATTTCCCCCCTCTAAAAACAGTTACATACTCTAGCATTTCTAGCATTTTATGGTAGAATTAAGAATGCAAGGCAGGTGAGGTTCATTTGATGTTGTCCAGTGCTTGTCTTGTGCATAACTTAGTAACCAACTGTAATTTAGTGTATAATTTGCATAACTTAAAGGAAATAATGTAGGTTGTAGTGACACAGTATATTTTCTTCTGCAGCGAAGCCTGATTGAGAGGTTCTTGCTTCTGTCCTTGTGCCACAGTTCTCTTGTCTATGCTTGTAGAATTGCTTGTGAGGGAGGCTGTGCTTTGAGACTGGGTCCCCTTCTTGTTACTTGGGAAACATGGAGATTTAAACTCCTGTGTGTCTGCAAGCTGTTATACTATTACAGTTAGAGAAGCAGTGAGCTTTTTTTATGGGTATAAGAGGGCAGGGAAGAATGGGAACTTCTTAAACTGGTTTTGCTTCCAAATGAAAACATCAGTGGAATACTCCTGTAGGCTATATATTCTTTTCCTTTAAAACACCTATAAAGATCATTATAAGTTGTTATTGACATTTCCTAATGCTTCTGTCTTGTGACAATAAAGTTCTCTAATTTCATGAAACCATGTTGACATTAGCTTATTGGTCATTTCACTGTTGCCTTAACCATAGAATTAATTTCTCTGTAATGGTAATGATCAGAGCAGTGAGAAGTGATTTTGAGTGTTCGCAATGCAGATTTAGGCAAGTATTCTTTATAAGCCTTATCTTTATTTTTTTTTTTTTAAAGGGACAAACTAATGAAGAGGGCCCTGAAACTCAGCATATTTTTCAGTTCTTGCTTAGGGAAAAGCAAATAAAGAATGTTGCATGACATTTTGTTTTGTTGCTTTGATTTTTATCTTCTTATTGCATTGGAAACATGTTCTTGCACTGTTGATTTGAGGCATCATAGATGCACAATTTGACATACACAAAATAAACTTGTTTAAAATGTACTCTTCACAAGAAAAAATGCTGTCCTTGAATGTGCTGTTGCCACAAGGTGTTCAGCTGTGTTCTTTTTTAGTGATGCTTGAAAGTACTTATTTTTTTAAAAATGCCTTTTTTTATTCTGAATGTTTGATTCTTTTTGCATTAAAGCTACTTAAATATTTTTCATCTTTATGGAGTAATTATTTCAATATTTTCTTCTTCCTAACTGAAAATAGTTAAACATGTGCTTTCAAACTTGAGCAAACTTTCCCCCTAAAATATATTTGAAGATCTTTTAGCAGACAGCATATCTAGGAAGCTATCTAAATGCAGGCTATTGTAGGGATAGAAATCATGTTAAACATAGAAGTACTTGCCTGTGTTTAAATGAATAACTCTGATAGGAGTTTCTTTTTATTATGAACCACCATATAGGGATGCTGAGAAAGCAAGAAAAGGCTGGGTAATTGGTGAATTCTCTACTGTTACCCTTCTTGGTTGAAGGTCTGTATCTTTTTCCCTCTCTTTATCTTCAGTTATCCACTGATAGTTCACTATTAGGTCATTTTGATCTCCTTCTGTCTTTCATACTTGGGCTCTTGCCAAGTCCTGTTACTTTACGCGGCAACATTTTGGAAATCAGCTTTTTTTCCCCTCCTGCAGAACTGAAAAATTGGTTCCCTGTCCAATTCACAATCCACCAAAATCAATTGTTTCCCTGCTGCGCCTTTTTCCTCCAATCAGTTTGGCATGCTGCTGTATGATAATCTTGCTTTGCTTATTTCTCTAAACATGTTGTGCCAGTGGTGTTACCACCCCATATATTTGCTTTTGAATCCACATTTCTAGGTGAAAGTGAAGGTGAATTGACTTGGCTGTGGCTAAAGTGCTGCATAATATTGTTAGCCATTTGTGGGCTTGTTTCCTTCTACATTCTTTTATCTTTCTCACATAATAAACTTGTATCAGAAAAGTGTGCAAGTGTTATTTACAAGATACAACAAATTTAATAGAATTTCGTGCCTCACTTGGGACCAGATCCCTACCTTTTCAGTGTGAATGATGCTTCAAATCAGTAGGTATTCAAGTATCGTTGGAGTTTGAGAATTCTATTGTTAAACATGCAAAAGATATTTCTCTAAGTGTTTTATTATTTAGATGTTAAATAAAAATGGCATCTTGGCATGCTTCATCATGATGAAGGCTTATCTACAATGAATCTGCACCTTTGGTGCAGGTTTCTGATTGCTGTGTACAAATATCTTTGGAAACTGCCATGGATAGGATGGCACTGGATATGGTATTGCTAAGCCTTAAGCTAGATTCAGCAAGAGCTAAACATTGGTTTTATTTTGTTCTACCCTGTCACGTTTTTTCCCTTGGTTTAGCCAAATCTCTTCTACATCTATCTAATTTTGGTTAAGGAAGAGTAATGTAACTGGCATGAACATGAAGAAGGGAAATAGCAGTGGAAAATTAGAGCAATAAAAACCTCTTAACCCAAAATCAGTGCCTCCGCTGTACAAGCAGTTATACTGCCTGTTTTGTGCATTCTGTGAACATCCTTTCCTTCAACATAAATATTGTATTGAGGCTTCAGTGACTAAACATTGTAACTTATGGCCACGTAGCAAAACCATTGGAAATAGAACTATTTTTTAAACAAAAAAATAATGCAGCCACTGATATGTTAATTTAAGAATATGTAAAATTTCTTAAAATTAGTTCATGTCTCAGGTGGCAGACTTGAAATCTCTGATGCTATTTTTTGAAGCATTGATTTTAAAAAAAAATTTCTTAGCCATTAATTTGAATAATTGCCTAAAAGAGTTGCTGTGAGACTTTTTTATAAGTGATTTAAGTGCTTGTTGGTGATTTGCCGATGTCAGTGAAGTGTTTTGAAGGAATTTCTACACACTTGATCATTTAAGAGACAGGCCTTTAAGTAAATCAAGACAACTAAATGTCCCAGAAAATAGGAAATTGTTAACAGAAAGAAAAAAACCCCAAACTTAAAAAACATTTATCACATTTTTCGGTGTGTAAATTAAGACTGTGTTCTTAACTGGTTCTTTGTTGTTGGCATAATTTTTTTTCTTAATGTTGGACTGGGTATCAGTGTAATATTAAAAACATACCTATTCTTTCCCACAAACTCACAAAATGCAGTGCAACAAAGTCCAAGTCTTCAGTCATCCAAGAAAAAAAGAGGCCATGTTTTTGGCTGATTATTTACATGACAATTTTTTGTAATCAGTTATTTTAATTAATGTTTTGTTCTTTTGCTTAGCTGAAGATACATATTTATTTTTGTCTCAGGATATACTGGCATGATATGATTTTTTTCCTGGTGGTCTTGATCTGCCTAATAGTCCATAGCAAAACTGAAATAATTTGCAAATCTGTCCAAAACAGGTCATTACTGTTGTGTGTGGGCATTTTAAAAGAGGGCATCTTCTATGGTTTACTTTCAATATGACTTTAAGATTTCTTTTAATGTTACTGCTTCTTTCACCCTGATGTAGAGTCAAGAGCTCACTAAGACCTGTTGGAAAGCTTAGAAAGATATGCGTAATGTTCGTGTTCTTTTGAATGATTATTTCTGTGAATCTAATACCTCAAAATCATGTTTGTTAGTGGCTACATAACACTTTAAGTAAACAAATTTCTTAATTTTTCTCAGGATTTTTGTTTTTAATTTTGGTTTAAATTACCAACCCTTGGCAAAGACTGAGCAAACTCTTTCAAAGCTTGAGACCAGTAAACTTTTGGAGTGACATCTCTCCAGGAATGGCTGACTTTAGTTATATTTCAAGACTTCAGAACTTGAATGCTTCAATATTGGACTTGAGCACAAAGTAGTTTTAAGTGCTTACACTGTTGAAGTCTAAAAGAGACGGTCAGGCAAATACAACTTCAGAAATTCTTCCTAATTTCTGCTCGTATGACACCTCTGTGTCATTTTGTCCTAAGAGTCAGGGTTATGTTCTGCTTCCTCAGCTTTTGCGTAGTACTAGTTCCTGTTTTAGTGAAACCACCTTCATAATAACAGGCTGTTCATGTGGTCTGACCACTGGTCTTGACAGCACTGGCTTTTCTGAAAACAGATCAACAAAGTGGTTGCATGGAATCTGCTCACTAAGGTGTGAGATGTGCAATATCTGCCTTTCTTTACAGATCTGCTGAAGCTGTAAGTAGTTTTGCCTCAAGCCTTACTGTGAAGAGAGTTCCTTGTCTGTCCTATCCAGTTAAGTTTATCTTAACCTCTGCAACAGTTTTTAGTTATTACTGATGGTTGTTGCCACTTCGTATTGAACTCTTCCATTTTGACATTCCATGTGATGTGTAAGTGAAGTTCAGCCCTAACAACTGTAGGGGGATCAAGGAGTCATCAGAGGTGAAGTCTCCCTCACCTGCACATGGTTGTTATAGTTCTTTGGAAAGTGCAGTTCTGTGTTTTTGCATGCTGAACCCGATCTTTTGTGATAAAGGTGTGTGCTTAAGGGCTATGGTAGCATGCCTTTCTCCTCCCCCAGAGAAGAAATGGTTGATACCACCTTTGCACCATTGACCTACAGTACAAGGGAGCAATAAAGCTGTGGTTAAATATGTTTAAGTTAGTTATCTGCAGATTTCAGATCCATGAAAATTAATAGAGAACTCTTACCCATTATACCAAGGCAGGTTGCTTTTGAAGGTAATTCTTAGCAAATAGGGAAGGAATACGCCCATAAAGTACAAGTGAAATTTTGAGAAATAAGTTTGTATTTAACTGAATCTTGAGGCTATATATTAGTTTGCTGTGTTGAACCTAGCTCATGTGTTCTATGTTGTTTTACCTCATATTTTGAGTAGTATTTCAATGATAATTGACATTATTATTATTATGACTATTATTATTATTAACAATAATAATTCTATTTATTTTCTGCTATTTTGGGATTTTCATGGGATTTGATCTTTTTTGTGTAATTTATGGACTCTAAGATTAGCTGTGGTGGACCCTTGCTTTCCTCAGTCTTTGTGTTGTCATGTCTGAACAACAGACTTTGAACTGATTCCTTTCAGTTAGTTGTATGCAACATCCTGTTTGAATAATGTATTATTGTGAATCCAAATCACAGTGATAATAGGTGGGCGGCTGAATGCTTGAGGCAGATAACTCTTAAATTATCAACAAAGTCCAAGAGGTTTGCATGTATGAACAGTTAAAAAAAAACTTGTTTGCGAACACCTACTTTTGGTTTCCTTAGCACAAAGAGCTTTGTATGTTTTAGGGTCAGCATCCTTTTTTGGATCTTGGGGTGCTGATGCATCACTTCTTGTTCAAAGCGCTTTTTTGTGTTCGTGCTTTAGAGTGAAATCTTCCTATGCTTGTTACTGAAATAAAATTCTATTAACCAGATCACATTCTTTCTCATCTTTTTTTCTTCCTCTGTCCACAGAAAAAGACCCTGACCTTAAAAAATTTAGTCTGTCAGGTTAAAACCAAACTAACTTCACATTGCTTGCAAATCAAGATGTGCTTCTGTTCCAGCCCACTCACCTCTTGAAAGTTGCTAGCTGTTTTGCATGGGTCAGATGGAGACTGTCATTTGACACTGTCCTGCATCACATCCTTGTCTCTAAACTGGAGAGACATGGATTAGGCAGAGGGACCACTCACCGGATGAGAAATTGGGTGGATGGTCACACTCAAAGAGTTGCAGTCAATGGCTCAATGTCCAAATGCAGACCAGTGATGAGTGGTATCCTCAGGGACTGGTATTTGGACTGGTGCTGTTTAACATCTCTGTCAGTGGGATTGAGTGCACCCACAGCAAGTTTTCTGATGACACCAAGCTCTGTGGTGCAGTCAACACACTGGAGGAAAGGAATGGCATCCAGGGGGACCTGGACAGGCTTGGGAGAGAGGCCTGTATGAACCTCATGGAGTTCTACAAGGCCAAGTGCAAGGTCCAGCACCTGAGTCAAGGCAATCCCAAGTACAAATACAGGCTGGGAGGAGAATGGATCGAGAGTAGCCCTAGGGAGAAGGACTTGGGAGTGTTGGTGGATGAGAGGCTGCACATGACACTTGTCATGTGCAATGTGCACTTGCAGCTGAGAGAGCAAAACGTATCCTGGCCTGAGTCAAAAGTAATGTGCCCAGCAGGTTGAAGGAGGTGAGACCCCTCCAGGAGTGCTGCATCCCCCTTTGGGGTTCCCAATACAAGAAGGACATGAATCTGTTAGAGCAAGTCCAGAGGAAGACCATGAAGATGGTCAAGGGGCTGGAGCAGCTCTCCTGTGAAGGAAGAGAGGCTGAGAGAGTTGAGGTTGTTGAGCCTGGAGAGGGGAGGCTGCGGAAAGACCTAACAGCAGCCTTCCACTACCTGAAGGGAGCCTACAAGAGAGTTGGAGAGGGGCTTTTAACAAGAGCATGTAGTGGTAGGACAAGGGGGAATGCTCTCAAACTGAAAGAGGGAAGGTTTAGATTAGATATTAGGATTAAATTCTTTACCGTGAGGGTGGTGAGGCACTGGAACAAGTTGCCCAGAGAAGTTGTGAATGCCCCATTCCTGAAAGTGTTCCAGGCCAGGTTGGATGGGGTTCTGAGCAACGTGGTCTACTGGAGAGTGTCACCGCCTATGGCAGAGGATTTGGAATTAGATGACCTTTAAGGTCCCTTTGAACCCAAACCATTCTATGATTTGTAAGCATAGGGTAATCACTTGAGTAATTTTAATCTAGTTGTTTTAATCTTTTCTGACATAAAGCTATATGTGCTTTGCATCATGCTTTAAGACCTCTGTATGATTTAAAAATATCACTGTTTTGCTGAAAATTTATGTTCATAAGTGAAGTATTCTGCAGTGGTTATGGAAAAAGTAATCTGAGAAGAAACTGAACTATGTGGATCCTGAAGTAGTCCCACAGTAAATGGTTTTGGGATCTGCAAGAGCTTTTTTTTATATATGAAGCCAGCAACAGGAGGTGTTTGAGTAGGTGTGAGAGTTTGTATAGTAAGCTTGTGTGCTGGATTTTATCATGTGGCAATGACACAGCCTTTTTCTGATCTGGAAGCCGGTGTTGGTGTAAAACATTGACTGCTAGTATCTTATGGTTTGGTTAGAAACATGTTTTATCAACAGCCATCAGTGATGTAGATAGTTTTTGAAACATAAGCACTTCATTAATGCAATTTTGCTAAAAAAAACCCCGATAAAATAAAAAGGTTGTGTTATTTGTTGCAAGTCTATGGTGTCTTTTCAGACTCTTTCCTTGCTTTCTGACAGGCAACTGCCCAATTTCACAGGTTACATTCAACAGTGGTATATTTCCACCTTCAAATACAAGGTCTCTTTTGAGCTCTTTTCCTGTTTCATGGTGTTATTTGGGGAAAAGAAGCAGACCAGAGTGAGTTTTCAAAACATGCTCCAATTATGTCAAGTTGTCATTGCCAGAGCCTCTGTGCAGAGTAACTCCTGAACTTGGCAGGCAGTGCTCCACTGTTAAGTAGTTACTTTTCAGCTTCAGCCCTTTGAAGCTTAGGAGTTGTGCCGATATAACTCTAATAAAAATAGAGTTTACTCTTGATTTTAAGCTGTCAGTGTGTTTGTGTATTATCCTTTGCTTGTAAACAATTTATAATTTAATGTCTGATTTGTTTGCAGTACTGATTATCAGTCTTGAAACCCAACAGTGTCTTCAATGAGACTGTTGTGTGCATGTTATAATTGGAAAGGTTATTCAACCTATATATATTTAATTTTGAATTATTTTCTTGCAATATACAGCTTCCTTTTAAGATTTGGAAAATGTTTTTTTTTTTTGTTGGTATGTTATTAATAATTAATTATCTTTGATTGTCTTGGTTTTTTGGTAGGCATGAAATTAGAATGTCTTCTATTATTGACTTTTTAGGGGATATACTTTGTTTTCTGGACTTAACTGAGAATCTGATAGAGACTCAATCCAAACAGAATTAAGATCCTGGCAGCTGGTCATCTTCAGACTGACTGTTGTGGGAAAGAAGGGACTTTGTTGGAGCTCGATACCTTGATACATTTCTCTGTATTTGGCTGTGAAACTAAGAAAACATCCTTTTGTTATCAACACAGAAAAAAATGACTATTAAGTCAAGATTGATTTCGCTGTTTAGAGCTTGATTACTTTTCTTCATTCTCACCTAAATTTGCTGTTGTCTCCATGGTATAATAAGAAAATTTGAAAAGCAGATTTAATCTATGGGGGGATACCTGGGAGGGTATATTTTTTTTAGTGAAAATGGAGTATTATTCAACAATTAAAGTAAATGACTGAGACAAAATTCAGCTTCTCCCACAGATTCTGCTGGGATCTGAGTATGGGTAACCTGCTTAAATTCTTATTTACTGATGAAAAAGATGACACTAATCAAAGATAGTCCAACAGTTAGCAAATCTCAGGAGTGTTTGCTGAATGAGAGCATCCTGAATGCTCAGAATGTGTAGAATATTAGTAGTTTGTGTTTTCAGAGGGGTTTTTTGTAATTTTTTATAAAATTGTATGTACTTTGACTAAAACAAAGTTTTGTGCTTTGTTTTGCACAGGGACAATCTCTTCCACAGAGCTCTGATTAAACAAGTTGGGGGAATAATGGGTAAAAAGTAAAGTAGTAGAAAGGAGGCAGAATAACATTTTTAAGTGCTGAGAGGTGAATTTACTTATGGATAGTTTAACTAGAAAGATGACAGGAGTAGATGAAAGAGGCAAGGAGTTTTGTAAAAAGAGGGAGTAGGTTATGGGTAGTGTGAAGGAAGAAGTTTGGAAGAAACTTAGGGTCCCAGCAGTACAGAGAAGGTCCCCTGAAAATTAGAGAAGGTTCATGGCCTTACCAGTTGCTCTTTCAATCTGGAAGCTCGGTCTATGTGTTCTCTGCGTGTTTTTTTCCCCAAGGCACAAAAGGAAAGAGCAGATGGCTACCTATACCTTCTAGAATGTATGCATCTATCCACAAAATACACAGTGTCAAGAAGTAAATCACTGGTTTAGATCTTTTCTGAGTGCTGTTCAGCTGCTGCTTTTTGACTGCCCTTCTGCCCTCCAGAACCTTTCTCTCTTCACTTCTGTTATAATCAGTTTTGCTTATTCTCGTGCCTTTTTTTAAAAAAAAAGTACCTTTATTTTGGAGATACTAATTTCTTACTGGTACCTAATGAAACTCTAATAGTGATTTCTTTGTTTTTGTTGTCTCTATGCTTTGTTCACAGAATTGCTCTACAACTAATTCAACTCATTCAAAGTGGCCAGGAAAACCATTATTTTCCCTTACTATCTTATGTTGTTAGTGCCAATGTGTCAGTGGATTGATTTGTTTGTTTTCTTTTGGGTACAATTTTGCTCAGTAAGTAAACTTATTAACTGGTGCAAATGCCTGCTGGCTCAATTTAAAAACTTGCATTGGAATGATGAGTTTCCTCTAACTGGAACTGCTGTAGTACTCAGTTCTAAATGAAGTCAAAGCACAGGCTATGTGTAATACATAAGGACTGTGAGGAGAATTTGCTTTTTCTGGTATATATCAGATACAGAAATACTTAAATATTATTTTTTAAAAGGAATTGTTTTCCTTAATAATTTCCTTAATAATAGTATATTTCTTTTGCAGTTCTATATGATATTTTGTGTTCAGACAAAAAGGAAAATAATCTGGGGGGTTATTTTGCTCTCTGAATTCAAGCCTATGTTAGACAGGATAAATAAATCCTTGACACAGGTAGTAGATAAGAAAATAGACAAGAAAATCCTGTGATTAATAGGTGTAGTTGGGAGCATACTGTAAACAGTCAGGCTAGCCCAGTCCTGGGCACAGGTGTGTTTGTGTTGGTGGTACTTTAAAAAAAAACGCTGGTGTGACTTCAGGACAATCTTATAAAAGCTCCACAGTCTGATTTTCATGGTTTAGGTTAGATTTTAATGGTATTAAAATCACCTATTTTTTTTTCATTTACGTATAATTTTGCAAATAAATTGTTCTTATTTCAAGTAGTTAATAAAGCAATCCATCATCGAAATTTCAGTCATTTGTAGTTTATACTGTGCCTTTTAATGCAAATAGTTAATTAATTTCTTCCGTTTGTTTTCTAAAGTTCATAAATGCCTCTTCAGAACTTCAAAAAAATAGAATTACCACTGTTAAAAAGAAAATTACAATTGCACAGTACTTCTGACATTTTACATGCGTGTACATTTATATTTTATTTTCAAAAGTGAACTAAGAGTCAGAGTGTTTTATATCAAAAACCTTTTGATCTCAGTCTGCCCCAGCAAAAGAATTCTGATTCTACAGGAGTTTCTTTTACAAAAGGATTTCTTTCTTTGCTAACACAAGAGAAACATCTTGAAAATAAAATACTAAGCAAGGATGCTTCACCTTCACATTTCTAACTTGCTTTTGTCAATATTTCAATAAGTACTTGTATAGCTTCTTAGAAATATGAAGTATATCCTTTTTGGTGTGTAGAGTAATACCAATGTCTTACTGGCTGTATTTTTCAGGAGCATCAGATGTGTCCATGAAATTGAGTTTTCTTAAGGGATAGATCTTTGAAAATTGTTTCAGAATAGCATCTGTAACTGGTGGGAAAGTTTTGTTCAAAGTTCACGGGCTTAAGCATTGTTTAATCGCTGGACCACAGATAAAATTCCAGTATCACAGAAGGGTTTGGGCTGGAAGGGAGCTTTCTAGATCATGTAGTCCAACCTCTGCCATGGGCAGTATGATATGGGTAAGTGTTGGAGAGGGTAAGGTAGCCTGATTTCTCACAATATTAGGAATACGTTAATGCATTTCACAGGCTCTTGGGTTGCAGAGAATCAATGCCTTCTATTTTATTTATTTTTTTATTTATAGAAAATGGAATAATCAAATCAGACAAGGTATTTGAAGTAATGCTGGCTACAGACCGTTGCCACTATGCAAAATACAACCCTTACATGGATTCTCCACAGTCTATAGGTAAGGGCATCCTGTAAAAAGGATTGAAATTTTTTCATTTGCATAACTTTGAATGCTTTTGTCATATATGTGTTAAGAATATGAACATAATTTTTCACATTTGGAAGCTTGTTTAGTTATTTATCAGTTTATTTGATACCATGTAACTCAGTTTGTTATGAAATGCAATTCATGTATTTGGGTGCATCCAGTAGAGAAATGTTCTTCAGTCAATATTAATATATGTAAATATGTGTTTACTTTTTCAAACTACAGCAATTTGTGATGGCGCAGCTGATGTTTAAGTACTTAAAAATCATTTGCATCTAGTTTAGGACAGAAACAGTCTCTCTCTTTGCAGAAATGATTCAGTTGAGATCCATGTAGAGTTTCTTAAACCTTTACATGGAATTTTAAAAATATGGAAATAGGCTTTAAATGGGAAGGTCTACTGATAGGACAGTTGCTTAGAACCATTGTTTCCCAGCTAGATCCAAGTTTTTTCTTTCCAAGACAACAGAATGAATTACGTGAATGTACTGATTACTTGAATCTACCCCTGCCTTTAATAGGTGGTGAGATCTGTGAATTTTATTAGGATTTTATTAGTTGTATGGGAACATTCAAAGGTATGTTAAGATACATACATACTCAAAAGCTTATGTATCTTCACAGGAACAAATATAGGTGAGCATTCCTCCAGGTTTCCTCATAGGTGTGTGCTGTTTGCAAAAAACATGAGGTTATTCTTCAGAAATTCTATGGTCACCACCACATCAAACTCAAATTATCAAATTCAGGTTTTTACATAGGGGCTGAATGGAAAAGGAATTACATTATTCTGGGAGACATTGCTCTTCTGAATTTAACATACTTGATCAAGCTTACGGCAGAATAGTGACAAAATGGATATTGTAACTGAGATCAAGGATAAAACCTTTTTTTACCTGATCAGAGTTGACGTGGCATAGGTTTCAGCTGATGTACCTTAACTCACTTCTGAAGTTGACTACCTGTGTAACTCTTGGGGTGTGTGTGTTGTGCCCTGAATGAAGGTGAGAGTTAAGCATTGCATTTTACAGCCAAGGTAATAAAGGTTGTAAGGTTCCTGTGTGAACAGTGATCAACATGTTCTTCCATTCTTTTTTCTTCACAGGTTTCCAAGCAACAATCAGTGCTCCACATATGGTAAGCTTTAAACCTGGGTGATTAGTATAGGTGATTTTATAAACATCCAAATGCTTTTGAAATAAAATATTTATCCTAGCAAATTTAATGAGCAGTTGATTGCAGTAATGTTGTGAACTGTCTAGGAGGAGGGCCCAGAAAACATGGATCAAGATTTTTCTTGGAGTTGTACAGTGATAGGATGAGGGGTAGTGGACAAAAAAATGCAGCATGGGAAGTTTTGATTAGTTTCAAGGGTGAAAAAAACAAACATTGAGGGTAGTTAAGCACTGGAACAGGCTTTGTAGATTGTGGAAATTCTGTTCTTTGATATACAAAGAAGCTGACTGAACAGGGCTCTAAGTGGCCTAATTTAAATTTCCTCTCTGTTGAAAGAAGACTGGACCACAGGATTTCCAGAGATTCTTCCAATGTAACTTACTCTGTAATTTATAAAGATATAAGAATTCAGGAGTGGATAACACTGATTTTTATTGCATGGTATTGTTGTAATGCCTTTAGGTCTTTGCACACAAAAGAAATACATTGCACTGAGTTGTGGGTTTTTTGCCAAGTGGTTTGAGACCAGGATGAGAGTTAAAGTGGGGATTTCAGTACACGGATCTAACCCAGATGCTATTTTTTTAATGTTTCTTTATTTGAGATGGAAGCTGCATAGAAGCATATATTTTGTCCTTGTAGTGTTTTGGAAAGTGTCAAAATATAGTAAAAGTCTGCTTCTCTTGACTAAAAACTATATAGCTGGCTTAGAGTTTACTGAGTTATCAATATTAAAAAAAATCAGGAATTTTATATAGGAATGAGATATATATATATGATATTATTCAAGGAAAGAGGAAAATGTACTGAGGCTAAGGAGAAAAATAAGCATTAATTATGCTTTCAAAGTTTTAACTCCCCATAGTCATTACTTTTGACTTGTCATATGCTAGTGCCAGCAGTATAGGAAGTGTTTCCTCTAATGAAATATTAACAATAAATGTTCTAATGAGGCATGTTCTAATCACTTCTGTTTTCTGGGTGTGATGGATTAAGCCGATAGAGCATAGTACTTGCTATCTCTGAAACATTCAAGAACAAATTGATTTTTTTAATGTGCAACCTAAACTTAGCTTGTGTACTGGTTCACCATGTAGGAAAGAAAAGTCATGAAGTGTGTCTATAGACTGCTGCATTTCATACATGAGTCCAGTAATCTGCCTTTGTAAGAGGCAACTTTTTCCTATTCTTTGGTTCAGCAAGTGTGCAGGTAATACAAGAGGTAGTTTTAATAGTCATTTTACTTGAGGCTCTGGAGCAACGTTCTTCCTAGCTTGTTTTTAGCCCAGTTTATTCCAAGGTGTATAGCATAATTATAAGCTGAATTCTTTATAGACTATATACTGACGGAAAAGTAGGAGCCACCAGACCTGAGGAGAATTACATTGATTTACGGTGTCTCTCCCAATATATAAATAGAGTCTGCTAGAAGCTTCAACGGTCAGATGAGTCTATATATACGAATACTAACAAAAGAAAGATGTACACAGATACAATTTTTTGAAGTTTTTGAAATAACAATGATTATATCATGTAGTTAATTCCCCTCATTTTTTTATAATAAAAAATGATTCTGAAATTTCTTACACAAATGCTCAGAGCATTTCCCAAAATCTCTCAAGAAATGAACATATATTGAGTAAAACAGACACTTGAAATACTTAGAAATTTTCTGTCTGTCTTCTTCTTTTAGCATGCATATGCTCTTGAACTTCTGTCTGATCAGTTACATGAAGGAGCCAAAGCACTTGATGTGGGATCTGGAAGTGGAATCCTTACAGCATGTTTTTCACGAATGGTGAGATATTTAGTTTAATCCCTTGACTGTCAGAACTGCTCAAACTGTAGTGTAACTCTGAATTACAGAGCAAAAAAAAAAAAGCATCCTTTATACAGTCAACCGAGGCATATTATACAGAAAATAATTTACTCACCTGGGTATTGATTGATACCATTTCTTATGGTAGCTGATGCTAGATGTTCAGGTTAAATGGTCCAGTAAATTGTGTGATGGTGAAGAAACTGCCTAGCAGGGAAGTTTGGTTGGTTTTGTTTTTTTTTTTTTAATTGATTACATTTTAGTCATTGTTTTATATCTTGAAGGGAGAAGATGTTTGTCATTTGTCTTGAAGAGCTCATTTTTTACATTACCTTGTGTGGCTATGAATGTTCTTATTGTGATCAATTATCATGTATGCCTGCTATGATGAGAGTTTAGTGAGACCTAAAAGAATCCTATTTCCACAGGAAAATATATTGTGTATATATATACATAAATTGTCTTTGAATGTAATTTCTTTCTTTTCTTGTTGTATTGCATGAGCATCAGTATAAGTATCAGTTTATTTTTTTATAAATTAGATATTAGTTTATATTTTACATCTTCTCCAAGTAACTTAATCTCTGTGTTATTCAACCTGTACATAAGGAGTTTTCTGTGGTTCTACGCTATCTCACATCAGGAAAAAAGAGATGAAAAAATCTTTTTTCCATGGTCATAGCTAGAGTACAGTTAGACTAAATCATGTATAGGAATATAATCAGTTTTTCCTTCTCTGCTTCAAGGTTTTATAATCGCTGTATGATTAGCAGAGACCTTTATTAAATGAACTAGATTTGGTTTGTCTTTCTGAGAAGTTAATTTGAAATGTGCTGATGCATATAATAAATTCCTCTGCAGGTTTCCTTGCTATTTAGTTTTCTGTTTTCAAGCAGTGATCTGTTGAGCCTGCAGTCACTTCTATTTTCCTGTGTTAAAAAGTAGCTAAGAATGTTTAGGACTGGGCAATGCCTTAGCAAAAGTATTTAGGTTTCTAAGTACTAGCTACAAAATGAAAAAAAAACCCGTTGAAATAAGTTAACCAAACTGCAGTTTAGAGAAAATCTTAAATGCCACTTAATCAACTTTCTGCCTATTATTTTTTGTCTAGCTTCTTAGTAATTAAGTGCTAGTAGCATGCATGGGAACTCCAATCCTACAAGCATTAAAACTTCTGTCCGAGTTACGTGTATTTCTCACTGAAGTTATGAATGTATAAACAAAAAGCGATCAGACATTGGCTAAGTTGTGGTTGTGTGCTTTTTTTCTATTAAAACAGCTGCACAGATGTCAGAATTAGCATGAAAAGGAAATCTCTTTCCAGTTTTGCTGAGGTTAATCATACTATCTTTTTATTGGCATATGAATGTCACGTTCCTCTTATGAATTCTCCTCAGTGGTTTGCTGTGGAGTGCCTTACACACATGTGCTTTATGAAACACTGGGTAATACTTTTGTTCTGTTTCATGGCATTGCTAACAGTGACAAAAACTTGAAAGAAGTATATTATAGAGATTAATGATAGAGTGTTTTGCAATCAAAATTCAGTTGGGGATGTGCTTTTTGGACCATCTGGACGTTGCTTCTCAGTCTACTTGAGACCTGGAATTAGTAGCTCGCATTTGTCACAAGTGTCTGAGTGCACATTGATGTCATGAGAACTTTATTCCTATGATGATAATCTCATTTGTGGTACCTCTGGGAAAGCTTTATCTTTATTCGGAATAGTAAGGCATCTTTAAGATTTTAGTTTGGGTTTTTATGTTAAACTGCTGTGATAAACTTACCTACATAGCTTACAAACTGAAGTTTATTTGCTTTTAAAGATTGCTGGAAAATCAAATGAATTATAGTTTTAATCCTGTAAATCCTGGAATTATAAGAAGAGGTGGGTATATTTTTATTCCTAACAGACCATGGAGATCCCAAAAACTGTGCCATTTTGCTGTTACCTTAATTGAATGTGCTTGAGAGTAATAGACAGGTAATTGAAGAGGACTCAGAAATAGTGTAACAGACTGTGACATGCAGCAGGAGGTTCTCTTACTTTTTATCAGGCTATTTCATGCTCTGACCATTTTGCTAAATTTTAATTTCTCTGATGTTACCCTTTGGAATACACTGAATCCTTTGCCATCTTACGGTGCATCTGACTGCCAGGCGTTTCTCCAAATAGCAACCTCTAGTTGTCATAGTGAAAACTTGGGTGTCTTGTTCTGTTTCAAAGGCTAGGCTGCTGGTCTTCCACTTGAAAAAGAAAAGCTAACGCTGTTCCTCTGAATTTTTTAACACAGGACTTGTTCATAATAAGACAAAAGAATTCCCCCTGATATTCATAATGAGATACTAATTTTTCATGTCTTAACAACATTAAAATGTAAGATACAGAAACAAAACCAGTGCATTCAAATGTGTCCAAAGACAGTTATATGACAGCATGGGCTGCTGGGACATACTCTGCTATTGTGTTCTTTGAGCTGAATCCTGTTAAAAGTGGACAGATTTTGAAGATTTGGTTTATTTTTGAATATTTTTTCTGCACTAAAGACAGAATTCTAGGAGAAGTACCTGTAATGGAGAAATTTTTGTTAGTGGACCTTTTTACCCCACAGAATACATAGAAATGTTGTGACCTTTTTTGAGTTATGAGCTCTCAGAAGTTCATTCTTCCTGTGGAGAAGAGCTGTAAATCTGAAATTAGATTCATGAATGCAAGGGTAGATGGAAGGTCATTTGTCCTTGACTGTTAAGAGCTGCATTAGCTTCTGAAGGAATAATACTCTTGAGATAACTTAAAATAAAAGGCATGACTTTGTTCTTGATGTTGTTACTTCCTATAGCAGGTAATGAAAACAAACAATAAAATTTACTAAAACTTCAGAGAAGAAATTTCCACTAATAGTATAATTCAATAGAATAATATCTCAAAAATATCACTGTAACAAGTATCTATAAAACTGTGCCAACAAACTTTAATTACCAAGTGCTTCTAGCAATCAGGATTTGTCATTGCAAGCAGTGGTTTTAATAACATTGGGAAAATATACTTCCATTTTGCTGTATCTGTTTTTATTTTAGACAAATGGGCTCAGGAGATATAAATACTCAGTCTGTAAATAAAACTAGCAGAAATTGTTCAACTGTATATTTTTATTCCAGGTTGGTCCCAAAGGACAAGTTGTAGGAATTGATCATATCAAAGAACTAGTAGATGACTCAATAAATAATGTCAAAAAAGATGATCCCACATTGCTGTCTTCAGGAAGAGTGAAACTGATTGGTGAGCATCGGACTGATATACTTACTAATTAAACTGATTCTTTCTAGCAGCTGGTTGAAAATGACTGAATTGGATGTGATTAAAAGTTCTAATTTAAGAAGTTAAACCAAAGAAAGAAGAGCCAAATGAAAATTTTAAAATCCAAGTCATCTTTAGGCCTTTGAAAAATAGTATCTTCACCCAGTTTTGAGAATATGACTTCTGGTAACCTTAAATATGTAATTATTCTACTAGAAAAGCTTAACAGGGAAATGTGTTTTTGTCAAAGTACTTTACATGCTGAGGGTCTGTCATGTTAAATTTGCTATTTAAAATTAGGATTGAATTCACAACTTTCCTTGAATAAATGTCCTGTCATCTAAATTTGGGTCTTGTAACAAAGCCTTCATACTTCTGATACAGTAATTGAGAAAGCAGCATGCGAAGAGTCAAGTGGAAAAAGTACTAGATTGGCAGTACACATCACTGAAATTTACTTCACTTGTTTTTAAAATTAACAGTATTTGTATGTTAAGGAAGTGGTTAATTGACACCAAACTACTTTAATTCAGTCAGAGTTACTGAGAGGAAATAATGCTGAAATGATACAAGGACTATGAATTGTTTGAAATAATGGATTTTTACTAAAACCAAAAAGATTTTTTTGTTCTGTTGTTTTAGAAGATGCAAGGCTGGCAGGAGGAAAGTATTCCTTCATTATTCTATTCATTAAATTTAAAAAAGAGGTAGAAGCTCTGGATTTTTTCAAGGCTTCTTACAAGAGTACTTGGGAAAAAGATTACTATGTGATGTTTGGTTCTTCTGTTAACTACCATTTTGATTCCTGCTCTTTGTTTTGTAAATGAGGGAGTTTTCTAAATTTTTTTAAAAAATAAGCTTGTCAAGTGTATACATGTATAAAATGCATGTCCTTCAGTGAAAGTGTCCTTCACTGAGAATACCTATTTCTTAAAACTTATTGGAAAAGAGGTTAGAATTTTCGGGCTGGAGAAGTGGAATAGGGGAATAATTTCTGTTGTTGCTGTACAAGAGCAATTTTGACTTAGCTTCTGGTTGTACCTGAAACAAACTGGTGCTTTTGGGAGTCTAGAATTCTGAGTAAAAATCATCATCTATATTATCTTTGACTATGTAGCAGGATGAATAAGAGACTTGTGAAAAGTTTTGTTGTGAAAAAATCATCTGAAAAAAGTACAGATGGACAAGTAGCACTTCCGTGAATTAGGTGGAGAAGAATGTTTCAACTGTGCTGGATTCTTGGGAGGTCTTTGATGTGGAGCAAGAATCCAGAGCTGGTTTTTTTTAACAAAAGAGCAACAAAAAAACCCACCCAAACACACAAAGGAAAGAACTTGTGAAAACCCACAATTAATTGATGATGGGAATTGTATGAATTAAGACTAGGTGTGTTGGTTGCTGGCTTTTCACAAGTAGGATTCAGACATTCTCCATTGCTGAGAACCTGCGAATAGGTGTACTTAGACTAACACACCTGTGTTAGTTTCTGGGTGTTTTGGCTATTTTTTTAAGCTTGTTTTTTGTTTTGTTTTCTCTTAATATCAGGAGGAAGCCTTTGAAGCGAATCTATCAAGTGCTTCTACTTACCACACTCTAGTTCACATGAGAGTATTCCTGGAGAGCACAAACTTTGATTCCTTTTGGATGAAACTAGACAAGATTATGTGCTCCAAGAAGCAACCAAATATGTTTGATATGTTACGGGATATTAAGCCAGTAAGACTAGATCTAAACCAAAACGATCATCCTGAAATGCATATGTTGCATGGACACCAAGTTCTCAGCAAAAACTGTTTTGCTGTACAGATCTGCTTCTATTGTACTGCACTGTTTGCTGATGCAGACATAGCCAGCGGGGGCGAGGGCATTCTAACCATAGTGAAGTTGTTTTCATTTGTTTCTGTGCTCCTGCTACAACTCTGTATGTACCAGGACTGCATAGAGACACTGAAGGCTTGAGTAATGTCATCATCAGATCAGTTCTAGGTTCAAAAACAAACTACAAAACCCTCTTATGTCAGAAAGTCCTGACACTGCTTCCCCCCTTATCACCACCTGCCACCCACCCCTGTGAGTTCTTCACTAATAGGGTGCATGTAACTGGAGATCTGAGTAGGATAGGTGATGTTATTGAGGATGTTAAGTGCAAGCTGAAAATTTCAGCTGCTCTTTCCCCTTGCACACTGAATAATTATTTTTTATAACATTGAATATATGAATGTTGTCTTAACTATTTTTTAAATCTTCTGGATATGTAAAAGTGTGTTCCCATTGTGGGTGGAAGTATCTCTGCTGCAACCATGAGAATTTTTGTGGATCTTAAAAGGGAAGGCTGTGCTGTACTTGCTGCATATAAAAGAGCAGGATTTTCTTGTTCTTTTGTGTGTGTGTACTGATTCTGGAGATGTTAGCTATGGTTTGGACTATTAATTCTAAGAGTGAAGTGTTTAGGTGTTTTGGGTCTGTTTTAGTGCTGTCAGTGAAGTGATAATATATGCTGAAGTCACATTCAAACTTCTGGGTACAGTGAACAAGTTGCATTTATGTCTCAGAATAAGTATGTTCTTCTTCAGAAGACAACTTAGTTTCTTTCACAGCTGTTTCTTCAACTTTGCAATCTCTGCTTTTGCCAGCAGTATTGTAGATCACTGCTTCTAATGCCTGCTGCTGCATCTTGGGGCATGAGGGTCTGCCTCCCTGTGTAACTGGCATCATTCGTAGCAGTATCCGTATGTATAAACTACAGAAATCTCTCCCCATTGCCTGCTCTGATGGAACTGCAACTTGATACAGTAACACGTCATTGCTTCTTTAGAGGAGGTGTACGGTGTTACTAAGATAAATTATATACTTGACAGCATTGAGGTGGTTGTTGTAGTAGAACCCACTTTGGCAGTGCTGGAACTTTGATTACTGGCAGTATCTGTTGCCAGCTGACTTAGCAGAAATGGTGGTCGGTAGGAATGGGTTCTCTTGAAGCATTGGTGGTTCTTGCTTGGCAGCTTCTGCTTGTGGCCCTTGGTTGGTGCTTGTGCTGCTCCGAATTGATGATATGAGGAAGTATGTCACTGAGCTTTAAGAGCTTCTCAGCTGCTGAGGAAATGTGCTCCCTTGTCATAGTCCTTAGGCTTTGAGTGTAGAAGGTCCTGGCAGGACCATCTTTTAGGACCTTATAAAGAAGATGAGAAACTCCACAATTTTGATTGTTACAAGGAGCTGTGCAGATCTTCCTTTATACTCTTGGATTCCTAAGGGTGTTATTACTACCCAGGTGGCCTTCCCTGTCACTGAGGTCAAAATGAAACCTCCTGTGGGGACCGTGCATTTTTCCTGCCTTGTGAATTGTTGGCAGGCAAAAAATTTTCAGCATCTGGCTAGGTCTCAGAACTTCTTTTGACTCTTTCAGCCTTTTAATTAACCTGTGATATTAGTGATTGCACACAAGTTGAAGCTCAGGTTGAAGATAGGAGACCCCAAACAACTACTTGTGCTGAGCAGAAGACTGTGCTTTTTAACCTCCTGTGTTTTCTTATTGACTGATTACTGGGACTTCTGCAATCACAGAGTATGAATTTATGGATGGTTCAGCCTTGTGTACTGCTTTGGTTACCTAAATAATTCCAGAGAGACCCTGCTTAACTTGCTCTGAATTTCCCATTGGTTTCTGTAAATACTGTGAATACCATAGTCACATCATCTTTCAAAACTTAACTCAGGGTCCAGTTTAGTTTGCCACACTTCAGTGGCTTAAAAAACTCAGGCTATTACTCTTTCCTGCTGCATAATTGGAATGGTGTGAGACATCTGATACGTGCTTCTGACATTTAATGCTTTAGACTTAGAATTTGCATTATATTTAGGAATGGCATGTGTGAAGACAAGACAAAGCAAATGTATGCTCTAAGAGGGTAAATGAGGGGGAAAACTCATTGGCATTGGAATTGGTAGGGCACATAAATACTTATATATCTTTTCTGGGTGAATTACATGTCTCCAAGGACGTTCATTATAAATCATTCTAATTTCAGGTGCTTCAATAGTATTTAGTATTTGTTGCATCTATTTTACAAATGTGTTCATTTTTTAAAAAGGCATGTATGAGGGTGTTCTGTTTGCATCTATTATACAAATGTGTTCATTTTTTTAAACTCACTTAATCACGTTACTACTGCGTAGCAAAACTTCAGTTGAAATCTGAGCATAGTTTTTTAACTATCCGGAGATACGGGAAATCAGTTGTTTTCTCCAGTCCTTTTGAAAACTTTTTAAAAAAGTGTTTTCTTGCAGTGGGAGATGGACGAATGGGATATGCAGAAGAAGCTCCCTATGATGCGATTCATGTAGGAGCTGCAGCACCAGTTGTGCCCCAAGCAGTAAGCCTTTATGTTTTATGCGTGTGTTTCCATCATCTCTTAGCTGTAAAGAGTGCTTTGCATACATCTATATGTAAAATACTTGGTAACTTGCACTGCTGGGAGTATCAGTGGGTAGTGTGGTATTGCTGTATGGTGTGGGGCTTTTGGCTGTTGTAATTGGGCTTCCTGTTGGTTTGATAAAGCTGTGTGTTCTAATAACTGCTCTAAATGAACATACTTTAAAATGACATTTGTGCAACCCTCTATTACAACAGCAAACTGGAACATTTTATTTAATAAGATAATTGAATTTTATCAAACATTGATTTACAAAATTTAAGTATTTGTTTCCTATGTTCCAAGACATTGAGCCTGTTGAGAAAGTAGCATGCTCAGCTGGAAATACAAACAGTGCCATGTGTTTGTAGCTTTCAGACTGGGTGCAGGGCAGTTCTTACTAGAGAAGCTGAAGGGTAACTAGGGGCTTTAGAGTGTGCATATATGAAGTCCATTCTGGCAGATAAGATTATTTTTTCCTCTTCCTTTCATCAGGCAAGTGGTAATATATAGCATGATTTTGATATGTTGGATGTCAGTTAAGTTTTTTTTAAAATCTTGATGAATAGTGAAGGACTGGAGGTTGAAGGTGCTGTAGACAGATTAAACATTTCCAGACAAGGACCAGTGGTGTTTTTTGTTTTGTTTGTTTGTTTTTGTTTTGGGGGTTTTTGTATTATTATTTTTTGTGGGTTTTTTGTACAATTTTGTTTTTTTGGGGATTTTTTTGTGTTGTTTGGTTAGTGGTTTTGTGTGTGTATTGTTTTTGTTGTTGGGGTTTGTTTTTTTTTTTTCTTCTTTTTTGGTGGGAGTGTGTAGGGGTGTGTTCCCACCAAAGTGTTGACAGATGACAGTTAAAAAAGTAAGTGAAAGCTTATTAGTGAATGAAACAGTTCCTAGTTATAACTTTAGTTATCAATGAGAATTAAGGGTTTTTTCATGACATCTGAGAAGTATGGAATTTTCCTTGAATCTACTGTGATTAGCCTCCTTTAATTATGAAAACAAAAATAAATCCAAGCATTTCTCACACACTCTATTTACTTGTCACTTATCTTACTCATTTTCATGTATTTTAGACTAGTTTCATAATTTCATTCACAGACTGAAAGAGGAGCCGTTGGATGTAGCGAGTGTGTTGTAGACAACTTAAAATTGTTCCAGGAAGAAAAATTAAAAATAGTCACCAATCTCAAATCTTATTCTGAGGCCTTAGGGGGAGATCAGTTGCCTCCAAAATTTTAGATAATGGGCCTGTATTGATGCACAATAACTATTGAACAGTTAAACAGTTTAGAAAGATTGAATCTGCTGTAAAACTCATTTGTGATTTACATGTTTTTCTCCTTTATATAGAAAATAAAACTGCAAGCAACTCAGTTAATATAAGTATTTTATTGTCATTCAGAATTATAGTAAGTTACAGGGAATGTTTTTGTAATACCAGTTGTTTTACCATGTTGCTCTGATACTCTCATTTTCAGTGCATTTTTTATTTTTCCTAATCAAAGTAGTTACCTACTGCATAAAAATAGATAAATAATGACAAAGCTATTAATCTACTGTAACAAACTTTGGATCCAGCTTCTCTGAAGTGGCTGGTTACACTCTAATTTCTGTGTTGTGTTCTAGCTTATAGACCAGTTAAAACCTGGCGGAAGATTGATATTACCAGTTGGCCCTGCTGGGGGAAACCAGATGCTCGAACAGTATGACAAACTAGAAGATGGCAGTGTCAAAATGAAGCCTCTGATGGGAGTGATATATGTGCCTTTAACAGATAAAGAGAAGCAGTGGTCCAGGTGGAAGTGATTTTCTGTTCCACTTACTTCTTCCACACACATGCAAGGTGAAAGGGTGTGAATTTTAAGCAGATAGACTGCAAGGCCTGCCTTTGCTGCTGTCATTGCTTTCTGCTCCTCCATACCATGAAAAGTGACTCAGTCTGCATTACTACATCACCAAAAGGAGGTTATGCTAACTTTAAGTTAATTTAAAAGCAGGAGAAAAATATTGCATGGATTGCACTTTGTGTCTTTTGGACATGTTTTCTTTAGTCTTTGGTGTGTTGAAGATTCTTATTTGTTGTTTTAAACACAGTATTTTCTAAGGTTAAACTTCCCTTCTAATGATTTTTTACAACTATGTTGCCCAGTAGTTAGGGTGAAGTGTAAAATTCTTCTCAATAAGTATTGTTTTGTCCTGTAAGTTAGTGCTAATTGGGTGTTCATTTTTTATTTTTTTGAAATGCTACGAATGAAGAAAAATCTTTGTAAAATCCTTTGTGGAAAATATGGATAATCTCACAAACATTTTTTCTTCAGCCTGCAAGTAGCAAAAAGTGGAGAAGGTAATCCCTTCTTCCCTAAAATATAAATGTAGTTGAGTAGTGTGCAGAAAATTTTCTCAGTTATGTTCTTAGAAGTATGTCATATGTCTCCGATGGGGATTTATTTGTGTTTGCCAACACAGCAAACTCTATAAAGGCCTTTCTAGAGGTAGTAAACCTTCCAGTTTGCAGAATTGAACATCTAGTAAAATAGACGTAACACAGCTGTCAACTTAAGCCGTGGCAGGCATTAGTATGCAAATGAACAAAGCAGCAGTGCTGTTTTGCTTCCTGGCAGAAAATGCTTGTGAATGTATTATCGACATTAATGAAGGGCATAGATGTGCACTGAGACCAACTCTTGAGCTTTGTAACTCCTAAATTTAAATTTTTGGGTTTTTTCCTGTGATATTCTGGAGTATAACTTGTTATTTGGATACTTGAACACTTAGTCTGACCTATCAAAATATTCATAAAAAATACAAATAAAGCAGTTGGCATACTGCTGCTTACCGAAACCTTGTTTCAGTGTTTCTTGGAATACTGTATAGCCGCCATGTACAAATTACTCTTAGAACAATTTCAGTGAGTTACTGCTTAGTTCAAAGCTTATGAAGTGTGCTTGCTATTCAGATGTTTTGTATTCATTACGCAAATGAATACTTTGGCCTCGAATATTGCCAGTATTCCCTCAGTGTGGTATTCAGGGGTTTCCTGCCTCTTGTAAGGCTTTAGAAGTTTTGCTTTGTGGTCAGTTTCCTCCTCTGGCAAATGTTGTGGATTCTATTTAAGTTTGGAGTCCATGCTCTGCTAACTCTAGAAAAGAGAAGTATTCTTCTTAAGCCTTCCTTTTTTTCAGAGAGGTTTCTGCATTTCCATTCAATCTGATTATAGTAGCAATTGGATTTTTTTAGTAGCAGTAAATATGTTCAATAAACACTGTAGGAAGGGTTTCTGGAATGACAATGTATTTATCCTTTGCTACTAGTGAAGGTGGTGTACTGCATTAAGGACTAGAATTCTAGGGTCTGTGCATCTCCATTTTGTCTTCTAGCTCAGTCTTCCCAAGATTTTCTTGCTAGTGTTCTTTTCTGAAATACTTCCTGATTTTATTTATTTATTTTTAATTTAAGAATTTACATTGGTATTATCAAAAAATAAATGTGTGTATCCTGAAGGGTTATCTCGATCTACAGTGGCATAGAAGCTGTTTCTTGATATGTGCGTTTAAATTTGGTTCAGACTTGGAAATCTCTGTTAAAGAAAATCTCAGAAGTCCACTTCTTGCAATGTTTGTTTTTTCTTTAACTGTCCTTTTTGTGATCTGAAGAAAATTCCCATCCCATTTTCTAGGATAAATGCCAGTGCACTGCTGACCTTACAGGAGGTCACATCTTTGTTTTTTGTTGTTTTTCTTTATTGGTGAGTCCAAAGTATTTGGTCAGCCAGCTGGTTGAAGGAAGCTCCAAAATATAAATCAGCATTTGTTATTTATGCTGGCATCAAAAATAAAAGAGGTGTTTTTCCGCTCTTCCTAGATTTCAGTTTATCTTTTCTAAATTGTTGAAGATCTGTGAGCAGAGATCTATAGAGACTCCTCTGAAAGAGCATCTATATGTCTCTCTGTAATAAAGAACTGTAGTGTATGAAAGGCTCTAGTTGTTGTAAATCTAAAATTCATTAAACAGTCATCATTTTAAGAGTAGATTAATCCTGTGTGTTTAGTTTGTCATTCTTTTAGTTTGCATTGTATGATTTCATTCCTAATGCAGATAACTCATCACATTAAGAATTAGTGTGTCCCTTCACAAAATACAATTGATAGTCCAACAGCAATTTCCTAGGCTAGCAGACCTTCCAGTTGGCAAGAGAGAAGCCGCTTAAATTTTTGCTTAGCCATTCACATGCTGCAGAAGTTAGTACAGCTCCTTAATGAGGCTCTAACGTGCTCTTTGCAAAGCAGCACAGCAGTGACTGTGTGCTAACACTAAGTGATGTTTGAAGTCAAACCTGCCTTCAGATGTTTTGTATCATTCCTCATTATGTAAAACTGGAACTTCTAGCAAAAGAAAGTCTGGACTAGCTGGAACAAAAAGATTCTTTGAATTTCAGTACATTTATATTTTCATGCCAAATAAAGAATCATATTTTGTGAATACTGTTGAATTTCTTTAAATTTAGTCCATAACTTTTTAGTTTGGGTTCAGTTGCAGTAGCATTTTTAAGCTTCAAATATTAGTGGGAATCCTCTCAAGTATGACTTCCTGAACCATTTGGAAGTAGAATATACACAGGAATCCTGTCTCTGGTACAAAACAAAACAATGCATAGTGTGCCAGAGATCCAGCAGTAGATGCCCACCAGTATAATCCCATAACTGAGGATGTTTATTCTTTCACACAAAACTTATCAATTGGGTTTGTTTCTTACTGGTAAGTAAGGGAGGAGAGAAAGTCTCTTGTGTTGCACAGTTGAGAACGTGAATTTTTGGCTGCCTTATTGGCAGTTCTTGTGTAAATTAAGATCTCTCTGGTTTTACTTCTCTATTAAGAGTTCACTTACCACTTATATGGAAAGAAAATTTTAAAAGTCATAGAACTGTAGAATCATTTAGGTTGGAAAAGACCTTTAAGGTCATTGAGTCCACTCTTAGCACTACCAAGTCCATCACTAAACTATGTCCTTAAGGGCCACTTCTACACGTCTCTTAAATACCTACAGAGTATACGTTGTCTTGCTGGCCACACTATTGCTGATCCAAAGAGAAATAAGAGAATAACAATATAAGTAAACACTTAGCAATGAGTCTGTGTTGCATCTTGGATTTGATTTCCAGACAGGCAGCTGTTTAAAAAAGTTAACAACTGCTTTAACCTTAAAATATTGCATTAGTAGAAATTATTTATAAATGTCATGCTAAATTCATACTTGCTGATAAAATACAAAATTATAATGACAGTATAACCTTTCTGAGCAAAAACCACAGTGATTACACTGGGGCTGTTACTACCCACCTACCTGTACATAAAACATGATTAATCATCCTTTTGGAAAATGTATTTATTAGGATATATTTGAATATGTTTCCAGTTAGAAATTCTTATTCAGTGTTTCAAATGCCCCTGATGAGCTACTTGTGCAAATTTCTTTGAAATTAGCAAGTACTGTTTGCATGGAATTCTTTAGGCTATGCAGAGTAATGATTATGATTAAAGTTTTTATTTTACTTTGGTAAAAACAATCTCTGCACAAAATATTTTAGGTTAAATTTAAAATGTGTTATTGTGGTGGTTTGACCCTTGCTGGGTGCCAGGTGCTCCCCAAAGCCACTTTATCACTCCCCTCCACAGCTGGACAGGGGAGAGAAAATACAGTAGAAGGCTCATGAGTTAAGGATGGGGAGAGATCACTCAGGAGTACCATCCCAGGCAAAACAGACTTGACTCAAGGATGATAATTGACTTTATTGCCAACCAAAATCAGAGCAGGATAATGAGAAGTAAATCGTAAAAACACATTTTCCCCACCCTTCCCTCCTTCCTGAGCTCTACCTCGTCCCCCACAGTGGCGCAGGGACAAGGGGATTAGAGTCAGTTCATCACAGGTTGTTTCTTCCTTCTGCTCTCAGGAAGAGGAGTCCTTCCACTGCCTCACATGAGAGACAGTTTTCCACAAACTTCTCCAATGGGAGTCCATCCTATGGATTACAGTCTTTTGTGAACTGCTCCAGTGTGGGTCACTTTCCATGGGGTGCAGTCCTTCAGGAACAGGTGGCTCCAGTGTGTGTTCCCCACAGGGTCACAAGTCCTGCCAGGAAACCTCCAGCATGGACTCCTCTTTACACAGGTCTGCAAGGCCTGTCAAGAGCCTGCTCCAACATGGGTTTCCCATGGGTACCCCATGGGTTCACTACCCTGTTTTGGGCATTCACCTGCTCCAGCAGGGTCTCCTCCATGGGCTGCAGATGGATCTCTGCACCCCCAGTGGATCCCCATGTGCTGCAGAGGGACAGCTGCTCCACCATGGTCTTCACCCCAGGCTGAGAGGAAGCTCAGCTCTGGTGCCTGGAGCATCTCCTTCCCCTCCTTCTACACCAGTCTTGGGGTCTGCAGAGTTCTTCCCATGTTCTCACTCCACTCTTCTCTGGCTGCAATTTTCATCTGCCCAACAAGTTTTCTTATTCCTTCTTAAAGAAGTTATCCCAGAGCTGTTACTATCATTCCTGATGGGCTCAGCGTTGGCCAGCTGTGAGTCCATCGTGAAGCCTGCTGGTGTTTCTTCCATTGGATATGGGGGAAGCTTCTGGGAGCCACCCCTGTGGCCCCCCCCAGTACCAAAACCTGGCCATGCAAACCCAATAGAATTATGCAAAAATGCATGAGATATAACTGACACAGTAGATTGCAGAGAAAATTCCTTTTCTTCATCATTTAAACCTGCTCTCTCAATTTTGTGATTGATCATAGCAAATAAACATTTTATAATAGCACCTTTCCAGATTAAAATGTTACAAGTCTACATACTGCATCTAGTTACCTTTTAAGTTATAAAGGGAAAATTAATTGGCTGCTGTAACAGTGTGTATATACTGTATTTCTAATTCCTGTTAGGCTGCACTCTGAATTTCAGTATCTGTAGTGACAGCATGTTTTCCACAGATGAATGGTATATTGAAAAGGGAAAGTCAAATGCTGCCTAATGATGAGAAAATTGAAGTGGATCTAAAAGAGTGAGATACTTCAAATAAATTCATAAATGCTTGTTCAAATATTTAATTGGAATGCCTTCCACTAAAGAGATGGGGAGGGATCACAAAGCTACGTGACTTATGTGTATCCCAAAGTTATTGTTGATAAGATTTATGCCTTTTTTTTTTCTCATTACAAACTCTGGCCTTTACCTGAAGTGCTACCTATTATGTTTTTCTGAGAATGTCTCTTAGTTTGTTGTTGGATGCTCACAATGTGAAGTGTGGAATATACATGTATATGTTTTCCCTACTAGTAAGCCAAAACTTTTCAAATTTTCTTTAATTTATTTCTAGAATAGTAATTTTGAGCTAATGACTTCTGAAATTTGCTTTAACTTGAGCTTATGAAGTTGCTTTGATGCTTTAGTTGAGAGATGAGTGATTCTCTTGCTACAATTCCAAGGGCCTGAGAAGGACTACTGTGGTGACTTAAACCGTAAATACATATATTGCTTGCTAAGCAGGAGCTAGTAAGCAGATTGCAAGGAGTGGATATATGAAGGTGGAGCAAAATTACACATAGCAAATAGTTTGGCCATAAAAAAGAAGAAAAATGCAAGTTAGTTAATAGGTCTTCCCTGTGGCTCTAGAGGACAATCAAATATTTTTAACAAGGAAATCTCACGTGTCTTTTGAGTCTTCTTTTAGGCTTTGTAGCAGGATTGATCTTTTTACCACTAGGAGGATAGGCATGTATCCTGATTCTTACCAGTAACTGAAACGTGGTGTATTTCATAGCTTGGCAGCCCGTGATCCATACAACTGAAATTCGGGTCAGCTGATGCTGGTTTGCAATGTGTATTTGTGTCTGCAAGCTGTTCACTTCAGGTAGAAAGCTGACAACTCTTACCTAGCAGGTGATCTGAGACTTTCCTGAACCTTTCTAATATATATATGATTCAATAATGCACATATCAGCTCAGCTTCTCCTAGCAGTAGAAGATAAATGCTGTATAATTTTAACGTGTGCATCATGGATTGTTAGATTAATGAGTGGAAGAATCTCTTGAGGGAAGCTGATCCCCTTAATACAGTAAATGTTCTAATAAACAATATAAAAATCTTTATTTTGAAAGTTACATCTAGGATGTAGTGGTGAGGAATATGTTAAAGCAATGCAAAATACCAACAATTAAAACATTGGCATGTTATTATAGTTTATTTTAAATTATACAGTTATAGAATAATTATGTATTTTAAGTGGAAGTACCATTTTGTAAAAGAAAAAACAAACCCACACTTCACATACATTGAGTTAGCAGCATTATGCAAAACTGTGCCAACATCTGTGGCTGGGTAAAATTACCATGTTTAATAGTTTCAGAGTAAATACAGAATTTTTCTTAGGCTTACAGTTTCTTGAGGATCTGGCTTGGGTTTGAAGGACTAAGAATTGCTTGTCACAGTAAAAGGCTTTCATAAAGCTGTGAGAGTATATGATAGGAATCAGGATGAAAATCACGCACACAATTAGGCATATGAGACTGAACCAGCAATAGCAGTAGTCATTACCTACTTATGCTTTTCGAAGTTGTGAATATTAACTGATGATGTGGCTCCTGAAAGCAGTAAGGCTGAATGAAACACTTGTCCTGAATTCACTGGCACTGCATTTTAAACTAGGTATCAGATGCTCATTTATTTTTCTGTTTAAAGTAAGCAAATACCCATTCTGTGAGACAGGGAAATATGGAGAGCTTCCAAACCTTTGGCTATAAACAGATTTTTCTTTACTGCTGCCAAGATGTGTTCTTCCCCCTTCTTCATTTTTCTGCTGTCTAATTACTGCAATGGTCTCTGAAGTTGTATGATTAGTACCTTACTATTAGGAGGCAGTGCAAAGTGCAAAGAATGCAAATATTTATCCCTCACAAATCACAAGGTTTGCAGCCCAACTGCATTAGATAGAAAACTAGTCATTTAAGCACTAGTTTCTACAGGCTTTTCAGTTGTTTTTAAAATATACTGCATGCTGTCATTCCATGCTATATGGTTCCTGAAGAATAATAATGCCTTTGTAATTTAAAGGTTCTGTTTGTCTGCATGTAGAACTATATTTTTGTGGGTTAGTTTGCATGATAGCTGGAAATACTATTGTGTATGGAGCCAGCAAACACATTATTGAGGTTTTTTCTAATTCAGACACTGTTTGTTTTGGCTGATGAGGGTGATGCACCTACTAAAAGAAAAATTGCAGCAAACTCATTGTGAATTTATAGATCGCTTGTGCCTTGTGGAAAGAAAAAAGGCCAACACTTCTCTTTCAGTTTTCCAGCGTTCATAGCAGCACAGTGCACAGCTTTGAGATTTTGTGGACATTTTGCATTAAAGTTAATGCTTTAGAAATATTTAAACAAATCACTACTCTATGATAACTTTGCAGTTGGAATATGGGTTCTCTGGGTTTTCTGTTTCAGTGTTTTTAAATGTTCTGCAGGAACAAGTGCCTACATTTTCTAGATTTCTCATAGTGACTTAGAGAGCCTTCTTGCTGCATCCTTACTCCTAACTGAATCTCCTTTTAACACACACACACATATACACTCCCCCCCACACACACTCCCCCACACACACTCCCTTTCCATAACCTACTCCTGATTTATCCTAGCTCCTTCAGGAGTTATTTGAGCTCCTCAGTGAAATGAATAAACTGAAGTGGTACAAACTGCATGATGTGGATGCGAGATTGTGTTCCTAGCTTTCTTGAGAGACTACAGCTGAAGCTTAACTTGCCTTTTTGGCAGCTACAGAGGATGGTTTTTGCCAATACTCTGTCTAGCAAGTTGGCTCAGTTTCTTGCCAGAGTGTAGCCAGCAGAATTTGGATGACAGGTAGCTGTGTAACTAGCTGTGCAGTGTGGGGTTCGTTCATTAAAGCAAGTGATCCATTAAATATAAAATAGGAGAACCCATATTTCACAATAAATCACGTAATAGAATGAGATGGTATATATGATATCGGATTGCTGTTGCCTTTTCTTTGGTGTTTTGTTTGGGGTTTTTTTTTAAAGCTTGAAGAGATTTCTGAGGTTTTGCTGATGTGCATGACTGCTTAAATGTAATCTGATGCAATATCAAAACTTTTCAAATATGATTTCCAAGGGGAGGTGAAACATAACTGCATGTGTTTTCTTTCTACAGGGATGAATTGTAAAAGCTACATCATCTTGACCCAAACATAGTGTTACAGTGGACTGCTCATCTCCAGTTCTAAAAGCTTTTTGAAAACCAACAGCATTGCAGCTTGTTTTGGACTTCGTTATACTGTTGTTATCAGCATGGAAAAGCGTGGTGTTTGTTTTATTTTTTTAGATGCTCAAGGCAACTCTGATAAAGAAATGGTGGAAAGTTTTATGTGGGCACTGTTTTATTTAACATGCCTTTATTTCACTTTCATCTGTTTGAAGTGAATTTCTGCAAAACTGCAGGTAAAGACCTATAGCTTGTGAACTCTAATTTGATGGGGGTACTTGAACACTCACTTCTCTCGGCTCCTGTGTCCCTTGGTAAAATGCTTCTGTGCACCTTACAACACTACGTAGGTAATACCAGGTTTTCTGTGTTCCAATGTCTGCTAGATGCTACTAAAAGGAGATGAACTTCCTTTTTAAGCTTTTGACATGGTGTCATAGACTAGCATGCAGTAGATACAATCAGCTGCTTTTTTACCTTAAAACCAGGCATTTGTATATATTTAACTTTGAGACATCAGAGGTGGGTGGCCGCTCTTATCAAACATTGCTTTTCAAGTTGGACAATAACAGATATGGTTTTTCCTTTCCTTCTAAAATAATTAATGGAACCTTGAAATTCTGTTTTGGTTTATAGCTCACTACTGGTATGATATGCATATATTTAACTCCGTAAGTATGGTGTAAGCTGTGTCCCACTCACTGAACAGTTTATGCAATGCTGCTTTGCCAACTAAACTTAAAAGCAAAAGAGGGGTTGTGTGCTTGTGTGGAAGATTAGGATCGGTATGTAGTAGACTACTGAGATATGTATTGCTTTTTCTTATTTATAAAAAAAAAAACAAAATCCTGTTTGGGTCTAAAAGAAAACTGCTTTTGGCAAAGCCATTTGCTGTATTAACATTCTCATTTTTCTAACTGTGGGCACCCAGGAAAAATTCTGGCTTTTTAGAAAATGAATTCTAAATTGTTACACAAGGAAAACATACATGCAGAAAGAATCATGGACTCCTAAATACAGATAAATGCACTTGTTCAGTTTTCATGTAGAAGAATAGTTGGAAGGCTAGAAACATTTTTTACTGCCCTAAGTTTTGGTACTGTAAAATGCCAACAGCAAATCACGAAGCAGTGCAGTAAGGTGGGCTGTTTTGGGAAAGGGGGAGAGTGTGTCTTCAGTCATCTTGCTCAGATCTGAGCAACCAGGAATGAAAGTAAACAGCACGTTATCATTATTTTCTGGGGTTTTATGGTAGAAAGGTTTATAGAATACAATAACTTGCATAAAAGGACCCCACAGTGATCACTGGGTGGGGGGAGGGGGGGAAAAAAGACTTTATGGTGGAAGAGCAATAATTTTGTGCTGGGATTAATCCCTGGAAGCAAAAAGGCCTCTGAGTATGAAAAAGAAACATTTTAAATAATCCTCCTTTTAAAGGTCAGCCCCATCCTATTTCTCTGTAAAAGATATGTATTACTTAATTTATTTAGATGTTTGGAAGTTAATGTACCACCTCCTGATCTGACTGCAGCCTGGAAGCACATACACAAGATTAATCTTATAAAGAAATCAATATAGCGTGTATTCTAGAAAATACAATCCAGAAAAACCCACTTGCATCTGACAAATTTGTACTAACCCACAATCAACTGTGAATCTAGTTCTTGGTGTTGAAGTGAAATATCTTAACTGATGCATGCTAACGTTCAACCTTCTGGTCACTGTATCTTTCAATTTGAGTTTAGCTTTATTTACATCTTCTCACTAATTTAATCAGTTAAATGAAAGATATGAGCTCAACTGTATCCAAATTCCTGTCTCTGGACACAGTGTAATAAGCTAGCCTGACTTGGAAGTGGTGTTAAAACTGAGACCCAGTGACAACTTTTTTGGGGAGAGCCACTTCAGGAGGTGTAAGGCTTCAGGGACCAAGGCTGTTGGGAGTAGTGCACCCATTCCACTGAAGGGGTTGGTGATAATCAAGGTACTTGGACAGAAAGGAGTATCCAGGAGTAGCATTTAGGTATTGGAAAATGGAAACTCCTCCATGATGGAGCAATGGTTCTGAAGTAAAAACTTGGAGACGAGGACAAGTTGAAATGCAGAAGATTTGAAGAGCTTGAATAAATGCTGTGTGAACTGTCTGAATTGCTACTTTGCCAAATAAAACAAATTGAGAGGAAGCTGTACCTAGGTGTCTGCCTGATTTTGTTGGTTTTTTTAACCTTCAACAGGACTTCACATGTCCAAAAAGAAAGCAAGTATGTATAAAAATACTGGTTTACTAACTGACTATGAAGAACTATGTGTCCATTTTCAGTCAATTAATGTATTGCTGCAGTTACAAAGCCCATTAATAATATATGGAATGTAAGTGGAGTTTTACATGGCTGTTTGGAATTCATGTTGTTCACATCTTTGTGTTTTGGGAAACAGGCTCTGCACGCAGTTCTGCCTGCTGTCCATATTGAATCCAGCTACCTCCGAGAGAGGGATCTGCTGCTTGCAAGGATTAGAGTTTTATCTTTTTATAACAGGTGCAATGATGTTTTACTGGGCTCTTACCATCACCTCTAAGCCAGAACAGCTTGGGAAAATGGATTGGCTGAACCACTGAGTCACTTGTCTGGTTGTTTCCGGGATCCAGACAGTAGAAGACCACCAGAGCTTGCGCAGAGGAACCAAGAGCCGATACCTGTATCTTGAAAACCCATGAACAGTTGTAGGTGCTTCACAGAGAAGTTTGATATGCCATATGGATGTTTTCTGTTTCCATAGCAGGAATGATCTGCTGATTTACTATTTCCATTCAAACTGGTCAACTAGCTTGAGGGCATAGAGCCCATTACATGATGTTTCCCGGAGGGAAACTAGTACACAGCACGTGTGCACCAGCACTGCTGATGGAGGCCACCTGGATGGTTCCTGAAATGTTTTGTAATCAGCAGGTTTGAAACAGGCAATAATGCCTGGAGCCAGGGAGGCTCTGCGTGGTAGGCTCTGGAGCTTCCAGCTGGCAGCAGTTCTCTCCACATGTAGAGTGTTTTTGTGACAGAGTGACAAGCTCCAGGGTTTTTGAGTGTGGAGGGACTGTGGGATTACCCGTCAGCACAAAGAGGTAAAGTGAAATGCCCAGAGAAAAATTCTGAACTGCTACTGCTTCCTGCCAGGAAGAAGGTTGTTCACCCATCTTCCTTTTACTCACTAATGTGCCCTAGGATGTACCACTTTTGATTTAAATGCTGTTCACGGAAAGAGGACATGTTCTCAATTCCTTGATTTTGACATGATGCAAAGGATGAATAATGCAAACCAAGTCCATGATTTGTATCTCTGGTTCTATTTGGCTGAATTTGATCAGATTATGATGCAGCTCAAAAGATCAATAATTCTAATTACTTTTATGGAGCCCTTGATCCTTGTCACATGTGGAAGAGGTATTCTGCTGAAGTGAATGAAAGATGGTGCTGGCTCAGAAAAAAAGGTGGATGTTGAGGACACACCAGCACATTGTGCAGAAACAAACAAAACAAACATGGAGGGGAAGTGTTGCCTGAAAGGCATCATGTGCACAGGGGGATGCAGGAGGTGATGAGGTCTGAAACTGGTCTTTTGCATTTCAGGATGTAAATTAGAGTTTAAATGCTGTGGTATACAATAGGTGGATTCAAGTATGGTGTTTAAGTTGGTTTTGTGGGTTTGTTGCCTTTGTTGGCTGCATTTGAGTTTTTGTCCGTCTGCTTATAATTGTGAAAGGTTGCAGACCAGCTGGAAGCGCACAGACACTCTTAAAGTTATCATAACCCTGCTTTGCCTTTACTGTAAGCAATATGTGTTTGTGTGCTCAGAGCCCCCTCTGTGGCAAGGTCTGGGTTTCCGTGCCTCAGCCAGGTCTGAGGAAATCAGCATGGACTAAAACTTGACCTTATGCAGGCAGAGATGTTGTAAACTTTCCTCTACCTGACTTGTTTGCCTCCCACAGTTCATCTTTGACATACAGGGCTGCTTTCTGCTCCAGGTGGTAGTTTTTTTACACAGCACAAATTCATCATGCAGCTGATGCACTCTGAGCTTTCCTGTGAAAGGCTCTTACTGTTCTCATGCTCTTGGCAGGGTGTTAATGCTCATGCTCAGCAGAATGTGCTCAGGAACTAAAATTGTATTTCTTTAAATTATGAATTGAATGGACATAGTTAATGCTGAAACATGTATGGAGGAGATCCAGCTGCCCATTGAAAATTTCCTGAAAGCTTCAGGAAGGAGAAATGAAAATAACTCATTTTGGGTCTTATCACACCAGACTTGAAAACTTGAGACACTTAACTCTGTGCCTTTTAGAAAACTGTTTAGCAACAACAGACTATTTTCATAAAGACTTGACGGAGTTTCTCTGAGATCTCACTTTGATCTTCTAATGTTTCTCTGTAGTTCAGCCATTTTCATCATATGCTTCTGAGGAAATGACCTGATAGACACTCTTGAAAACATTCCCTGGTGCTACTGGGAAGCTGAAGTCTTTTTTTCAGCCGTGTTTAGGCTTATGTTTGGGTCTTAAGTGTCTTTAGGATGAACAGGTTAAGTTTCTTGTTTACCATGTTCTGTCAAATCCTTTTTCAGCCTATAATGTAGAAGGGGCATCTGAGATTAATCAGTAACTTTTATTGCAGGTGCCTTATGGACTAGGAGGAGACTCTCAAGGGCCTCTGGCTAGGGACTGGGTGATTCAGAGCATCTGCCTAGGCTACTGCTCTGATCAGCGCTCTAGAGAAGCTCATCTCCTCTGGATATAGAAGAAGCCTCAGGAAAGTCATCTCTTGTGCACAGAATTAGCTTTCAGGGATGCTTTCCCTGTAGGCCCAAACTTCCATTGTGCTACCTGCTTTCAAGTCCTTTCCAGTCCTGCACCCATTCAAGTCCCCTGCTCCCTCTCTGTCTGTGTTGTCCAGCCATTTGTTTTGAGTGTAGGTATCTTTAATGAATCTCTTTAGTGCATAAGGATCTGCTGGTTGTGAAGAAGTATGTTAAAGTTTCTTGCTCTGCTGTCTAGAACAGGATTATGCAATTTCTATTGGCCAAGCAAACTGTGCCTCTCAGTCCTTCACCGAACCTTTCTGCCTCATCTGATTTTTCTCAGCCTGCTCAAAATACACTTGGTTGATTCATGAGTGGTCTATAGCTCATCCAGGAGCCTTACAACTGCAAAAATTAAAATTTTAGCAGGTGTCTTTAAAACTTGTTTCTGAAGTGGCATTTTCCAGTCCTTTTGGACTTCTCTTTGTGTTTCAAGGCTCCAGTGCAGAGTGCAGCCCACTTTCTGACTTGTTTAAAGTTAATTATTGAAAAACATATAGCAAGGTTAATTCTACACATTTTTCCTCCTTTAAGTATTCCCTGTTTACAGCATGTTCCCCTCTTACTCAGCTCAGGCCAATTGTTTCATAGGCTCTTTGCTTTCACAGTTATTACTATGTGTTTATTGCCTCTGTGTGGTCTTTATGTCTGTCAGCACCCTCTGGATCTTTTCTAGCTTTTCTCTCTGCTGTTACTCTTTTAGCTTTTGCCATTAGAAATTGAAAAATGCCAATTCCTGATGCTCATGAAAGCAGCAAGCACAGACCTCAGTGATGCATGACTGGATTCTGTTGGGGCTTACTAGAAAGGCTCTCTCTTTGTTTTGGGGTGGCGTGTTTGCGTTGCTATTGGTTTGGGCCTCTGTCTCGCTCTGTGCAGTTTGGGATTGAAACTCTTAAGCTTTATCTGGGATTTGAAAAGCAAATGGAGCATCACACTGACCTATTTCAGCCTTTTTGTTTTGCAAATGTGCTCTCGGAGCTGCCCCTGCTATAATCCTGCAGTGCTATGGAATGATTACAGCTGGGATGTTCAGGCTAGGATCCCCTCCAAAAGTGGGCAGCAAGCAACCCATATTACAGAAAAAGCCCTATTTCTGAATATGGATCAAACCTCGGTAAGTATCGTTTGTTACTCTGAAGTAATTTGTACCCTTAAGGTGGTCTGAGGGGCAAAACAGTTGACAACACAAAAAGCCGTCTGAGTGAAATATGTATCTTGAACATTAAAATACATTGACAAAACAAATTGCAGTGACCTCTCCTGTTACACAGGGAAGGAATATCCACGGGGCTGTGATCTGAGCAGTCAGTATTCTCTGCTTACCTGTCTAAGCACGCTGGTAAGAATAGGTGGATTGAGCATATTCCCAGATACGTGGATAAACAAATTGCAGTATTTGAGACAGGAAAAACAGATCTGACAGACCTCAAATAGTCACAATTTTCACACAGAACGTAGTTCTTTTGCTGCAGTATAAACAATGTATCTCCCTGGCCCCTGGGCTCTGCATGAGATGCCAGGAAAGCAGTATTAGCAATGCAGCTGTGAAGATGGGCTGGAAACACTGTCTGCTCTGAGTGCTCCTTTGTCATCAGAGGGAGAGCCCCAACCTTGGGAGCAGCTGGGAAGGAGCTACAGAAGTGGTGTCAGCAGGAGGCAAGGGCTGGGAACTGCCTGGGGAGAAGGGAAAAGCACCCCAAGCATGTCAATGAGGGTGTCTTGCCACAGTATTTTCTGCTAGTGCCCAGGTGTGCTCTGGCTCAGTAGTTCAGTATCATTTATTTAAAATCAAATAGCATGAGAGCTATTAAATGAAGACCCATGGTACTGAGACCAATGTGTGTTAATTCCAGAAGCTGCGAAGCTGATCTGTTAACTTTGCTAACTTTGTTGTCCTCTTTATCCAGCTGATAATGCTCAGGCTTTCTGGTAAGTACAAACTTTGTTTGTTTCAGTCCAGCTGTGGAGTTTACTATACCCAGCAAGTAACAGGCTGGTGGCCTGCACAGCAGCAACTGTCAGTATTTCCCCTTCTGGAAAGAAGAGTCCCTGGGAAGACTGTGGCAACTGTAACACGTTATTATAACTCCTGGACCATGCTTGCTGTCTGCTGCTCTCTGCTTGGAGGCTTTCATTCTTACCTGTCATACATGAAATCCACGAAGGTTTATTCCCCTTGCAGCAGCACAGCAACAAAGCCTGCTGTTGGGTAAAGTGACTGGAAAGCAGAGCAGCTTCTTGCACCACTAAGTGCCTTGCGCTTTGTGTGGGATCTCACTGTTGTCCTGCCTGGAAGAACAAAACCAAACCTTTTGTTCTGTTGCTGGCTGTGTGCCAGACTAATGGGTTTCAGTAATAGGAGCATAATGGGCACAGTGAGAAAAGACTGCTTTTCTCGCTGCTGTGGTAAGATGGTGAAGGAGAATTACATATTTCATTACACCCCCAAACAAATTTCAGTGATGAGAAATAACATCCTAACCAGATGGGCAGGGTGTCTTCCCTAGAAGGCTGTATTTAAAATGTGGTCTTCTGGGTCTGGTGCTATTTGGGATGCCTGCTGTAGGCTGGAATGGAAGAGAGGCCATGCTTCCCAACTGGAAATGGGCATCAGCAGATGGTCTCCTGGGCCCACTGTAATGCTGAAGTACAAACAACCAGACTTTGCCTAATGTGGAACAAGGGCTTTGAGCAAGGAGCACTGGAAACCAGATTTCCTGAATGGTTGGCACAGCCAGCTCTGTGACTGCTGTCCTGCTCAGGTCAAGCCCTGCTCAAGAGACAGCTCATTACAGGTAGGTGCCCTGTCATTCTCAGTCTTCCTGAAACAAGTAACTCAACAACTCCCCCCACGATACACATTCCAGCTTCTTATAAGGCTGTATTACAGAAAGGAGAAATGTCTGCTCTCATGATACAGTCTTGTAGCACAAAATTTAGCTGGTAGCTGAAAATAGAGACAATGCAAGAAATATAAGAATAAAATATGTTTATTAGAGCTATTTTACATAAAGTAATCAAGAACAAACAACTTGAAGAACTATTTGTATACCATAGCAATATTCTTGCTGACTTGAAGTTACTGAAGTACAAAAGACGACATACAAAAAGATGCATGCCTCATTTGGCTCTGGCTTTATTGGGACACATGAGGAATGTGACATCCTTGGACAGTCAAACAAGACAGACAGCACGGTGTGTGTATATATATATATGTATATATAACATGTACTGTACACATTTTACTGTTAACACATCTGAAGTTCACTCACACATATCAATTACTTGCTCTAATTCTATGAGAATTTTTCTGGAGTGAGGGCAGATCACCGAAACTTTCAAGCTTTGGAGGGAGCTATGGGATAACCAGCAGGAGTCCTACAACTCTGGCATCTCGGATAAAAACTGCTGCGTGCTGCTTTCTCACGCTGTGGGAGGGTGGCAGGCCAGGGGTGGAAATGGCTGAACAAGCCCCAAGCTCTGGGGAGAGACACAGCTCTGGGATCATACACAGAATCACAGAGTGGTTTTGCTTGGAAAGGACCTTAAAGATCATCCAGCTCCAGCCCTCCCGCCATGGGCAGGGACACCACTCACTAGATCAGGTTGCTCAGGGCTCCATTCAGCCTGACCTTGAATACTGCCAGGAATAGGTCATCCACAGCTTCTTTGGGCAATAGTACACGACTGCTGTTGAGCACTGGGAAGTCCAAGCTCATCTGCTACAGACTCCTAGTTTTTCATTTCAGCATTTAGTAAGCATGGCTCTCTGCTAGCGGCACAGAGGTTTAAACTATGAATGAAAAAAAGATGCTTGGTTCCTTAAACGCCAATTTTCTTTACAAAAGCTGGTGCCTAAAGAGTGATTGCTTTTAATTAACAAAGCATTCTTTAATGAAAATACTCCCAGTGCATCAGGTGGAAAGTACACAAACTGGTCTCTGCTGGACGGTGAAGTAGCGCATTGGCTGGAGCATCCCGGTCCCCAGAGCAGAGCACAGCAGTGGCAGCCTGGAGGAGAGCGTGGTGGCACAGGCTGACCCCTATACCTCGGCCTGGGCTGCTGGGCCTTGGCTGCCCCAGTGCTCTGGCCCGGGGGCACACTCGGCCTTGGCTGCGACCCCAGCTGCTGTGGGAGGGCAAGGGCACCCTGCATCCAGCATGGGGTCTCCCCACCTTGCAGCATCTTCTGCACAAGAATCAACTGAATCTACTCTCTGGAGCCTGAATGCTTCTTAATATCTGAGCACGGGCATTTACCCACTTTTTTATATTATCACCAAGGGGGAAGAATATGTTCCTCATCTCATAAGCTGCTTCTACACTTGAAAACTAACTAAGGATTTTGGTCCCTTCATAGAGGCAGAGGTTCATGGACACAGGAGAAAGGGGAGAAAAGAACTGAGCTAAATCCAATTTTTAGAGATACATCCCATTGATGAGGTAATCAGACTCTTCAGACGTAATTGGTCGAGCTTTTTTAAGCTTCTGTTTCACTAAGCGCAGTCTGCAAGCAACCATAAGAAGCAGCAAAGCAGTGATGGCCAAGCCTAAGGCTAAGGGTAACACAGCACCTACAATGAGGTTAAGAGAAATTACATTTATTTTAATACAGTGGGATGCTGGTAGAGAAAAGCTGAAATTTTTCTTTAAAAATACAGCTAGTCTATCACTTAGGTGCTAATATTTGGAGCAACTCATGCTACAAAACTAAACTGTATGATCATGCATGTTAGGAACAGTGCAGAATATGAAAGTACATTATTCAATTCTTGACCATTGTATCTGTATCTACAGCAGCTGACTGAAAAACTAACATTTACATGGTTGGTCTTACCTGTTTCTGGGACTGGTCGACCACCTCCAAGCTGATCTCTCTTTGGCACCATTATGCCATTTCCATTTTTATCATCTGTTCTTTTCCCTGAGGAACTGTTATCTGTACAAAGTCAAGCAAGATAAATGAACATTGCTGTTCAGTGACTTATCCACAGGACACTAGAGTTGAATAATGTAAAGCGCTGAACTTAGGGGTTAAAAAACAACAAATAAAAGAACAACAGCTTAAGAACTTTTGACTGAAACTATATACTTGAATTTTTGAAATAATGTGAAACTAAAGCTAAAATGTGAATTCAATTTTGCATCCGAAATCACAATGCAGCTCAACCAAACCCAAGAGGGGTCATTTTTCACTGAAAAAAAGAGGGATATAAATTCTGGTTTACAGCCTTCCAAAATGAGGTATAGACTAGTTTGAGCTAAAACTTTGGTAAAGCTCTTATATATATAGTTGAAAATGAGGTCATTTCAAGTTATGTTGATCTCTGCCCTTGAAACTTGCAAAACAGAAAATGCATAGGTTGGCTGTGCAAGCCACCTTAACTCTGCCTGTTCCCTGATGCATACAGATGCAGAACTTAGGTACTTGGAAGACATAAAAATACATGAGGAAAACATTTCAGAGGATGACTTGGAGTCACTGCAGGTTGTGTGGTAGGGAAGATGTTACAGAGCATCGTAACTTCTCAAGAAGAGACAATGCATACTTTGCTGCCAAGAAGTGTTCCTGGGAATGCATGGGGTGGCAGTTCTGCTTCACGAGAGCAAAGAGTAACTCAGCTGGGACTCCATCCTCCTGCCTTCCCACTGAAGTCCTACTCTGATAGCTGTGGGGACACCATGCAAGAGTAACAGCTTAATCCACCAACACCCTCATGAAAATCAGTGATACGCCTACATTTTTAAAATAATGACTATATTTGGGGTTTACTGATAACATAAATAGTGAAGGGCACATTGACTGTGCTGTGATATATTTGCTGGCAGCCTTCAGAGCTGTGACAGAGCCAGCAGAAACACACTATGCTACAGGATCTGTAGAATATGAATGTGACATGTTGCAATTGGAATTACATATAGTGGTGGGCGTTAAGGAAGTGTTTAAGTCAATTAGCTTGGAACGTGCACTCTGTGTAACACCCACCCACCCACCACCACCAGCTCTGAAGAGCCACAGAATGTGTCCCTGCCAGCGGCAGCAGCGAATACACTTGACTGTTAATTAAAGCTTAAATTGTTTCGATATGTCATGAGGTCAGCGCTGATGTCCCCACCCTAAGGCAGAACACAGCTTCCCAGCTCTGGGTTTTCTGTCCTGCAGTTATGGATAGGGGTGCATAAACACTAACTTCACCTGCAGGAAATGCCTTAGGAACGAGCTGTGATCTCCTCCTCATTGGGCTCTTTATGTTGTTCTGGCAGGTAAAGTGGACTTAAGGAAACCCTAAGTGTAAATTGTACCGGCTTTAAAGTACCTGTGTGGTATCAGAGGTGTGCAAGAGCACCTGAATGTAACTGACACTAAAACCAGCAGCTCTTTTCTGCTTCTATTTTTCCTAAATGAATACTGATCTTTATTTTGGAAATACCCAAAAGACATTGGCTCTTCTTAAGATCTGCTCCAGCCTGTATGGCAAGGCTAGATCTAAATGCCTGTTTTATAAATTTGTTTCCCTGCCATTTGAGTAAATGGAATATTTAAGCCAAGCACTTGTAAAGACATTTGGCAAATATGGAGAGAAGTTTAGTGGGAAAATTTAGGAAGGGTAGAAGAAGAACAGAATCCCTTCAATAAAGCTCGTAGGATTTTGTTAAGACTTGTGGCTGTTTTTACATGACTGGAGAGACTACCAGAGTCAGTGCTGCTCAACATCTTACCTATTATCACTAGAAAACAAAGCAATTTCCCCAAACAGGTTTAGGAGCATGACATAATCATGTTATGTGGGTTTCATTTGTTTTCACCTTCTCTTGATTTTCTAGTCTGTTCCTAGGAAGTTGCAATTTACAGCCCTTTCCAGTTACCCTAAATTAGAGATCTAAGTTACAGCTCCTGCTGTCGATGCCTCCACAATAAAAACATGACTAAGGCTTGGGCACTCAGCCAAGTGTTGTAATCCCAGCCCTGAAGAGCACTGCACAACAGCTGGCACGGGCAGCCTGGGAGAGGCAGAGACCTTGTGCCAGGGGAATGCAAAGCTGTTATGGTGATTTATACACTTGAGTTGGCTATGCTGGGGAGTGCAAAGCTTCAGGCTGCTCATGAATTCAACCCGTCCGCATGACTGTGTTTGCTACTGGCTGTTGCTGTGTAGAAGCCAGCCCACTGCTCACTCAAGTGTGCTCTGCTGCACCTGTATGTTTGCTATATTCATCTGCAAGTGCAGCCGTGCCAGAATATGCAGCTGGGTTTAAGAACTTCCCCAGAGAAGGACACTGGGGCTCTTTGGAGGCAGATATGCAGAAATGCTGTGCTGGCCTTTGCAGGGCATGCAGTCTGGGTTACTTTACCATGGAGACTTGTCTGCAGAGAGAGAAAGGACTCCTTCACTGACATCAAATGCCTCTTCCTGCCTCTGCTCCCAACTTTAGAAGAAAATGTTTGCCCTTCCAGCTTGGGCAAAAATTAAACTAATCAAACTGTTCCAGAAGACTCTGTGCCCTGAGTGTCTGAGGAAGTTATCTCTAAGCTAGACTCACTGTTTCCCTGGAGTCACCCTGTTGCAGAACTGTCCCACTGAAAAGGTAGAAGTGCAGAACAAGATTCACTCATGAATGACTTTTGGGTTTTGTTTTGGTTGCTTGGTTGTGTTTTGTTTCTCCTTATTGTGAATAGATCTGCTAGGTCAGGTAGAAGCTTTAAACAGTACTTAACTTGGACTTGCATATTTTCATACTTCAGTGTAAATCCTTAAAAGTTTGTATCAAGTCAAACATGAGGGGCTACTGGACTAAAGAAGGCAGGTTAAGAGAAATTTGGAACAGAGAAACTATTAAGAGAAAATGGATTCTGTGACAAATTTTCCCTAGTATCACCCTCATAGGCAGAAAGTTCATATTCCTGCTGTCAGGAACTATCTCACCATGTTTTAAAATGGAGGAAAGATAAATATGGTGGTACTTGATAAGGAGACCCCTTTATTGGACTCTGAGATATGAAAACCGTTTATGGAGAGGTAAACAGCAGACGGAACATCCCCTTATTGGTACTGTAACCACCACTGTAATAAAAAAAAATGTAAAAAAGCAAACAAAGCAACTTCCTAGTCCTGCAACTTCTTGGGAAAAACTTCTGTTCTTTAACAGTCAACTGAAAGCTCCTGTATCAAGCATCAAGTCTAGCAACCAGCTGGAACATGCCAGATACTGTCTTCAGTAGATAACACCTTCTCTTACTCTGCCTTATATTCTCTGGATTTGACAGCATCACATTTTCCTTCCTGACTTGTATTTCCATGACGATCTGAAATAGTCAACTAAGAAATAAGACAAAGGTAGCCCTGAATGGAACAGTCACAAGTTAAAAGCTGGAACTTGTGCTGCCACTGTAAAGCCATATCCCTTAACAGGTATCTTAAGTAGACAGCTTTTCACCACATTGATATTAAAATCATTAAAGCTTATTTTTAAAATTTATGTACAATAGTATATAAGAAGCCTAGATGTTTGCAAAATCAACTGCAGGTCAACAAGCTTGGGCAAATAAAGACCTTTTCAGTGTTACTCAGAGACAGAGGTTCAACCTTGGCACCAGTAGAAGGTCCAGCACTGTGTGAAGAGACAGTCCATCCCAGATCAGGATTTCTGCCAGTGAAATTGCTGAACTTTTGAGACTGCTGGTATGATTTCTGTTCAGTGCTGCTTACCTCTCCTCAAAAATGCATCTAGCAATTGCCACTCTGAACAGTTCCAGATGAACTTCATGGAGCTGCTCCAGCATTTCTGTGTGTCTCATTTTTGTATCACGTAATTATTAAATTTGGTCTGCAACTTCCTTAAGATGACAGTGATGGAGAGAAGTCTAATTAATGAATCTGGGTGAATTTTTAGGAGCAGGTTAGATGCCTGTCTCCTCAACTCCATAAAGACTGTGGTCCTTGCCAGTGGGGCAGGATTGAACATCTCTGGACCTCTGTGAACCATTAACGTAGAGCATATGACTTCTATGAAGTTTAAGTGTCTGCAGGAGAAGACAGCAGCTCAGAGCAGGTTTTGGCAGAGCATTTTTTGGCAGTTGCTACTGGGACACACATATCTAGCACCTCTTCATGTCCCACCACATGCACCCCCTTTGGAACTGATCTGTATGCAATTTTAAACCTCACTGAGCTGTTTGCTGCTTTCTTGGTTAAAAGTAATGGGCTCCTGGGTCAGTAAAAACTGGAACTTTCTATTCTAAAGGAAATTCTTAAGCATCTAAAATTAAATTTTGGCTGAGCTTTGTCAAAACAGCAATATTAAAACCACAAGAATCAAAGCCAGACATGGTCACCTTGAAATCTTGCCTGTTTAAAATGAAAACGATTACAACAGCTAACAGTAATTAGTAACAACACTAATTACTGAAGCTTCTCACATTTTTTTAGTTTTATAAGAATTTTTTTCTTTGTCTACTGCTGTGCAAAAGGCTACCTTGAGAGCAAAACTGTTGCAATAAGTCACTGTGCAATGGGTAAACATAGAAAATGACCATGCAAAAGTGCCACACTTTTAGATGTACTTCCAATTATAACCCATGATTAGAGGTTGCTGAAGTTGGTGAACTCAGTTGTGGTTTTATGTCTGGATTCATGAGTCAAGTGGTTTTTGAGACCCACTTAGCAGCTGACTTTCCATTGAAGGCTGCAATGTCCCTTGGAAATCTGATGTTTAGTTTGGGTGGCCCCATATTAGGTGTCACTCAGGACTATGTGAGCGAGAAGGGTTTGGAGCAGACTTCAGAATTTAAGTCATTCCAGTGAGGAGGACTGAGGTCATCTACACTGCCAGAAGGGGAAATCTATCAGTCCCTACATATTCACCGAGGCAGTCAGATTCTTAAAGAACATTGTTTTCACTCCCTTTGCAGTCTCCACAGATGAATCAAAGAATCACCTGGGTTGGAAGAGACCTCTGAGATCATCAAGTCCAACCCTTGATCCAACACCACTGTGATTACTAAGTCATGGCACTAAGTGCCACATCCAGTCTCATCTTAAAAAGGTCCAGGGACGGTGAATCCACCACCTCTGTAGGCAGGCCATTCCAGTGCCTGACTACTCTCTCTGTAAAGAATTTCTTTCTAATATCTAAATTAAACCTCCTCTGGCAGAGCTCAAGCCTGTGCCCTCTTGTTCTGTTGCTGGTTGCCTGGGAGAAGAGACCAACCCCCACCTGGCTACAACCTCCTTTCAGGTAGAAAGTACAAGCATCTGAAGACACAGTGCCCTTTACAAGAGCCGGCAGCAGAGGGCACTGAGCACTGCTCTGTTGTAACTGGAAAATAAAGCTGGTTATAAATAGCTGTGTCTTGGGGCACATGAATCTCTCTAACCCATGAAGAAATAAAAATGGGAGGTCTTAATACTGATTTTAAGCTCTGTGCACACAGTTTTGCTTTCATATTATTGCCATTTCAGATAATTCATCAGCATGAGCTTTAAAAGACACACCAATTTCATTGCAGCTTCTGGAGCTTTACCAAAGGCCAGGGTTGGGGACTCTGCCTGTAACGTCACCACACACTGACTCACTACAGGCTTGCAGCCACGATGGAGAACAATACTGGGGACCTGCACACATTCAACTGAGGTTGGTTGTTACCAAAGGCTGAGCCTTTTCTTTAGCAACAAAATAATTCTCCTGCCCTGGAGACACAGTTCAGAAAAAAAATGCCCATAATAATAAAGATACTAGTTCAGAGGGAAAAAAAGAAAGAAAAAAAAGAAAGCATAATTAGTACCAGGAAAAAAGCAATTACTCTCACCCAGGTTGAACAGTACTTCTCCTGCAGTACTCCCCTACAGATTTAAAGAGCCTTAGTACATCAGCCTTCAGAGCTGAACCTGGGGCAGAATTTGTATTTGGCTCACTGCATGTTTTGTTCCTCAGACTGTATTATTTTCCTAGCATTCCTACATTTTAACTTTCTTTTTACATCTGGTAAAAAGCAGACTTGACAATAATAAATCAAAACCTGTGTAGAATTTCACTATTACAGGGGTTTTTTTGTATTTTTTACATTTTCAATTTTTTTCCTCTTAGCCAGGCACCAAAATACAATTAAAATAAATTTAAGGTGCAAGAAATTTTCTTTCTTTAAAGAGAATTATTTATTGAAAGTGATTAATTTCAATTCTTACCTGGCACAAATCCACTGATTTGTTTCTTTGGTCCCTGAGAAAGCGATTGGTTAGACATGTCTGCATCCACTGAGAGAAGTGGTTGATTTCTGGCAGTGGCTTTCAGGGTGTTTTCTGCAGAGAAGTTTTCATCTGTGTCTTCAGTGAGTCCTACAGTCCTTTGCTGGGTAGTGCCAAGAGCTGTATGTGTCACAGCCTTCCGACCTGGGCTGACTGTTAACAGAAACAAAAGTCATAATTTTTGTACATGATTAAAGGGAATGGGAGTGTTCTTAAGGAAGACCCTTCAATATGGGCCTTGAGGTAGGCTAAACAACGTCCTCAGGTTCGCACCTATGATGCAGTGTGAGTTCCAGAGACATAACAAGTTAGCAGGTGCTTTCTGCCAACTGTTAAGCAAGAGTGCAGTCATGAACTCTACAGTGAAATCCAGCAACTAAAATATCAGTGCCAGAGTGGTCAGCCATTGTGCCAATTCACTCTCTGATGATTTTTGTTCATTTAGTTGAGCACGGGCACATATCTGAGGGATGACTAATGAAAGCAAACAGAGTGATGGTGAATCAACTGGTTCCCCTACGTGCTCACAGTGTTTCAGATTCTTGCAAGGTGTATAGCGGCACTTTGAAGAGTATCGCTAAGACAACCCTTCCAGATAAAGACCAGGGTTATTGTTTCCAGAATCATCATGCAAGTGAAAAACAGATCTTAGAAATGCTCAACACAAAATCTGTCATTTAGGGACCCTTGGCAGTTTTAATGTGCTTTGAAGAAAATTTCTGAGCACCTGCTGTATGTGAACATTAAACCTTCCCATGTGCTAATTCTAGTGAAAAGCTCTATGTTGGGAACAAGCTGCTTGCTCACAGGGAGAGAGGCCACAGAAGTGGCATCATTTCCTTTTGGTTAGTCAGGTTTTGGTTACTTCCACAATCTGCACTGTGGCCTTGCACACTTACGATTCTGGCAGAAAGTCTCATCCGATCCATCAGGGCACTGTCTCACACCATCGCAAGCAAAAGTGATGTCAATGCAGCAGCCATCGTCGCAGATAAACTGGTAGCGAGAGCAAACCCCAACACAGGCTGTTGAGAAACAATTCCCAAATCACCAAAAAAGAAATCCAAGTAGTAAGTACTGGGTCAATGACTAAAATGTGCAGCACTGAAGAAAAAGCAAAACTGTGCTAGTCAAGAAGGACCAGGAACAACGCAGAAAGTTGAAGAAAGGTCAGACTTGGCTATATAATGTCATATTGACATAGAAGCTAATGCAGGTAATAGCTGTTCCTGGGACCTTCATCACAATTCCGGCAATCTCTTTGCTACAGGAATACTCAACCTGGAGGCTGTTGCACCTTACACCTTGTGCAGCACCCTTACAGTGCTTTAAATTAAAAATAAATAAATGAAATCTCTATGGCTGTGACAGCACCCCTCCAACACATAATTCCTACCACATACCCATTCTGTATTTTTGACAATATGCTGTTCTATATGCACACATATGGATTATATGGGATCTTTTATAGCATGTTTTCTGCAACCTAATTAAAATACTTAGAGAATGCTCACCACTTATTTACATCAGTAATCCAGCTACTTCAATACAGCACAGACCAGAATAGGACGAGCACAAGGTCTCATAAATGCCTTTCATCAGAAACGACTGACTGCTGCCTGCTTTAATTAGATTCCCCTGGAAACAGAGTGTGTCCCTGGACATTTCATTTTGCATACTCAAAGCTTTCCTGAAACCCATTCTGATCCTATAATTATCAAGTGTTTACATCTGTGCTTTTGTCTTTCTAACAGCAGTATAGTTCATTGCTTTGTAAAGCACTATCAAGTTCGGTGTTTGATTAATGTTGTAACAGCAAATCGATTTGCATAAGAGAGTCACAGCCTTTGGGTGTTATCCTGCTATGTACCGAAGAGTCATGCAATGCTAAGGGAAGCATGGCAGGAGCACGGATGCCTGTTTAAAATCCCTAAAATCAGAAAGTGCATCTCCTAAACTTCAGCACTAATAATAACTTGGAGCTTGCATGCATTAAGGCACTGGTTTAGCTATAGCAGTAGCACTTGAATTGCTAACATGGTTGGGGAATCAGAAAAATAAAGAAGACAGCAAATCCTCTATGTGCTCCATACAAAAGATACCTCTGACACCCACAGCAGCAAATAAACTAGCAAACTTCTCTGGCTGCTTTAGCTAAATTAAGCATTAATGAACACAACTCTATCATTCATTACTGGGACACAGGCATTATTAGCCAGGGTTTTTTGCAATACCAGTTTATTGCCACAAGGTTTTCACTGGTTCAGCTGAACATGGTGATAACCCTATTTAACTTTTATGCTGTGCCAGAGCATCAGATCTGTACTAGCAACTTGTTAATTACAACATAATTAGAAGTCATTACATTAAAGAGAGCAGGACTGACAGCCACTGAAATCCAACTTACTTTCTACCCTTAAGCTTTTTACTTGTTTCTGGAGCTCAGAGTTTAAAAATGATGGGTCAATTCCCGTTTCGGCTTCCCCAGTAGCAGAAGGCTTCAATAACAACCATTAGACAGAAAAACTTAAATGCATGAAAATCAGAAGTCAGACTACAGATGCAGGTCAGTATTATTAGTCTGCCTCACGTACACTGATTTTATCTGGGTTTTCCCTATAGCACAAGCCTCGTCATGTTGTCCACACCATCTCACTGTTTAAATGTGCCTGATACCTATGGCAGTATTTAATTTTTCCAACCCTGCACGTTTATAAGCAATGGAAGGACACACATTCCTGTAACACACAAGTGATGCTTGCTTGTTTCCTCACTTTGAAAGAGTGATTCAAAGCTGAAAGAGATGTCTTTATGTAATGGATAAGGACAAGATAAAACACTAGAAATGGAGAATAAGATTTTTGCCTCCATCAAGGCCCCTGCTCTGCCCTGAATACCATACTCTGGGTGTCGCTCAGGCAACAACAGCTCCTTTTCTCACCTCCTGCAGAATGAACCATGGGCAGAACGGTCACAGAGACGTTGTCAGAGCTCCGCTGACCTGCAGTGTCTGTCACAGTTAGCTGGAAAATATACCCGCCTTCCTGAATGTGAGACAGTTTCAGTGTTCCTGGTTGCGGCACCTGATTAAAGACACACAGCGAAAAAAACCATATTGGAATAAATGATCCATCCATAAACTTCTAGGAATAGGGAGCTCCTTTCATGCAGATTAAATAATTCTCTTAAGTCTAGCCAGCCTCCTCAAGCATGTATATCAACATGTAACATTTGATCTCTTTTTTTTTTTTTTAATCCATTTGTAAAAATAAATGCACTTAATATTTAGGTAGCGTTTTTTATGGTACGCTCAGTTACCTGGAGCTGTGGATCTTAGCACTGAAGAATAAATGGACACATACATTTAACTCTATTTTTCAGTAATTAGAAATGTAACTTTGGAGGGTAGGCATTAAAATATTAGCCTTTTGCTCTCTATCGAGTTAATCTGTAGACAATATACATGGATCCACAGAAGTGACTTATCCTATAGATTGATTTATGGTGAGTGGTAGCATTGCTTTATCAGTAAGACTGCCCATCTCTGACCATTATGAAATTTGATGTAGTCACTTACAACTTTTGCAAATTGCTGCACTGAATTTTTCCATCTCCTATGCTGAATTTCTGTGGCTTGCTCTGAACAAGAAATAAGTTCATCTACAGTGAATGACTTAAACATTAGGTTTCAGAAAGTCAAGTGATTAAAAAACCCTTAAAATTGGGTTAGATCATTGAGAAATTAATAAAATAACTTATTCTATGATAATTTAACGCAGGTACCAAACTAGCATCACTAGTACAATAGTAAAGTAGAAGTAGCTTTGTATAAAATAAGTGTGGTATTTGTAAATGTTGAATTTTTTTAACCTCATTAGCTATTACCAGTCCCAAATAACTTCAGCTGTCTGAGAACTCACTAACACATACTTCAGTAACTACAAAAAAGTTCTGCATATTTCTTGGACATGTAGTGCATTTTTACAAATGAAGCACAGGAGGCTATTTTTATAAGTAATTGGAGGGCATATTAAAATCCTATGTGATTATCTTTAATACTAAAACAAAAAATCAACGAAGTCCTTTGCTTATTTGAAGTTGCTTTTCAGGACTAAAAGAGAACAGGAATTTTTGATTAATATGATCATAGAGTCCTAGACCCACCTATACAGCAGAGTGTATTGAAAAATGCATTTTTCTCTCGGAGTAATAGAATTGGCTAACTGAAATTTCTTTCCTTTCTTATTTACATGAATGGAGTTGGTTATCCGATCATTCTGTCAATTGCCTCCTGATGGAGTGTATGACCCTTTAGAATTCTGTGTATTACAGAAATTAATATGCTCTAAAAAACACGTGCTGCTGTTCACTATTACTACTGGGAGAGAAAATATTGTATTTAAAACTCAAGAGCCCTGGAGTCCAAGTCTCTTAGTGCAGAGCCAGAGAAATGCCACTGACTTCCAAATATGCCATCACTCCTCCTGGTGACCTCTGTGCTTTCATTTTTATCTTCATCCTGCCCTGAGGAGTGCTTGCCTGTAACTGCTTTCTTAGAAGCTTTAGCTTAAAATAAGGAGTAAATTTCCAGATAATCTGCATTTTAAAAACACCCTGCCCATTATTGTCCCTCAGTGTGGAGGAGCTGCACAGCTATGGAGTGCGTAGCAATCTGAGAAGCAAATTATCTAAAAAGCAATAATCAGTCACAATAGGAAAAAGAAAGTCCACTGGCTTCATTCTAAGATCTCTTTGTAGCAGTCCTTCCCCATCCTTTGTCTTCTATTTATTCTTTAGTACATAAGAGCAATGCAACAGCTGCCTTTTATCTTATCTAAACACATTCCCATTCTCCCTGGTAGCTATGGATTCATGCATTATTCTCAAAGAATAAATGACATGACATTCAGTAACTTCAGGGCAGTAACTAAGGCACAAAAGACATCAACTGAAGAATGTATGGGAAAAAAATAACAATTATTAATTCAACTCTAAAAATTAAATTATCATGGCTAATCATCAGGGTACATATCTGTAGGAGAAATCCCTGCTCATTTGAACACAATGCAAAAGTATTTATTTAAGCATGAATGTGTGTCAAATTCATTTTCCGTTAACAAATACAAAGAAACCACCAAGATTTATGAGATTTTTGCAAGTGTAAATGGATATAAGACTTGTCTGTATTTTTTAGAGTGACTCTAAGGAATAGTAAAAAATATAAATTCAAATATTTTTTATTAAATTTTCATTTTTTTCTTACTCTAGATATATTACTACATCACAGAGTATTTAATTGCTCTTGAAAGAAAATAATGCTGCAAGGGGTCGTATTAACAACTCTTGCTAATAAAACATTCATTTCACCAAGATGATATCTAGCAACTATTCTTAAAGCCTTGTTTTGGTCCACACTCTCTCACATTTACATATTCTTCCTGCTCAAGGTGGAGTTCCCAATGTGCCCTGGATACTGTGGGCTGTGAACAGACTATGAGTAGACTCTGTGAGTTTGAGACATTTTCCCTACATTTTTCTGCTGATTTTAGAGCATTCACAAAGAAGGCTAGGATAAAGAATCCCTCCTGATGGTTAATTTTAAGCTAAACCCAAAGTGCAACAGAAAATGTATGGATAAAATATCTCATAAGGTCAGTGAAAATACCTTATTATTTTTAGTAACTGAATTACTGAGGGGTCTCTAACCTGGGTCACAGAAGCCAAAAACCAAATGCAGTGAGCACAAAAAGTGGTAAAAGAAAGCAGAGCTGAAATACAGTAGAGTATTAGCATCTATTTGTTTGCTGCTGGCAGTCTCATGCCATCCAGGATAGAGACTAACTGTATAAACCACTGGAAATAATCACTGGAACAAACTCCCCAGGGACAAGGTGCAGTCTCCTTCACTGGAGGTCTTCAAGATGTGATTGGACAGATATGATAATCTCATCTAGGCTTCTCGTTCCACAAGATGTTGGACCAGGTGGTCTTCTGAGGTTCCTTCCAGGCTGGGCTGCTCTACATTTCTGTGAAATATATGTTTGAATTGTACAGATATCCTAATTTTGGTGCCTGGCAGATAGATTCATTTGAATACATTTAATATTATTATCTCTACATTTAAAACTGTGTGAGCACAACCATCTGGAAGTAACTGTCCATGTGTGAGATTGCACGTGTACCTGCATTTCAACCGATGAGTCACCTTGCAGCAGTGTCCACTCATACTGCACAATTCCATGGTCATCTGAACTTTCTCGGCCATCCAGAAGCACCCAGTCAACAGGTGACTGCAGCACAATATCTTGTCCTGCCTTGGACTGTGGAGGCTCATCATATTCTTCTTCTTCAACAAAAAAAGAGAAGATCAGTTATTTATCAGGGAAAGCCAAGTGATTATTTATATAAAACACACTTTTTTCTTGGTTAAGGTATTGTTTCACCACTGTGCAACTTCCTGAAAGATAGACATGTTCATTAGTGCACATTTTATTAAGCAAAATAGTATCTACTTCAATTTTAGTTAATTGTTCTATATTCAATGATGTTTTCAGGAATTAACTGCTACATTAGAAGCACACGGCATAGAAAACCTCTCTAGCCACCTGGATGTTTCAGTAATATAACAAACTCGATTGTTAGCATCAGTGTAGTTTTTTAATCTGAACTAAGGAAAATGGGTTTAAATATGAATTACATACAGATAGCAGTTACAGCACACTTTTTATAGCACTTTGCATGGCTTAATAGGCTTTTAGTCTCTTTTTATAATACATCATTACAGGAGTGAAAGACTTATTTAGCATAAGCTGGCACCCTGGTGAAGCAGTGCACATAATGATTAAAAATCATCAGAAACAACCACCAATTTTAAGTGCCTCATTTAAGACATTCAAAGCTTGATTTTCAGACTATTTAGGATTTGTAGCATTTTTCTATATTCAAAGTACAATCGCTATTGATTAAAATTGTGAGCACTAAGTACTTCTGCCAATCAGACCAAAAGTTTTCAGATTAAACTAACAAAAGCCATGGTCTGTTAAGTGACACGGCCTGTGAGAAGTGGTTTAAGTCATTTGTTCTGCAACCTTCAGGCAGGGCAGGGAAGAGAGAGGGATAAAATCTAGTTCTACAAGTCAGTATTTGATAATGCTAGCCACAGGATTGTATATTTCTGCAGTTCCCACTCAGGTTTCATTCCTTCTCTGTGCACTCTTCAACCTCTGCAAAGGATACCCTGTAAAGGATGTTGATGTCATGCTCAGAAAAGCATCTACTGAATACAAGGTTGTAATTTCACTCTGTAAGCTGCACAAGGAAAGGCACTTTCCCATCAGTGCAGGGGATCTTCCTTGCATGTGCTCTTCAACAGTATCAAGAACTTGCTCAAAGGCGTGGAGCTCATTGGAGCAGTGGGACAACTGTTTATCTCTGACTGAAGAGTAAACTTCTTATTTCTTGTTTTTGTCAGTAGCAGGTAAGGGATAGAGAAATTCAAGATAAATGCCTTAAGTTAGGAAAACATACAAATAACTGAAAACAGGGTCTAATAACAGAAAGTATAAGACAGTTCTCACTCATCCAGCTGGCACATGAAGCTTTGCCTAATTTGTATATGCTCAGTTCTCAAAACCAATTTTGTTTAAAAAGCAACAACTATGTGCCAAAAAAACCCCCCTCATTTGTTAACAAACACCATCCTTACAGTGCCAGGGCAACTTTTATTCGGTGTATATGAGTTATGTAAAGTCGTCCCACAGTTATTTAGTTTACCAACAACTGTCAAAAAGAGACCAACCTGGGTCTGAAAGATCTTCTGCTTCTACCTTGGAGAGGGGTTTCATGTCACCTGTCTGGTTTAAGTGATTCAGTCAATGCCCTGCAGGGGCAGAGACAAACCCCACTTCCCCTGGGCCCTAAGCAATACGGATACTATCTCTCTTCCTGAACTAACTTTATACTCCAACAGTATGGAAGGACCACTTCACACTGAGGCAGGCCACAGAAATTCATGCCAACTCTTTGCTAAAGATGAGGGAGGGACCACACAGACCTTTGGTCCCAAAGGATAGGTGCACCATCCTTTGCTTTTACACCACCAGATCATCTTCAGAAAGGTAAAGCAATGGCAAGACAGATCATGTTTTGCTCTAGCAAAGGAAAAATTAGCCTCATAGAGACATACGGCATGGGATGAGATAGTCTATTGAGCTGAAGACTTTTTCCACAGCAAAGTTTTAAGCAATGGAATACATGATCATTAGAGAGTGAAACACCTCCAGTTCTGGGGAATACAGGCTTCTAAGAAGTCAGTATAAGAAACAAAGGAGGCATACTCAGGAGACACTTACAACCACCACTCATGGGAGGCAAGCACTGTCATCCACAAGTGAGCAGAAAAATCAAGTTCAGAAAGCATCTCTTAACTTCTGTTTTTAATTTGCATTTACGTTGGATGTAAATAAGCAGTAGAGAACTGATATCCCAGCTCAACACTCTTAGATGCTGGAGCTGGCTACTTCATAGAAAAAAGGGTGCAACTTCACAAAAAATGCTTTTTCCTTTGGGGGGAACGTGATAGGCTTAATTTATTCTTCTTTCTCCATCCTTTATCCAGACTTATCCTGCCAATACTGAAGCTGCCAGCTAGTTGTCTGAATAAAGTCTTTGTTATAAAAGTTTATTTCACTGCCAACTCCTGAATGTGTTTGATATTAGTTTACCTTAATATTGAATCTTTTCCATTTCCAAAGTCAGACATTTCTGGTGAGACACTCAAGTCCTCTTTCTTTCTACATCAAAAAATTTAAAAATTTGCCTAGCATAGGCAAAAACAACTGCCTCTTATTTCAGTATAGGCATATGGGGTTTAACTGTTAGCACAGCACAAACTGCCTGGAAGTGCAACATAAATCCATGGCCAAACCAGCACAAACTGGGTGTAAAGTGAAGAATTTGGACGTACACTCAAATGTTCAGTCCCAAAAACACACCCCACTGCTAAACTGTCCTGGAATTACACAGACACACTTGGTCTGAGAAATATGTATCTGCCACTAATTGGTCACAGAATTAAACAAGCAATTTCGTTTGGTTTAATGAAGATCCTTAACATCAATGAAACCATACCCTAGAGATCACTGTATCCTAATGCTCAGAAATATTTTGGAATTATGAGGACACCAGATCTATGGAAAAATGTTGATTTGGTATTCTGAGAACGAAAAACAACAGAAGAGTCAACACCAAAGTATTCTGAAAAAAAAAAAAAAGGAACAGTGATCCCCTCATGGAAGAAAATCTTGAAATTAAAAGTTCTTTCCTAAATTTCTTAAATTCAATCATGGGGTGACAGAAGGGAAAAGAGATGTGCCTTCATTGTCCTGTTGTCCAGATTATTTTTTCAATGTAATTCAAGAATTCAGTGGTAACAAAACATCAGAGCAAAATAATTCAATCTTAATTTTATCTCTCCTGGTCTATGTCACAGCTGAGAGATGTTTGAATAAAAGTTTATTCTCCTTTTTGGCTTTGCTTCAACTCCAGTGTAATTGCATTAAGAAATCATAATCCCCTGTTTCCAATATCACCATCACTCACAAGACAGACTTTTAAATAAACTCAAAAGGACATAGAGCAATTTGCAGATTAGAAATTGAAATTGCCTTGCAACCAAGCCCAGCATTGATAGTCAAAAATCTGACAAATGGCAAATCATTTAAGAATTCCAGAACTCAAGGAATTCAAGAAATGCAAGATTTCCAATAGGTAGAGCATCATTTGTAGAATAGTATCATTTATATTGTGCCATAATTGCATTCTACATTAGCTCCAAGTTTTAATAGAATTAAGGCAGCTCAAAATGAAGCCTAATTCAAGACTTTAATGTAAAATCTAGTCTTAAGACTTCCACGTTGGAAGTGCCTAGGGGCTTATGAAACACAATTACCCTGAAGTTGCTACATAAATAACTGTTACAACTAATACTGTCCCTGTTGAAAATGTCCACATCAAACCTTGGATTTTTCTCGTACCTTAAGCTTGCCTCATCGCTACTGACATAAGATCCTTGCTATAGCTCTCCAATCTACCTGCCCATACGCTTTGCAAAAAATATTTAGGCATTGTAACACCTCTACAAATTGAGCCCCCGCTCTCACATTTTCCAGGGGATTCCCACTGACATTCTCATGATATAGGCAGGACTGGACAGACCTCAAGCCTGCGGTCTCCCCTGCTAAAGGAGCAGTAACAGTAGGCACATCTGGGCACAGTTTTCATCCACACCAACACCAGGTCTTTTTCCTGTTGCATGCAGTGACTAATTTGCTTCAATTGAGATCTATTGCTGAAGAAGAGGCAGATGACATTTTGGAAGGAATTGTCAGCAGAGGTAATGAAATTAAGTCAAAATTAGTTAAAATGCAACTGTTTAACAACTGAAGGTGGGGGAGGAAAAGTAAATTCTTTGGATCAGATGCTAGGAAACAGACTCCAAATTTAGAAATCCAGACTTGTTTTCATCTACAGCTGCTTGCTCTGGATTATGTTGTTCTTAAATATGCTTAAGGCTTGAACAAACTGCTGCTTTGAACGTGGCCCAGGCTCCAGAGGTGCTTGTAGAGAATGTCCATGCTGTTTCTGGACTACTGGTGAGGTATCCTTGTCTTCGTCAGGATAGCTCTCCAGTTCTTAAGCAGGAAAAATCCTGAATTAACTGAATGAGAAAGTGGCTTAGGCGATAACATTTGGACAGCACCCCCAGGAAGGAGGGCATGTGCTTGCCCTCAAGCTACCGCACCAGGTTGCGGCACAGCTGGGACCAGCACCTCATGCCTCCCAAGCTGCCCAGCACCTGCAGTTCCCGGGGAGCCGGGACCTCTCTGGCCCACCTGGGGGTGTGGGGCCCCACTGGCTGGCTGGCATGGTCACCTGCAAGGGTTCTGCACAGAGAGGGGTGTGTGGGATGGGTTTCCCAAGCCCAAACACCCCCAAAAGCCTGAACACCCCAAAAAGCCTGAACACCCTCACAGTCACCGAATCGGCCGGGTTGGAAGGGACCACAGGTGGGTCACCTGGTCCAACCTCTGCACTCAAGCAGGGTCGTCCTGTAGCACACATGGCACGGGATTGCGTCCAGACGGTTCTTGAGTATCTCCAGAGAGGGAGAGTCCAGAACCCCTCCGGGCAACCTGTGCGGTCACCTGCACAGGACAAGGAGCTCTGCCTCAGGTCCGGGTGTCCCCGTTCCCGCCCGCTCTCTCCTGTCCTGCTGCTTGGCACCCCCGAGAAGAGCCTGCCCGGCTCCGTCCTCTTGGCACCCTCCCTTCCGATATTTACCCGTATCGAAGAGGTCCTTTTGGGCACGGCCGGGCCGCCCCTCCCTACCCGGGGGGCGCATTCCCGGCTCCGGGACAGCCGCACTGACGGGAGAGCCGCACTGACGGGACAGCCGCCCGGACGGACAGACGGACAGAGGGACAGGGGGACAGGGGGTCAGAGGGATAGACGGACAGAGGGGCAGAGGGACAGCCGCCCGGACGGACAGAGGGGCAGACGGACAGAGGGACAGGGGGTCAGAGGGACAGAAGGACAGAGGGACAGCCGCCCGGACGGACAGAGGGACAGACGGACAGAGGGACAGCCGCCCGGACGGACAGAGGGGCAGACGGACAG
>JAWWTY010000106.1:57301647-57338505 GCA_035222235.1 Margarornis squamiger | reverse complement strand
CCGCCCGGACGGACAGGGGGACAGACGGACAGAGGGACAGGGGGTCAGAGGGACAGACGGACAGGGGGACAGCCGCCCGGACGGACAGGGGGACAGACGGACAGAGGGACAGGGGGTCAGAGGGACAGACGGACAGGGGGACAGCCGCCCGGACGGACAGGGGGACAGACGGACAGAGGGACAGGGGGTCAGAGGGACAGACGGACAGGGGGACAGCCGCCGGGACGGACAGAGGGAGGGTGAGGGTGCCCGCCCGCTCCGCCCGCCGCCATGTCGGTGCGGCGGCGCCGGCCGCTCCCGGGAGGGCTCACCGTGCGCGGGTGCGGCCGTGCGGCGGCTGTAGGAGCTGTACCCGCGGTGCGGGGCGAAGCGGCACACGGCGCGCCCGCGGTGCGCGCAGTCGAAGAGGAAGCAGGCGGGCTCTGCGGGCGCGCCCCGCGGGCGGGCCGGGCCCTGCTGCTGCACCACGGCCAGCGAGCAGCGCGGCTCGGCGCAGCAGGCCTCCAGGCACTGCCGCCAGCCCGACGCGGCGCCCGGCGCCCGCAGGAAGGTGGCGCCGGCCGCGATGGAGTCTTTGGTGCGGATGATGGAGTCGGGCCTGGCGGAGAAGCCGCCGCCGCCGCAGCGCTCCCCGCCGCCCGCGCTGCCGCCCGCCGTGGCCGGCGGGCCCGGCTGCTCCTGCTGCTCCTGCTGCTCCTGCTGCTCCTGCTGCTCCTGCTGGAGCTGCCGGCGGAACTCCTCCAGCAGCGTCTCCACGCCCGAGATCTGCGAGCGCAGGTCGGAGAGCGGCGCCGCGCAGCGCCCGCCCGGCAGCACGGCCCGGCCGCCCAGCGCCGCCAGCAGCAGCACCGCCGGCACCACCGCCGCCGCCATGGCCCCGGTCCGCCCCCCGGCCCCCCCGGCTCCCACAGCTAGCGGGCGCGGGAGGCGCCGGCCCCGCCCGGCTGCACCAGGCGGAGCGGCCGCGCTCAGCACCGCCGGCACGAACAGCTCCGGCCGCCCCGCCCCGCCCCGGGCTGGGCCCGCCCCGGGCCGGGCCCGCCCACAGAGCCCCGAACCGCGAGCGGGCACCGCCAGGCAGGGACACCCGGGAAATCCCGAGCTGCGGGCGCGGCTGGGCTGCCCGGAGGCGCTGGGGGTGCCGCACCCCTGGAGGTGTTCAAGGACAGGCCGGGTAAGGGCTTGAGCGGTGTGTGCTGGCTGGAGGTGCCCCTGCCCGTGGCAGCGGGGCCGGCACTGGGGGATCTGTGAGGTGCCTTCCAGCCCTTAACACCCTGTGATCTTGGACTCCGCGAGGGGAGGTGGCACCTGCAAATAGTCGGGGTCGGCGGGCACTGAAACTGCTGGTGGTGCTGTGACCCTGAGGAAACAAACCAGCCAACCAACCAAACCAGAAACGGAGGAGGACTCCATCCCAGGTGGAGCACATCTGCTCAGAAATTAAGGAAAAAAAAACAAAAAAAAAAAAGGCCCAGTAGTCAAAAATGTAACACATTTGTGACCTCTTCAGTTTTATCAAAAAATCCCAGATGGGATCTCAGCCACCCAAGACAGTGGTGAAGAACTCCGTGTGCAAGTTTTTGAAGTGTTTGCTAAATGACTTGCAGAGAAATGCTTCCAGTTAAATTAATCAGTTTTTATGTCTGTCGCAGCTTCTATTTTATCATGAAATTAAGGCTGATTCTGTGACAGAGTAAGAGTATCATCCCTGACAATCAGCAATCCCCCAAGAGAGCTGCTTTCTTATTTTTCATCAGATGTATGGAGCCTCAAAGTGCTGGAATGGTGCACTGGGGCCTGTCTACCTGCACTGAGAAATATAAGCTTGACAGTAAATTTATAGAGGTGGTGATGGGCCTTGCACTGCCATAAGGGGTTAAGAGGTAGTCCTGTCTTTTCATATTAATTTGTTTCATTCCTGCAAGCATCTTTAAACACAGACTCATACATTTATTGAATAACTGGAAAAGTCTTAATAGCTGCATCAAAAAGTTATTATTATGGCAGAATGTTTTGAACAGGTGGGGAAAAAAGGTATGTTAGAAATGGCTTTAAGACATCTTTGTACTCCATCATATACTTATTCAGGCTTATTTCAGGCCGTGTTCTCAGTGTAACTCAGAATTGCCTCCAAAACAAATACACTTTATTGCTCTGACATTGTGGACCCTCGACAATCCAGGAATTGAGTTGCCCAGGAAATTCACAAACAGCTTATAATTTGGATCATGACTTCTCCTCCTCCTCTCCCAAATCATGGTACTCTAGTTCAGTGATTTACTGAAGCAGGTTGGCCTGTTAGTGGTGCAGCTGTTGAAGATTGATTTTCTCTGGCTATGCCCTCTATGGGTTTTCTAAATTTCTAGAAATAACATTTTTGAGACTTTCTGATCAGTTTTAGTTGAAACTGATCAATACATTTAAAGGTTACAGGAAGATGGACAAGCTAGGCACTAAGAAGATACAATCCTAACTTGCTTGGAAAACAAGGCCAAAATGATATGATTTTATTTTCTATTAAAATTTTGGAGAGATGATCAACTTATTTATATAGACATGCTGACTGTTAAGCACTGATTTGCTAGAGATGACATTGGTTTGCTGCTGCTCTGCTGTTGCACTGTCTGATAGTACTTTTGTTTCTAGAATGTAAAGGAAAATAAAGCTCACTCCACCATTGTGAAGGTTGAAGTTGGCAGAAGGAACAAATGCACCAGGTCATGACTTCCCAGAGTCACCAAGGATTTGGAACTACTCTGAGCAGAAGCTCAAACTGGATCAGCACACAATGTTGGTTAGTGGGGACCCATTTACAGGGCATAGACAGTTGCTCATCCCACTGCCCTTGTTGTATCCATTTCTACCAGAAAGGTGGTCCCTGGTTGTCAGTGGTGGCGATGCTGAAGCAGCAGGCTCTTGCAGAAAACACCAAGAAAAATGTTCACTTTCTGTTGCCTTATGAGGAGAAAGCCATGGTTGGAAGGTGTTTCCAAGGAGAGTAGACTCTTCTTCAATCAGGTGAGCATTTAAAAGATAAAGAAGGGTATGTGTAAAGAGTTGTCACTGTCCTGTTGGCTTGCTTCAGTGTCACTGTTACCAGTTTGGTGGTTAGTAGGTGTCAAATGTTTTCCTGAGTTGGGATAAGGATGACATTCTTACATTTGTGCTTGGAAGTGCTGACACCACCCTCAGACTAGCTTCTTGAGCGAGAATGTCTAAGTGCAGCAGATTTTTTTGTATTGATGTTGCAGCAGAACTTGTTTTGTTGCCTAATTTTCGTGGTTTAGAATGTGCGTGTCATTACCCTGCCTTGTGAGAAAGATGGATGGCATTTGTAGTTGTGCTGAGCTTTTTTCAGAAGGTGGCAGCAGCTTATAACTTATATAAAACCGATTGCTGCTAGATGTTAATGTCTGCCCGAGGCTAAATAACTACTTATACTTAATTTCACATTTCTTTACTGGCTCATTGTTGTGAGTGCCTCAGATTTCCTTTGGGTTGTAGAGTTGCAAATCTGAATTAATATTTAGGTTATAGTAATACTTAAGATATTTTTTCCTGCCTCTCATCAAAGTGAAGTTTTGGATGGTTGTTTTTCAAGCAGAGGGCATTAGAAATTCATAAAGGTATTTGCCAAGTTTTAGTTCTTTTTCCCTTTTCAAAGGATACATGCGTGGACCACAGTTTAATGTTCAAAACGTCCACTTCATCAAACATGGGACAGCTAAAGAGACTGCTAGCTTTCTTTTCCAAAAGTGGTGGTTAGACTACACATTCTTTATATCCAAACAATACCTGGCAGAGTAATACAGAGATTCAGAATTCATTAATATTCGTGTTTCCAACCATCTGTTGATTAGTTTCAATCTCTATTCATAATCAAAATTCATAAATTACTGAAACTATGGAAGTAAGATCTGAGTGCATCTGCTTTTTTCTTCTGTTAGTTATATTTTTTCCAAAGTAAGGGAATAACAGGGATTAAAAAAGCAGGGGACAGAAATGGAGTAGGATGGGAAAAAATGGAGAATGTAGAAAGGGAGCAGGAAGAAAAGGCAAAGTTACATCCACGTTTCCTCATCTGAGCTGCTTTTCTATGGAGTGATGTTTTCTTTTCTGTTGGAGAATATGTGCTCAGAAAAAGAAATATGTGTTCCTTTTCATTTGATGTCTTCCAGATGCTCTGCAAACAGTAAACACATAATGCAAATGTTATCTGCAGAAAACGTGTTGTCGGCATGATGCTATCATTAAACACATTTTCTCTGCTCCAGTTTGCTTGTGAGAATCTGTCGAGTAAACACCCATGATAGATACAAATCAGCTCAGATGCTGGAGTGGAGTGTTGATTGACAGCAGAGTTTGAGCAATTTGCCCACGAATGAATTGAAGTGATAACCTTTTCTTTGCAGCTTGAAGATTCAGGTTTCTGACCATGAGAGTGAGAGACGAGGCATTCCATACAAATTGCAGAGGATAGGGTGGTAAATGTTAGGAGTGGGAGCAGAGGAATTACAGGTATATAAATCAGTTTTTGTGTTGTGTCATTTTTCAATATTTCCCATCCCTCCCAAGCACAATTGTGTAATGCTCTGGTACCAGTGTTATGAAAACAGCAGGTGAAATAATTTTTCAAATTCCTAAATGAAAAAATGTAAATGTACTCGTGAAAGTGCTTCATATCATATTGATTATATGAACATCCCATGGTGATGCAAATTAAGAAGGTATGACCTATTATAGCTTGAGATGGTTTTAGTCCAAGTAGGTAAACAGTTTTTCTTGCCCTCTTTAAGGAGAGAAAAATAGCTAAGCCCTATCTTGGCGATGTGTGTGAGTGTGTATAATTGTGCTTGTCTTTTTACTGCTATATTTTATCAGTGTACAAAAAGTGAGAGATCTAGTGTTGGTAAAGTGGAATGTTATTTAACAACTCCCCCTCCTTTCTATATGGCTGACTGTAATTGTGCCTAACACAAAGCAAATATTTTACTACAACACAGGGAAGAAGAAAGAGAACAAAAAAAAAGGCATGAGACTGTTTTTAGAGACCCTTTCCTACTAACAGCAGTGGTAAGGATCGAGCTGAGACATCAGGTGATTACTTTAGCATTACATTCATACGTGCTGCGATTGCTTCTCTGCCCGGATACTGCATAATTGACTGCACAGCATTAGCCAGTCACCACGTGGTACCAGCACAGATACTCTGACGGTAAACGTGTGGAGGCTGTGCCACTGAGACAAACCTTTTTTTTTTTTTTTTCTTTTTTTAAAAAAACAACAACCTCCTTCTAAAGAGCAAGGATAGGTAGGGGTGAGAAGGGGGAAGCCATTTTTCTAGAGTGAAGTTATTAATTGTGCTTATTACCTGGTGTAAGGTGAAATTCACTGTTGAGAAGAGAGGTCACATAATGATCATGCTCCTTGCAGCTGAGGTATATTTTATTATAAAAGTGAACTGACTGTTTGATGAAAATCAAAATCAGGCAGGGTAAAAACAGAGGTAGGGTACAGCTAAGCAAATAAATCCTAATAGTCCTGACAGAATAGTACTCTTATTACCATATATCTTAGCTGGATCTTGGAAAAATACATTTCTTTTCATCTGAAATCCACTAAATACTCCTTCAGCATCCTTCTGGTCAGTGCAATAGCACTGACATCTGCTTCTTGGGGCATGAAGGCTGTAAAACTGCAGTCTGAAAGGTGAAGGACAGTTATTTTTTAAAAAAAATATTAAAATAGTTCTATGCGAAAGGGTTAGTTAGGGTTAGAGCTGCAGATTTTTCGAGAGAATTTCAGCCAGTTCTGTAGTAACAGGTTACCACTGATTTACAAACAGTAAAAATCTAATTTAATAGCCAGAGCCCAGGCTAAGTCAGGAGTAGAAAAAGTAATTTGCCTTCGAAACAGCACCATTAAGAGGGGAATGGTTGAAAGAATAAAAGTGAGTAAATAGTATGCATTTTTTTTTATAGTCAGCATATTATAACCTTTGAAGACACTGTCTCTGCTTATATTTGTACTGGAACAGAAGAACTTGTGCTCCAAGGTGTTAGCTAAGCAAAGATTTGTATAATCTGAGTCCACCACTCATTGAAAAAATTTTCTACTGCATATTGAAAATGTGGAAAACTATTTCATGTACTGACTGAATGTACATAACTGGCAGCTGAAATCCTTCATACTTGGGGTTGTTTTTTTTTTTTTAAAAAATACATGAAGCTTTGATATGTGTAAAACTACAAAGGATCACTTCCCAGAACGAAAATATCTAGCTGAAAAAATTACTCATTGCTATTTCAGCCATGCATTCTTCTGCAGCATGGTATATTGATAAAAATCAGTTGGGTAATATGCTCATGAATAGTGAGTCAATGGAAACTGGTGGCAGCCTTAGTGTTGATCAATAATGTCGAGATTTTGAAACAGGTTACAAAGTAATAGCATGCTTGCAGATGCCACTGAATTTGCAAACATAGTGGATGTGACCACCAACACCCCTTTTTCTGTTAGTAACCCCTTGTGATTTTCACAGAAAGAGCAAAAGCAAGCCAAATGTTTGGTCAATGGGAGCAGTTTTATGTGGAATTCTTCATTTATACACTCTGCATTTAGTGTGCTCCTCTTGAATGAACAGTTTTGAACTTCTTTGCCCTTCTTTCTTTTTTTTGGCAGTTTCCAAACTCTTCAGGGCTTTGGGAATGTTTGCAAGGGCAGCAGATCCTTTGCATCCTTACCGATCCTAAAGGAACACGGAAATATATTTATGATGATGTTAAAGTTACTGGCAACAGTAAAAATCATGAGCTGACCGGACAGCTTTATCTACAGCGGAAGAAGTCAGCCTTTTTCATTCCATTATTTTTAAGGCTTCCCTTTAACCTCCATTGCAGAAGACAAAATTCATTGTAAACTCAAATCTACTTCCATTTCATTCTGACACTTAGGTTCTCTTTTCCTTTCCTCGGGATGTTAAGCAGTAGAAATGAGTATAGCAACCACTGCATATAATTTTAACCCATTGTATTACAGCTGATAGATGTCTCAGTGATTTTTCTAAAGTGATTTCTTGGATGAAGCTTTTGTCTCTTAATGCTGAGAATGCATTGGCTAGTTTAATAAATCAGCTAGCACTGGAAAAATGTGCATTTTGATTCATTCAGCCACCCCAGTTACTGCTTTCCTGTTCTTCTACTGTCTTAAGTGCGTGCAGACATGACTAAGTGGAAAGAAAATAAAATTCATATGAAGAAATTCTGAAACTTAATGTTTAAAAGTACTCAAAGACTGTACTTAGGTTTTCATGTAATTTTTAATAACAGAAGTGATAGCTTATGGCCTTGCTGCATTGGTTTGCCTAGCTAGTATTTTGTCAGAGAAGTAGGACCTGATGTATTTTTCTGTTGCAGGCATTAAAAAATGAACCCATGATGGCTGCAAGCACAATGTTTTTTCTTAGTCTGAAGGTGTACATAGAAGATTGGCAGATCCCCTCTCTGTTCTGAAGAGCAGATCACGTAACTTGTCTTCCCAACTCTGACAAAAGTCTTCTGCTGGCTTTAGTTGTCTTTGGGTCAGATTCAAAACCTGCATCTCTTATTTGCAAATTGGAAATACTAATAGATATATACAAATGGAGAGCTGCAATAGAAAACTTAATTAATAACACATTTTGAGGCCATTGCATTGGGTAATTAGATGATGCAATTAAAAATATTATTATCTGTTTTTTCACTCAGTACAATCCAAATCCTCTTTTGCATGCTGAGCTGTTTGCCTTAGATTGCTGTATTTGCATATCTGTGGGGTTTTTTTGAAGAACTGTACAATTCTAGCAGTTCCCTTGTATTTCAGTTGCACTGTAGGTCTCACAGACAAATCTCTCCAGGTGAAATCAGTGATGTGGTTTAGTGATGTTCCTACTTTGCTACCAGTGGAGAAACAGGTTTTAGGTGTGTCGTAACTGGCCTGTTAATTGGAGTACTTATATGAGTTTTATCCCAAGCATTTTGCTTCTATCCTCATTAAAAAAGTCTTTCTGGACTTCAAAGCAGGAGTGCTGTTAAATTAACTTAGATGAGAGTGTGGGATTTTCTTTAAATTGGTCTGCAAATCACAGATTTTGTAGTGAAGCTTGAGGCAAAGTGACTTGAATGCAGATAATCCTCCAATGTTCTTCCCAGTGTTCTCCCGTATGTGTCTCAGAGGATGAATGTTTCCCTACAGGTGATGAACTTGGCTAGGCAAATACCACACAGGGTGTCAGCGTAAAAAATCACAGTAATTTTATCTCAGTTATCTGTCTTTAAATGCCGTCACAGTATATACATTGTGGTGGGAGAATACCTGGATTTTAGTTAGGCTTAGATACAGATTACCCAGGGTAATTGTGCAATGAAGATCACTGGTTGCATTAACCAAAAAAGGTCCTGAATATGACAAAGACCTTTTTTCAGGGAGTGTAGTTTCAAATTTTCCCCAACACTTTGGATTGTGTTATTATTTAATAAGCACCCATGGCTTGAATACCTATCTGAGCTATTGCATGTTAGGATTTCCAGAACTGACTGGTAATACTATAGAAAAATACTTCTAAAATTAGTGTTGCTTTTTTCTTTCTTCAAACGGCGACTTGAAATATTATGATAACAAGCATTTTCTCAATATTTCTACAATTCTTATCTGGGCTAATCTGGAAACCATTTACTTCAGACCCTCAGAAGCAACTCTCCTGAAGGTCAGTTCCACCAGGATGTGAAGGTTTCAGCAGGTTCATGGTTTGGCCAGAACAGTTTGTTGCTTCTTGTGTTTCTTGTAGAGAGAGAAAAAGGAAATATTTGGACTTGAGCAATATTGACATTTTGTATAAACACACATATATATATTTATATATATATTTATATATATGCTAGGCTGCATCAAAAGAAGCATGGCCAGCAGGTCAAGGGAGGTTATTCTCTGCCTTTAGTCTTGTGAGATCCCACATGGAGCGCTGTGTCCAGCTCTGGTGGCCCCAACGTAAGAAGGACATGGAACTGTTGGAGCAAGTCCAAAGGAGGGCCACGAAGTTAATAAAGGGACTATAGCAACTCTTCTCTGAAGACAAGCTGAGAAAGTTGGGACTGTTCAGTCTAGAGAAGCAAGGACTGCATGGAGACCTCATAGCACCTTCCAGTATCTGAAGGGGGCCTACAACAAAGCCAGAGAGGGACTCTCCATCAGGAACTTCACTGATAGGATGAGAAATAATGGGTTCAAACTGAAAGAGAGAAAATTTAGGTTAAATGTATGGAAGAAATTCTTTACTGTGAGGGTGGTGAAGGACTGAACAGGTTTCCCAGAGAAGTTGGGGGTGCCCCATGCCTGGCAGTTTTCAAGGCCCAGGTTGGATGGGACTTTGAGCAACCTACTCTAGCAGAAGGTGTCCCTGCCCATGGCAGGGGGATTATAACTAGAGGATCTCTAAGGTCCTTCCCAATCCAAACTATTCTATGATTTTATGATTCTATGATTCTATTTGCTCAAAGTACATTCCTACTTAACCAGACAGTGCTTCAGCCAGTATTGTGAATGAACACAGTTTCTGTGCATTATGCAGTATCCTTTGCACTCAGGTGGTTTTCTGTTTTCTGTTATTAGTATTGCACAGAAGTTATTTATATGTGAAACTGGGAAGCTGTGATTAGAAGCAGTGCAATTCACAGTAAGAGTGTATTAATTTTGTAACATGAAGCCATTTTGAAAGAGTTTCCCTGCACAGCCAAGTTATTGTGTAATGTGTATGTGCTTGACGCTTCTGGAGTTGAAAGCCTGCCCATACTTTTGCATCTCCAGCAGCTACAGAAAAGCCAAAGTACTAATCCTGAGCCCATATTACCAGTGTAATATGTTAGGTCTATAAGTAAGATGTCTTTTGATGGTAACTCATATTCCTGACTGGAACTCTTATCATATTCTGAAGAGTTACTGAGGTTTGCTATAGGATATTACAGAGCTACTTGATCGTAGAACTTTCTCACTGTTATTGTTTGATTATAAAGCATGGATACAGTGCCAGAGCTCTTTTGATAAAATGACTGCATTTATTTGTTATTCTAATCTAAGTAAGTATTGTAGAAGAGATATTGCTGGATCTCTTCCAGCGGGACCAGACTTCAACCAGTATACAGTCTACAAGTGTTCAGATTCCTAATACTTAAATAAATACTTGAATGCATACCTTTTCTTTTCCATTCTCCCTTCTCTCTCTAAAAACCTAAAGTCTTCTCCAAGGGCTAAGAAATCTGGCTGTGCGTGGGACAAATATTCAAATGTGTTGCTTAGTTAGATCAGCCTCACAAATCACACTGTTGGGTCTGTCCGGATTGGAATCTGAGGAATTTTCTCAGGTTCTGTATAAACTTCCTGCCAGATGGTATGGAAAGTTTGGATAGTGTGTGGGATTGACAGTTTATTTGAGAGGTAGATTAAAGTGATAATGGTATGTGATATAGGGTTTTCTGGTATCTTTGAAAAGCTCTCAGGAAAGTTTATGTACTTCATTTAATGTTGTTAAAAAAGACCTCTCCTCTCAGTCCTTAGCTTTTCCATTTCTGCCAGCAACTTTTTCAATCCAGAGAAGGCAACAATGTGTTTGCCCTCTCTTTTTTCCCAAGAAACAGGGCAGAAGAATCATGTAATTTAATGCTTATATTAATTAGTAAGGTAACCACATTATAATAATATTTTATTTTTTGTAATTATTACTCAACTCTTGTTTTCAGGAAAAAAATATTAAGGTAATTTCCATACTTTGTAGAAAATTCTTTAAGATCCTGCAGCAAAACTCTCATTGGTGGAAATACATTTTCATGAGTAAGCATCCTCCTAGAAAATAATAATATAATATTTTTTCAAGAATTTCACAATTAGCCAGTTCATGTTTTAGTTACAGCATGCATGACAAAGAGGGAAAAACTTTACTGTTTTTTGTCAGCTATGGTATTAATAGGGCTTTTCAACTTTGTTTACTCACTCTTCATGAGCTGTTGTTGAAACTACAAGTCTGAGAATCATTTTCTTGGAACTACTCCCTATTCAGTGTGTCATGAGATGGAATAACATCTCAAGATAAAGACTGCTTAAAATCTGGGATTTGACTCTGTGGTGTCTGAGTCTTCCAGGGCCTCCTATGAGACTCTGGATATTCTCTCTTTGTCTCTCCAGTGGTCTGACACAGAAAGGAATGGCAGATGTGTTACACATTTAAGAATTGTTTAAGCTTTTGTAGGCTGCTTGGTCTGTATTACACACCTACCCTTAGTCTGACATTGCCTTTGGTCAAGGTAGCACTTAGTCACATGCCTATTCGTAACGGAGTTTGGGATCCTGCCATATTTTGCATCATTTGTTCCTTGTTTACAGCAAATTTATCCTCCTATTCCTTTAAGCTGTTTCAATTATTTATTAATCTGTGTATTACTTTAAACGGCTTAGCAATAGCCTGCATGAATACCCAGTATAATTTTCTCCTGTAACAAAACTGCCAAATCCTCGCAATATATTGCCCAACTGCCACCCTGCTGTGCCCCAGTGAGCTCATGGCCTTTCAACATCCAGGCAGCCACGCTAATCCAGGCTGCCTTTCCAAACCCAGAGACATTGGGAACATACCTATGCAACTGTTCAGCTTTAGAATTTGAGAAGTAGCATGTTCAGTTTTTGTTTATTTATCTGAGATTTGGGGGGGGGTGGGGGATTTTTTGCAATTACAGGATTTAGCACATATTAGACAATATACTTAAAGGGACCATCTGCTTAAACAACTTCCACATTTGATAGTTTTTGAACAGTGGCATGACTTTCCAAGTGAATTCCTAGGTACCTTTTACATCCTAAAGAAAATCCTCAGTGCAATTCTTGCAGTTATTTCCCTAGGATATCCCAGTTCTAGATCAGTACACTGTGTAAATGGAGCCTGATCTCTTGAAAGAGTCTGATCCTGCACTTTGAGAAGTAGCTTTAATTTGTACTAGAAATAAATCTGCATTCCTTATACCCCAAGTCTGTATATTGACTAGTCATTGTGCCCTATCTCTCTTAAGCAGGACACAGACCTTCTGAATCTTCTCTCCTCCCCTGCCCCAGGTAATATCACACCTCATTTTTCCCCAGCAGGACACAATCATTTTATTCCTTTTTCACCTGCCCTCACTTCCACTATCTTCTACAGCACAGGCTACCAAACAGGACAGAACCCTTCCACCACTTTTACTCTGCCTTCCTCTGCACTTTGGGATCAGTTCTCCCAGTGAGATCTCCATACTCTGCTTTCCCTTTCATGCCCATATCTTTCTCCCAGGTAAATGTGATCTGGGTTTAATTCTATTTGAAACCCCAAACCCTTATTTGATTTATTCTGGTTATTCAAAAAGAGGAGAGAGACTTTCTGGGTGTAAAACCTTTATTATATACAGTACTGTGGTAGGTAAAGGAATATATTAACATACCAAGATCGTGAAAAGGCTGTGTTTTGCCTCCTTCCCTCACTAAGGTTCCAGAGCTGTTGCACTACTTCTTGTCTAGCTAAAAGAAGTTCTTCAGAACTTTGATTACATTAAAATAATGGGATAGGAATTTAGAAATTTCATTTGATAATTTGCCACACCTTTTATTGAAACAAATCTTGTGATTCATTTGGGGAAGGACAATATGGCACTTTTATCCTGGTCTGCTCTGGAAAAACATAGATCGAGATCGGAGCTTTCTGCATCCCTTCTCTGGACTTGGATGTGGATTAAGCTTGCCATAGTGTGGTGAGGTGCTCAAGAAAACTTCAGTTAAGCCTGACCATCTCCAGCTCAGTCAAGCTGAAGCAAAGGAGCAGAAACAGCTTACTCAGCTCTTGAGTCTTTGTGCCTTAAATTAACTTCTTTCTGCCAACGCTTTTGCACCACCCAGCTCTGCCCCTTAGCCTGTACCTAACCATACCTTACAAACGTGCACAGTCCCACCCCAAACTTTTATAGGAAAACCCGTACATTGTCCTCCAGATGCCCTCTAGCGCGACTTTCACACAAAGTCACCCTGTCCCCCAAACAATCAAAACACTCCAAGAGCTGGGGCAGCCTTACACTTGCCTGCACAGCACAGCTGTGTTGGCATGAGTTAAAGTAGACATGACTTTGAAGGCTGGATGTGAATGTGGCATTTATTGTACAATTGGGTTCCCACTGGGAGAAGAGCAGATACAGGACCTGATTAGAGACACAGAAAGAAGATGCTTTGAAAATGAGGGGAATGACAGGACTCTCTATTGGAGGGTAAAATTTTGTGGTTCCCTTGCTTCACCCTCAGTTTGAGTGCTGCAAAAAGCCTGCATGTCTGGGACATGGTTAAGCACCTCGTCACTGTTACCCCAGCATGCTGGTACCTGAAGCCTGCAGGCAACCTGGAATTCTAGGTCAGGGTTGAGCAACCTCTCAGTTCTTACCAGGGTGTCCTCTTCTACATGTTTGGCAATTCTGGCACATGGAGAATGAGTGCTCTATTATCCTTCATGTGGCTTTTCATTTTAGTTTCTTCGTAGTAACATCCAAGTACAAGTCTGAAGTGATAGATCTGCTATTTGTCACTAACAGCTCAGCCTCATGGCTCTCTTGGGGAAAATTGTGTGTTTGGAGCAATGCTTTGTTTTAATAGGGTTTTGTTTTTCCTTTAATAGGGTTTTATTTTTGTTTTATATATAAATGAGACAGACATATATATTTGTGTATATAAATCTATATAAATGTACTTAACTTTTTATTTCTTTCAGGGAAGAAGAAGGCAAGGCTCAAGAAGGATGTCTTTTCATTCTGGAAAGATGGAGGATGGTAATATTTAAGGTGGTTCTTGGTGGATGCAAGAGTTCATCCTGCAGCCTGAGGGTCTGTCCTGAAAATGATATTAACAGGTGGACTTTATGCTCACAGTGGAAATTGCCACTTTATCTTAGGAATGGAGTTGTAACTGCAGTTCTTATGTCCTATATAAATGCATGAGAAACTGTGCTATCCCTCCCACCAGCTTTTAAATAACATCGAAAAACTCAGAATTACTGTTAAAAAGTCTAGGCCCTTGATAACCATCATCAGATGAGATGCTGCCAGTGGTAAAAAAGTTATCAACTGGCTCCACTGGTAGGCTGAAATTAACTTCAATATGAGTTGAAAGAATTCCTAAAAAAAAAAAAGGCAGATTTGCATTTGAGGCATGAACTACCTGAGAGTGAGAAAAGATTGCTGTAATACATTAAAAGAAGTGTTGAGTGTCTGTCCTTGGACATTGTAATTAACCTATATGAGGCCAGAACTACATACATGAGCAGAGAACATCCAAGCTATTTGTATACTAGGCAACTTATCTACTTTACAAGCAGCCATGCAGCACCTTGTGCAGCACCTCTAAGTATAGACATTAAAATCCTTCATTTAAATGGTGATTGTGCAATCTGTAACTGCATTATACTGCTGTAAGATGTCTTTACCATGCTCTGTATTAACTCCATGCCCACTCACTCCTCAGTGGGCTCTGAAAAGACAATTCAAACAAGTTTTATTTACTGTTGCTTCATACTTCTTCAGCACAATAATATGCCTTGTTACAGGTTAGTAAGCACTCCCTGCTCATCTGGTACTAATAATAATGTTCCCTATTGAATTCCAGTTATCTCTGTCAATCGCCAGCTTTGTGATCATTGTCAGAGACCTTTTCAAAAGTCCTGTCTGAGGCACTGCGTTCAATCCCCTTCGCATGGAAATTATGTTGCATGTGTAGGATTCTGTGATGCAAAATGTACATGTTAGCACTTTTACCTGCACTGGAGATGAAGATGTGGATCTGAGCTCGACCATGTGCACTAACTATAATGTTGAAATTGCTTATCATTATCCACAAATGGAAGTGTGAAATTACAGGATTCATCATTTGCACTATACTGAAAGGACATACAAAGTGGGTGTGAAGTGAAATAGGGTTTTTCCCCTTATGCTTAAGAAATATATTTTAGAAATACTTTTACTTTTAGGTAGGCCATTTTGTATACCATGTCTTGGACAAGTGCATGAAAATCAAAAAGTGGCCTCTGCACATCTCTGAAGTTCTGGAGATAAATGATCTGCAGAAAGTTTTGCTAGTTTGTGGAAGTTTCAATTACCTGGTTACTTAGTCTTGATAGGAATTAAGATACAATCTGGTGCATAAGAAACATGCAGCATGTCTTTTTATCTGCTTATCTATCCTCCTGTAGAATCCTTTTTGCTGACACTACCTGCCTGAAACCCCAAACCATGTTCACAAGCTCCATGCAAATGTGTTGGCAAACTGTGTGTTGCCCCATGGTTGATGGGTTTTGGGAAGAGAAGGTTGCAGCCAGAGCCAGCTGGCTGACTCCTACAATGGCACACAGGCAATTTCTTAAAAAGACTGAAAAATGTGCAGTTTTCTCTGGTTTTACCTATCCATTGCTAGTAAAGAAGAGTGTATGGCAGTGAACATAGAAGGGCTACAGTCATAAAGATAGATGAGGCTCTATACAGAACAGGAAGTAGATGAACCTTTCGTTCATAAAATCTCTTTAGACCCACAAAATATGAACTGTATTTAGTATTCCAGACTGGGCAGTTACATGCTGAGGCTTGAGGCTGACTGTGTGGGATCAGGTGGCACTGTCCCCTCCAGATGTGTGTGTGTCTGTGTGTGCAGGGGAAGAGGCCCTGAGTGTGCAGAGAGGGTTTAGGCTGCATCCCCCAGAGGGGTAGACACTACTCTGGCTCCTATGTCAGCAGGCGTCATGATGTTTTTAGGGGTGCATCTGGGGAAAGATGAAGGACATGCAGCCTCTGCCTAGCCCAGAGCACCTTTGTCTTAGGGACAAGCAGAGGGCTGATGTGGGGCGGGGGAGAGCAGAGCCTGCTGGAGGTGCTTAGCAACTGTTCCAGGATGTTTCTGTGATTTTAACAAATCTAACTGCCCCCAGCAAAGCCCTGCTGCATACAGCTGTGCATTTGCATGCTGGCCCACAATAAGATGAGCCCCATGTGTATGTTTTTCTTGAATCATCTAGTGTTATAAATCCTACTTGGATTTTTGAAGAGTCCATTGACTTCCTGGAGTTCTGGGGAAAGGAAACAGCCTAAATATGCCTTAACCACAGACTTTTCATAACTGCAAAACACTCAGGTGTAGATCAAAGGCAGTGGAGGACAGGCATTAGATACGTGCCAGTGCCAAAACAAAGTGGGAAAAAGCCTGCCATAATAATTACAGTCAAAAACTGAAGGAGATCAACACCACCTCTGTCTGTGCATCTCATATCAGTACCTGCCATCACAAGCTGGGCAGATTCGTCTTTACAAACCACCTGAGAAACTTCATGTCTGGCTCTGAGGGTGCCTTCCCAACACAGGCAGTCATGCCTCCACCGTCTGGGGCGCTAGACAAAAATGCACCAGGCCTCCCCCTTGGACAGGCACACAGCTTTCCTTCCAGGAGGCATCCAAAGGAAAAACACAGATGGGGTAGGCACAGAGGCCTGGCTTGAAAAAAAACAGTCAAGAAAACAATGAGCAGGAGACTCAGCATCTTCAATAGTGTGTCCCAAAGGAAAAGGTAAGCTGAAGTTAAGGGTTTGGGTGTTTGTTTGCATCTGCTTGGTAAATAATGCCCTAGATATGAAGGATAAATTCAGAGGCCACTCTGTTTTTTCCCCCTGGTTTGTGAAAGTGAGGAATTCATCACAGCATATCAAGTGGCTGAGTCATGAATCAGAAGACTTCAGCAGCAGATTACAGCAATAAAAAAAAATAAAATTAAGCATTTACCATCTCTGAAACAGGGACTTTCCAGAATGTTAGGGAGTCTTCATTATTTATGCTGCACAATTAAATATTCAGCATTTCCTGCTAAATTTAGGTTATTGAAGTAAACAATGATGCATAAGGGCAGAACTGGACAATTCCATTTTTAGGTATTAATAATTCAGAACCATATTTGAAAACAACAGAGGGATATGTACAATACATCATAGAAGTTTTTATTATATCCACCCACTACCTATCCACCCACACAGAGAACTGGATACCAGTTCTACTTGGAAACAATATAGCACCATCATGTCTTAGGCTTCTTTCTGTATACAGATATACAGGATACATTTACAAGAATGCAGTGGTTTATGTTCAGCTGGATGACTCATTCTTTTTTCCTGCAACCAAATGAGCCGCTTATTACTTAAAGTTGGTATTGACAAACATTCATGCTTAGGATAACAGAAACTGTGTTTATCAGATTACATGAAAATAGAGAAAACTGGATTCTGCCATGGGGGAAATATTATTCTAGAATACAGCTCTGTCATGGAGCTCTCAATTTTAGTATTACCTTTAAACTCTGCATACTTTTGTTTAGTACATTTTTAGGCATTATTTATCTTACTGTCACTTAAAGGGGTGTAAAACTCTTTTTGCTTTGGGACCTATCCATTAAAGTCCTTATACAATACTGGCCATTACCTGTGTGCTCCCTGTCACTGCCTCTGACACCAGTGCAGCCACAGCACAAAGAGCTACATGGGTTGTGTGGAAAGGGAAGAAAAGGAGAGGCAGTTGGATGCATCTCTTAGGTGTGTATTCCTATTGCAGTCTAGGGTTGTGGTTTTATTTAAGGGCTGATACCTTTCCTGGCTTTCAGCAACTTCAAGACTGATTTAGCTCAAGTGAAGGAGGCTTCCGAGTTTTTTGCTTGCCCATGGTGCCAAGCAATGCCTGCAGAGACGTAAGTAGCACTCCTGCTCTATTGGCCTCAGAACCTCCTCACCCCAGCTGCCCCCTGCAGGTTGTACCAGGCTGAGGAGGGATGCACATAAGACTGAATTTCACCTTTCTGGAGATCAGTCTAAATGCTGCTCCATAGACACTGTATAAGAGATTCAACGAGAGACTTAATAACATAAGGATTCAAATTGAACCCGGAGGGAGGAGATGAATTTCCAACCAGTAAATTCCAGCAAGGGACCAAATTAGGCAAAGACCTAAGATATACCTCAAGTGAAAGAGATAAACAGCTCAGTCCTTTCAATGAAATTGTTTCAGGTTTATTCAGGTGAAATGAAGATAAGAAATTGCCTGGAAGGAGCTTGCTTTATTTTATAGCTATCTGGTTATTTTTTCTGCTGCCCAGACCATCTGTTCCATTGGTGGATATGTCATCATTCGCACACCCACTGAATGCCAAATTAATCCAAGTCACACAGCTTACACCTCCCTTCTGACTTAGACCAAACTATATTTTATTCCAGCATAAAATAGGCTTCAGAGCTAAGTTTGCCTCACTCACTTCCAAGGAGGAAAGGATGAGCTTTGGCGCTCACTCTAATCCCTTCAGAGAACACCAGAACTTTTGTAGTGGGTCCCACCTCAGCTTATCATTACTGGGTGATAATGGATGCACATCAAGAAAAGGAATGCAGGAACAGTTCAAGGACACAGTCATGCTGCCAGACCCCTCTCACACACTGCCAAGATCTGCATCTCTGGAAAACTCTGAGTCTCTGTATACAGTAACTCTCAACAAATTCCCTTTCCAGGAGCCTTTTAAGCCCACAGAGACTTTTTGTGCCCACAGTCTCCTGTGGCAATAAGCTATGCAGCTGAACTGTAGTTTAAAGAGTTACTGCCTTTTGCTTTATTTGAAACTATCACTATTGATTCCATTTGATGTTATACTGGAAGACCGTGAACACTTACTCTTCAGCTGCATCCTTCTAGTCACCTGAGATTGTTTAGATACTTATCATGTGCCCTCACTGGTTTACTGTTCTCCGAGACAGAAGACTCTTGATCTTGTTGATGATTTCTCACATCAAAACCATTACAGACTTTGGAGCATCTTCATTTTTTTCCCCTGCCCACTGTTTTGAACTGGGAGGACATGGGCTGAACATCAGACTATATTCAAATGCAGTCACAGAAGTAAATCTGTACAGGGACCTCATGGTATTTTCTGCTTTGGTCTTAATTTCTTTCCTAATATTTGATTTCCTTTTTTTAATGCTACTGAGCGCTGAGCTGACATTTTCATAGACCTCTCTATAATAACGTCAAGATTGCTTTCCACTGTAGTAATGGCTACTTTGGAAACTATCACTGCATATGTATAGCTGAGCTTTTTTTCTCCCTTGTGCATTGCTTTACATTTATCAATATTGAATTCAGCTGCATTTTTATTTCCAAGTCATTCTGCTTTATGACATACCTTTGCAGCTCTTAGCAGTTGGCTTTAAATTTACTTTGAATAACTCAGTATTATCAGCAAACCTTGATACTGCACCTCATCCCACTTTCCAGGTCACCTAGGACTACATCAACCAGTGTTTACCTGTAGGGATACACTGTATATAATATGGAATAGTAACAATATATAATACAGTCCAGTGGGACTCCACTGGTGATCTTCTTCCAGTGACTTTTATCCTTTTTGTCCTATCTTCTAGCTATTTATTTCTCCCTCCATGAGAGTACATTCTTTCCATCTCATTGTAGCATAACTTCTTTACCTTCAGGCATGCTTTGTCCCACTGAAAATGCAGCTTAGTGACTTCAAAAGGAACTTGAGCCTCAGTTGTATCCAAAAGCAACTGAGTGGGACACTGCAGATAGAACCAAACTGACTCTTTTTTTGTCAGAACCCAAAAAATTTAGTCTCTCTCAATGAAAATGAAAGGATGTTTTGAGGCAAACTGCTGCTGCCCAGGCATGCCCCAAAGATGTTCATACTCAAACTGTAGATGCCCACTGACATCTACAGAAACAAAGAGTGCACCTGTTTGTAAAGATCTAGATTTGCTCCATGTTTGATTTGGGATTCACTAGAACTTGCAAAAGCTTCCTGACAGTAAAAGAATATAATTACCTGTGCTTTGGGGAGTGGATTTGTTGATCTGAGTTTATGTCAAGTGTCAGGGAGACTGTGGCCTGCAGAGATGAGGTCACTGAAATGTGCAGTTGGGAGACAACTGTGGGAGATGCTGGCAGATTTGCAGACCTGGGAGGTAAACAGTAATGATGGCCTTGGGAAGAAAGGGCAGTGGAGACAATTATCAAGTGAGAAATTTCACAAGCCAGTTCTGTACTGAATGCCAGTGCAGCAGTGATTTAATGTTAGGGGCAGTCAAATAGCAACAAAATATATTTGAAAATATGGAATTGTGAGACTAAAGGGTAAATACACAAATGTCACATAGGACTCATTGTTACAAGATATTGTCAAAATGGCAGTTTTATTGGAGTTCAGATTTAGCATGGACTAAATCAACTTATGAAGTGGCAGGTTTGCCTTTTCAACTCTGTTATGGATGTTATGAAACAGCTTTCTCTAGTGATCATTTCCATTTACCCCTGCCCCATGTCTCCTTGCCTAGTCAACTGTGTTTTTGTTATGCCCATTCATTCACTTAAGTCTATATTAATTTCCAATGGCTTTTTATCCTTTTCTTGACAAAAAGTATTCTGTACAAATTTTCATCTTTTACTTTAAAAAATTTGGATATTGCACGCAGTCAATTCTTTGGGATCCTCTACTGAATGGGCTTGATGTCCTAGTTCCCCTCATTTATCAAAGTTGGCCTTTTGGCAGGGAAGTACCTCTCTCACCTTCTGTCTAACTTAAAACTAGGTCCCTCCACTCAAAATATTAATGCATTTAAAATAAAATATCACCAGAACACAGCAGGATTGAACTCCCTAGACTGGGGTATGAGTCAGGGAGGGTTAACAATGAGTAAGGCTGGTGAAGGCTAACCCATTACTTGTAAATGAGCCAGCTCAGTTGCAACCTATAGAAGGGAATGGGGATTTTTTTGATTCAGAGAGTCTGTCTGTGACAAGGGAGGTAGTCAGAAGGAAGCCCATGGTGAGAAAGGTGGGAAATTCCTGTTGCTGGAGCTGCAGACAGCAGTGATGCAACACATCACCTCCTTACTGACAGCACCTACCTCTCTGACAGCAGGGCTGCAGGGCTGTGCAATAAGGCAGCAAAACCTGTGTCTCAAAGAGGTGGCTGCTTTAATGCCACTAGTGATCTAGTGTAACCTACAGTGACCAGCTATGGCCAAACATGGTCAGAGAGGGCTGAGGAAAGGAAACAAAAGTCCATCAACATATCCAGATGAGAGAAAAGTCTTAGAGAACAGAAATTGGAGACAAAAAATCTGGTACCAGGGCCCCAGGGACACGTGCAGCTCTGACAATCCCTGCCAGTTCCCTGGGGCTCCCCAGAGCCCAGCACCCCACGTCAGCCCCCAAGGCCACCAGCCCCTGCCTCAGCCGTGCTGCAGGGCCAGACTCCAGCTCCCCACAGCCCTGTCCAGCCACAGGCCCTGTCAAGCCAGGTGCACCTGCAGACCTGGCACATCCTGTGTGTGCCCATCCCATGGAAGATGCTCAGGACTGGGGCTGCTTCCTTCTGGCTGGAGTTGGGAGGACCCGTTCTGCTTTCTGTCCCCTTGTGGCTTGTGAATGTCAGTGTCTCCAGGCTTGAGAAATTTGGTAGGTGTCTGTGTGGAGTACACAAGGTATTAACTCACTCTGCAAGAGCTGCAGGGAAAAGCAGCCATCCCTGATAATCCATATAGTGTGCAGATAAAGCCACAGAGCTCTCCTAGAGCATGTGGCATTGGGATAACAGTGCAGGCACAGTGCTCCAGCCTGAAGAGATGACTGCAAGACACTGGAGTACAGTCAGTCACAGGATGATACTACAAGAGCAATTCTACAGCTGGCTGTCTCCAATCCAAACATTAGACTGAACAGACTTTTTTGTCAATAAGAAGACAGATGTTCAGGTGTCTAAGCCTTTCATATGAGGCTGAATAAAACCTCTTGAACACAAATATTTGCCATTATTTAAGATGTACATTATTTGTGTCCCTGTGGTTAACTAGGAAGCTGCGTAAGACAGCAGGCAGAGAATTTTCTTGGGGTTGACTTTTTGTCAGACCTTTCTGAGCAAAACACAGTATGAAATCATTTCCAATTGCAAAATGTTCCTGAGTATTTTTTGTCATCTTTGTTTCTGCTCAGGTGTCACCAGGGTTTTTCGCTGTCTGAAAGGATCTGAGAAGTAGATTGCCACAGTGGAAATTCAGTCAAGCCAGGTGCACATGGCAGCAAGAGAGGTGATGAATCCTGTGTTACAAGGATAAATGAGGTCAGGATTCACAAAAGAGAAGCAGGTACTGCTGAGCCACAGACATTCTGGTCCTGTTGCACTCTTCTTTAACCTGGATATTGTTGTATGGTTTGCCCTAGCCTGGACTGCTGCCACTGCATGTTTCTGGCAGCACAGGGAGAGGGGGAAACCTGTATGTTAGATTTTGCAATGGGTACTTGTTCTTGGAAACCGATTCTTGTTTTCTCAATTTCATTGAATTTGGATGCCACTTAAGAGTTAATAATATCTAAAGCTCCACTGAGAAGCCAAACATTTCTTGCTGAAGAACACCCTCACTTCCTATCAAACAAAGCAGTATGGATAGCGAGCATTTTTTCAACATGATTTCTGTGATTTGAGAGAGGAATTTACAGACATTGGAGAACAATGTGCAAAAAGGGATCAAGGCTCTCTTATGATCAGTGCAATAACATAAGCATCCAGCAGTCACTTCAGGGAGCTGACACACAATGCTACAGGTATCATGTTTGTATCTCCTTGAGGAAGATGTTTTTATATATCAGGGTTTCCTTGGGGTGGGGGAAAAAAAAGAGAAAATGCCTGTGCACAGAGAACTGTAAGCCAGAGGCCTTCAAAATTTTATTAAAGAGAGGCCTTCAATGGCCAGAGCATCTAGCAGCTGGCCTTATAGAAGAGTGTGCAGTATTTTTATTCAATAGATGTTACATTGAAAATGGACTTTGGGAAAGGTAGCATGTAAAAATCTCCCAGGGGAATATGGTCCTAAGGGTTAATAAAATCTTTTTATTTTCTATTGATGTTTATGTGCTTCAAAATGGCTAACTGTTGGTTTCATCCTAAGTGATGCTAGACCACTGAAAGCAAGCAGTGCTTTTGTGAGTCTTATCAAAACTCTTGTCCTTTTGGACAGACTGAAAATAGAAAGAGAATTGCAAATTTTTTTTTATAATAAACATTTCATGGCTCTCAAGCTGATTCTCAGTGGGTGGAAACAGGTAGCAGTGCAGAAAATAGTCTGTTACTGGTAACTGAACAAATGTAAATATAGATGCAGAGTATAAAAGCTTTCTGGCAAATGTAGATCTGGTTCCTAAGATAGAAATGGCAGCACAGCAAAGCAGAGCTGAAGTCCATCCATGCAGGTGTGCCGCCTCTGAAGGAAACCCAGTATCAGCAAATTCATCTGTAGAAAGCAAACAGAATGGCTTTCTGTCCCTGCTTCAGTTTGTGTGTGGGCTATTAAGACTGAAGGGGGAATTATGTGATTCAGGCACAATATGGAACTGCCTGACAGATTGCAGACAGATGTAAGCTTGCTTTGCCTGTGCTCTACACTGACTGAAGCTCAGCTAATGTATTCTGTTTCTCTGTCAGGCTTATTGCATCAAGCTCAGCATTGTGCTGATAATGCAGTCACGTGGCTTCTGCATCCAAACTGGCTCGCTTCCTACCAGCTTGAAGCAAACTTGCATCTGTCTTCACAATATGATGTAGACATAACCTTTTAACAGGCCAGCACTTCTCAGCCTGCCTAATGTGGAGCTGGGACATGCTCAGAGCAGAAGGAAAAGGATCAGAGGTTGTTCAAACTCTTTGAAGTAGAAGGGATTTGAAGATACATGGCAGTACATAGGCAACCTTGAAGGGGTTACAGAGAGTAGGAGCAGATGGTGTCTTGATTGACAAGTGGAGGTGCTGAGCATCTAAGTATACCAAACTAACTGTGTCCCTGGAAGCAGAAAATTGAATAGTGTATATTTCACTTAAGCTTGTTACTATGGCTATTCCCAGACTAGCAGATTACACCCGTGTGTGACTGTCCCTCTGTATTTCTGTGATGTGTTCCCTACTTGTGATAAAGAGCAACCAAACAATTTGATTACTGCCATGCTGATACAGATGCTTCGAGATATTTCATTTGGACACAATATGTCATTTTGTCATAAAAAAGGAAATATGAATTGCTCCATAAATTATACTGATTATAAGTCAGAGCATAGCAGGGACCAGTGAGATGGCTAGAGAATGTCAGAAAGAATATACCTACTTCAGAGAAGGAAAAAATATAACCCTTTCATTTACAGTATTAATCAAGATTTCTATATGCACTCACAATTAACCCTTAAGTGCTTTTTGCTTTAAATTTGAAACTTCAAGTAAGAGCTGTTTTCTTTTAAACTTTATTTAAAAAAAAAAAACAACTTAAATAGAGAACAAGATTCTGATGGGCTCTAAGTGCCCTACTTTTCTATAAGTCTCATTTTGTTTATGTTTAGAAGAGCTACCTGTACAGCAGTTATGGTAAAGACAAAAATATTGGGTAGACTCAAATTTCCTCTTTTTCCTAAACAGTGCACACCATTCCTATAAAACGCAAATGGATTTTTCCACTTTGCTATTGTCCTAATATGTATTTTTTACTATATAATGGAGATGTTTTGCTAAGCTTAGGCAAATTTTATTCAGTGTCAAAATGGGTATGTCCAGCTAATTTTCCAGAGAAAAAGATGTAATAAGTGAAAACATTTATAATCCTAACAATTGATGGAAATGAAAACAGTAATTCCTGCCACAATAGAAATGTGTATGTGTAGAACCTAACCACCAGTGAAAACATTAAATTATTCACTTGGATTTATGCTAAGAAAGATTGACACAATTTAGCAATCATTTCTTTTATAATGTTAATATAAAATTGCAAATATAGTTATTTATGAGGCCCTATATTTAATCTTGCATTTAGTTTGTAATTTACTGTTTAAAATTAATACTTGTCATGCCTCATAAAGTTTGTACACAATTAAGCTTTTTCCAGGACCTTCACTCATTGACCAAAATGCCCCTGTCCTGCTTTCCACTGTGGCACGACTGGCTCCTGTGCCTGTTGCTGTTCTGAGATTTCTAGTGTAGAGATGCTGACTGTTTTTACCTCCAGGTGACATTTGTAGTCTTGTGTGTTGTTTAAACCAAAGGACCTTTTCTATGAATAAAAGACTATATTAGACTTCTGTGAAGTTAACACAGGTGGTTTAGTACCAAGGAGAGCATTCAAATAGTGTAGCTCTTGGGTGTTCTGCCAGATTGCTGTTACATTCTTATTTCAATTTTTATGAAACTCTTGCAGATAAAGATTTGGTTTGAGATAACTTCTCTGAAAACCCAGAAGGACTTCTGAAGATTGTGATGATTTTACATGTGATTTATGAAGTAAAAACTTGCTTTTCAGTTTTGTTTTAATTTCCTCAAGCCTCTGTTGTGGTGTCTTATGCAGAGTAGTGTGAATATATGGTTTCAAGTCTTCAAAACCACAGCATAATTAGCAATGTTTCCTAACCAGTTGAACAAGTCACCTCCCACCTGAATACTGGAATCATTGCTTCTTCACTTAAGAGAAAGTGTGAAGGGTCCATACTTTGGTCCCACGGAAATTTTATCAACCAGTAAATGAAAAGAGAGCCTTGCTTGCTGCAGCAAAGCAGCCCACAGTAGCAACATTTGCTGTGTTGGAGATGTGCTCATGCTTCTCCTTCAGAAGTTGCCATCTACAAGCAGTTGCCTTTCTGAGTGGTGAGAGATGGATGTCCTAGAGAAATACTTTTAAACTTTTAATAATCTTATGTCAAGACCACTGTAAACAAAGTGGATTCATCCTCTACTACTTCAGTTAAATACTCCACTACTTCCTCAGATACTCCAGTCTTGAACTGCCATTAACCACTAGAAAGACTTTCCTAAAACTCATTGAAATCTTTCATGCTGTAACATAAAACATTACAGTTTTGTCCTATCGTCAGTCACATGGAAATTTATTGATTCAGGTTATTTTGCAATAATCTTTTAAATATTGGAAAAAATTCTTACATCCCCCATTTTCTAAACTAAATAACACTGTTTTTCTCATAACTTCTCCTCTTGCATTCCCTGGACTTTTTTCAGATGATCTCCATCTCTCCTAAAACCTGTGATATATACAGCTGTACACAGAACTTTAGCTGACTGCCTATATACACTGCCCCTGCCTTTACAAGGCTGTCTTTATTCCTGACATGTTCAGCTCTGAAGTTACATCAGTAAAACACATACCTACAAAACATAATATGGAATACATAACAAAATGTATGTAGGACAGAAAAGTAAGGTTCTGTAGCAATCTTCTTTGTAGGGTTTTTTTTTAAGGGAATGCAGATACACAACTGAGATCTTTCAGTCAAATAAAAATGTTAGTAACTGATGAGATGTACAGGAATGGATGATGTATATAGAAAAGGTGAAACGCACTAACTGGCTTTGGTGTAAAGCTGGTGCTGAGCAAAATGTGGCAGCAGGAGTGAAGCGTTTTGTAAGACCCTGGGGCAGGTATAAGGAAGTAGAATATGATGTGGAAATGCAAAGGAAGCTAGTTAAGGGACTTAAGAGAATTAATATGCCTACCATTCAGTACCCAGCTCATTTAGAGAATTTCGGGTGATTACACATGAAACATTAAATTCTTTAATCTTATTCTAAGCAAACTTACACAGGTATCAGTGTGTTTTCCCTTGCTTCAAAGTTGGAATATCTAAATACTCAGGACTCCAAACTTGGTTACTGAAAAATAGCTGAGCTGACTGTAGAGAATAAGCCTTACATTACCTCTCAGTAAGTGTTTACTCCTTGAGCCATGTTTTAGAGGAAATGGAAAATACCCACAGGTTAAATGTTTCCTTGCACTTCATCTGGATGTATGCTAGGAGATCGTAAACTCAAGCTTTTCTGAGTTCAAGTCAGGAGAGCATATTCCTGTCTCTGTCACTGAACAATTAAAAAGAACCAGTAAATCTCAAGTCCTTCTCCCCTTCTTAGCCAAGGGGGTGAAATATGAGTGTTAAAACCAGTGACCAGAGAGAGAGAAAGTGATAATAGTGTTCAGAAAAGGAAAAACAGTGCCAAAAGCAAGTTATAATCATTTCGCTTTTCCTGATTTCTTTGATGCAAAGCTAGTTGTGGAACAGGGAAACAGTCTAGGGGGACAGACTCTGACGCAGCAATAGTTTGCCTGAAAGGAATCTCCTTCTTGCTTTCCCCAGTTCCCTTCTCTCATGCTTTTCTGACAGTTCACAGATTAGTTCACTGCCATAAGAAATGGGTCATCTCAGCAGCATTGTAGCAAATGCAGCAGAGCAAAGCAAAGACTTGGGCTTCTGAGCCTTCCCAGCTCACTCTGGGAACCAAAGGGCAGCCAGCTTTCCTCCTGACACAGCTCAGTACCCACTGCTTTGGTGGGTTTAGGGCTAGCAGCGGTTAGGGTGGCTGTCACTAAAGACAGTAATCCCTCCCTGTGCTGAAGTGACTCTCGGATCAGGAGCCCTTTCAGATTTTACCCCGGCTGCCTGTCCTCCCCTGTCATTTACTCTGGAGTTGGAGTTTTTTTGCCTCCTCAAAATGGAAGCTTTAATTGTCCTTGTGTTAAACCCCATTGCAGTTACAATACATGTAATTAGATGACCTCAGGCAAAAACTGAGTCTTCCAATAAATTGGCGTTATTATTGGCTGCTGGTCTACTGACCCACTGCTTTTCATTTACTCCAAAAACTGAGCAACAATCCGAGTGGTTTTGTATCTCCTGGATGTGATAAGGAAGTTTATGTAGACTTCTATGTACTGCCCTATGAAATTTGTCTTTATTGCACATATCCAGTAGGCATATAGTAGAGAAGGCATTAAATGTAATGTTCAATACATATGGCCAAAGGAGCTGTGTTTAGAAAGCATGGCTAATAGTGTAGGGAAAAAATTCCATTTTGTTTCCTGCAGATATTAAGTCTGACAGACTGTTAGTTGCGTGATCATTAGCTAAAGTGAGCTCCACAGCAATGCCTGAGGCAAAATAATAATAATATGGTGGCAGATGCAGCAGGAACAGCACAAGTCAGCAGCACCAGTTAGCAATTCTTTTTCTTATTAGTGGAATGTTCAAACTCCAGCCAGAATCGTTAGACTTGTTTTTTTTATTAAATTGTCTTTCTAAATCCTTCCTATCTTCAAGTCTTGCACCTTTGTTGAAATCAGTTTTTCAAAGCAATACCTACAGACTATATATTTCACTTTTTCTGAACAAGCATATGGGTAAGGGTAGTATTTTATGGCCTGCGAGAGTCTGTGTTCTATAACAGCATGCATTGTTCAGATTCCTAATTACTGTTGCATTTTATAAATAATTTATGCATCTTTATTATTAGTACTCAAAAATATGATGTAAAATCTGTGTCCTGGTGCCTATACCTAGGACTGGAACACAAAATTACACTGAAAACTATCCATAAATATAAACCAACTCTTTATTTTCTCCTTGATATCCTGAAAAAAAAAATGGAGGAGGATAATAAGGATTTAAATATATTCTTTGTGATCTATATTTCTTACACTGACTGTTGTAACAGTTACAGATTTTGTAGGTTTGCTCAAAGTCAACCAAATGTGAAACAACCTATGCAGACTTGTGTTCAGTCCCTGAGGGTCATATCCATGAAGAACCATGAAGTCATATTTCATTATGACATATCCGCAACGCATGGCTAAGCCTTCAAATTTCACAGGCGCAACAAGTTATTATAGTCTTATTTTATTTTTTACTTCAGTTCTGAACTGAAATCAGACAGTTCTCCACATTATTTAAAATTTCTTCAGATACTTTCTGGTCTCCCACTGTCCTCTCAAGAGCGAATCAGTTCAGCAGGACCATTCTGACCACCTCAGTGTCGTGCTGTGCTGGGAGAGACTCTAAGACACCCTTCATAATGTGGTTGGAATAGAGATACAGAGCTAGAAAATTATGCCAGGGAGTGGGTATGTGCATTGTTCAGCCTGGAGAAGAGAAGTCTCTGGGAGGACCTCAGTGCAGCCTTCCAGTACTTAAAGGGGGCTTATAAAAAAGAAGGAAGAATGATTTTTTACACAGGATGATTTTTTTACAGTGGGAATGTTTTTAAACTGAGGGAGGAGAGATTTAGATAAGATATTAGGATGAAATTCTTTACTCAAAGGGTAATGAGGCTTTGGGACAGGTTGACAAGAGAAGTTGTGGACGCTCCATCCCTGTAAGTGTTCAAGGCCAGGTTGGATGGGGCCCTGAGCAACCTGGTATGGTGAGTGGCATCCCTATTCATGGCAGGGGGTTGGAACTAGATGATCTTTCAGGTCCTATCCAATCCTAACAATACTCTGATTCTATGATTTAAATCAGACTTTCCCTTCAATACAATGACTAGTCAAGGCATGAGCAGTTACTTAATTTTTTACTAATACATAAGTCTCATAGATGTTGAAGAATTTTCTCCACTTTTTTTCCTTTAGGAATGCATCAGAAGTCCTTTATCTTCTGCTATTAGCCAGGGTGCCTGCAGTCTGATCTAAAAAGGCTTGATCACACACACAAAGAAAACCCAAAAAACCCAGGTGCTAGACTGGACTGATTTTAAAGTGATATTCGACAGAAGTGACTAAATGATGGATGCTCCTTAATTAGAGCATATGTGCAAGCACTTGTGATTTCTCTCAAGATGTATTATTAGAAATTTTTCAGCCACTTGTGTTTATGTTTTTATGAAGTTTCTGGGCAATAGCACAGTGTCAGCTATTTAAGCTTACTAGTCAACAAGTCATAGGACACCCAGGCTCCACTTCCCCCAGTCTCATTACAGCTTCAGTTCTTGGGTCCCGCACGTCAGTAGACAAATTTAGAACTGATCCTGTAGGAGGTCTTGAGATGGAAGTATGCAGTTCAATAGGAAGGGATTTACCTGCTCTCCTACACTCACAAATGTGTGAGCATTTCTTGCAAGAGTAGCTGCTGTGCTCATGCCAATTCATTAGCCATGAATACTTGCATATGTAGCTTCCTAAGAAATGAAGTGTAAACACTGCTGTCAGTCAACATTTTAAGTGACCAAATGTTGTGGAAAGCAAATTCAAGATATTATGAACATGCTAAAAGTGAATTCACCCTGAAATTTTGGCACTTTGTTGTGAAAGTGTTTGCAGTGCTGCCCCATCACCATCTGGATTCTTTTAAAACACTCTGGAGCTATATCACTGCTATGACTTCTTTTTTTCTTTCTTTTTTTTTTTTTTTTTCCTGGTTCTAAAATCGGTCTTGTAATAATAGAATTGTGAAATTTGCTGACAGATTTCCCAGTGAGCTACAATGGGCCGAAGCTGCTATTTTAAGCACCCTTGTGAGAAAAGTGATTGGTAGTATATGCACTGAGCCCTTATTCAACAAGATTTGGTGCAGGATCTCTGCTTCATGCTCAAGCTGCAAGAAACATTGAAGAGGAACTCCACATAAATGAATGGATAGAAACATTGCAACATGTTTGGAAAAGCAAGTTACTAATTTTGTTAGTAATAGCTGAAGATTACTCAGAAGAGTTCAGCTCTAGTCAGAGTCTCAGCTGATGAAAATGGGCAGAAATTCAATGAATTCATCAGGGTTATAAAGATTTTACACTTATTCAGGATTAGATCTGACATCTAAATGTGAATTTATTTTAATCACAATTCAATCACAACTGCTGTCAGTTGAATACCCTTGCATCTCGTGGTTCTGCAACAAAGACAACACTGTTTTCCATCTCTGTGTGATCAACTTGAACCAACTGGGAAGGTGGTGGAACAGGCAGTTTCACAGGCAGTTCTGCCATGTTTAGACCACCTAAACATGGTAGATGGAAGACTTTAGAAAAAGATGTATTTTTTTTTTAATTTAATGCTGTCTTCACCTGGAAGTTGAAAAAGATTTTAAGGGTGGTCATCCAGATCACCCCATCCTAAAAAGGCCTGAGAAAGGAGGAGATTTTAAAAGAGTGCTTAGGAGTTTTAGTAACTGTACTGTTGAGATTTGAAATATAGTGAGCCAAGTTAGTTTCGCATTTCTTTTCAGTTGAGGCTGGATTTAGCTGGAGATTATCTCCTGGCATTGCATGAAGCTAAATATGATTCAGAAAGACATTCTCTGTAATAACTTCAGTGGGTTTGCACTTACTTAATTTTATTTTGTCAAGATCAAATTAAGTCAATTCTAGTCCATTAGGGAGGTGTGTGCCTGAGGAGCCTGGGGATGTGGAAGGGAGAATGAGCCTTTGGACTGCATGGATGCCAGCCTTAACTGCTTTCATACCTTCTTCCCAGGGGGGATGGAAAGAATGATGGAACACACCAGATTTTATCTTTATATGATACTTACTGTTATTAAAAGGGAATTTCAGGGTGTGGATTTAACCCTCAAAACTTATATGTCAGGCAGAATACATTCAGTACTCCCTGGTAAGTCTTGCTCTTTGTTCTCTTTTATATTTGCCTTTATCCACTGATGTTCTCCTCAATGTTATCACAAATGGAGAAGTTTGGCCTTCTCAAACCCCCATGCTTTTCCTTGTCCCTCAAGAAGCATCTCCTTCAATGTCTTTTTTCTACTCTTTTCCTGTTCCTGGCTAACTCCTAGTTTTTCCCAAATCCTGTCTTACACAACAGCTGTATACTACTTACCACTCAGTGTTTTATGATCTAAAGGAAGGGATTGCTCTTGAGTATGCAGCCTTTATAATCTGGGGTGGAAGAGATTAAAATGAGCAACATCCAGTCAAACACAGGGCTTAGGTGGGCTTTTTGGGTTTTGTTTGGTTTTGTTGGTCCCACTCCCCTTTTTTGTTTGTTTGCGGTTTTTTTGTGTTTAAAAGTATTTTACAACTTGGGGTACCTCACATGAACTAAGTCTCCCAAGGTTAAAAAAACCCAAGACCACTGTATGGATAATACCTTGCAACTTTAGTACAGAATAAATCAGTTTAGGCTGAAAGAGTGTTTGGAGACAAGAGGAAGAGGCAGAGTTTAGTGCTTTTTCTCACTGCATTTTTCTTGCAGTAAAACTGTCATACCCAGTCTCTCATGTAAATTTATCACATGCCCATTATTTGCTCCAAATTAAAAAAAAATCTTTTTTTTTTTTTTCCTCTTTTTTTCTTGGGAAGTGTTTAAGACAAAGCCCCAGTCTCCCTTTCCAAGCCTGCCTGCCTTTCTGGGCAGCCTGCCCACAGTACAGGATCCTTGTTTATGCCAAGGAGGGCAAAACAGAGCAAACAGAGCAGGCTTCTGTAACATCCACAGCTTTCTGGGCGTCAGAGGACAGGCTGGCCCTGAGCCAGGGCACAGGGTTGCTGCCGAGCCCACCACCCACAGCTGGCAGAGGGGGTCCCCAGTGCAGCTGCAGGCAGGGAAAATCACACCAGACATCTAGAGGGTGAGGGAACAGAGTAAGTAAATGTAAAATGGCAACGGTGGGAAAAACCCCAGAAAGTTGTCTCCTGCCTTTAACAGTGCAGCAGAATCCTGGGTTTCCCTGTGGTCACCTCAGGAAGCATTCCTCTCTGGGCTTTTGCTGAGCCTACAGAACTGCTTCTTGAAGGTTGTGGCTTACCATCTTAGCTAGATCCTAACTATATGCTTGATTCCACATGTTGTCTTGCCTGCCAGAAAATAAAAATCAAAGCTCCATTTCTTTGTGGGTCTGGAAACTGTAGCCCTGAACTGCGTTTTCAGTAATTGCAAGATTTATTTTTGTGTCGCTGTACATTAATCACACTGGAATGGGAGGAAAGCAAAAATAGAGAGAAGTGCATAATTATTGAGCAGGGAGAATAAAATCGAAACATTCGTATCCAATTTTCTAAGAATCTCAAAAAAAATGGTTCAGTTTTGGGGGAAAAGAAAAGTAGAGGTAGCTAGCTGCCAAAAAAGTATATAAAAGCAAGTCAAAACTGCATGATGCAAAAAGGCATGATGTTCCTTTAAAAAGCTACATGTAATCACCAGGATACCTGACTAGCTGGTACATAACATGTTTGTCTAAGCACAGTAACTCTCCCACTGCGAGAAACACTGTGAGTCAAACAAGAATATACATGCTTTGGAGATACTTTTCCAGAATCATGATTCTTGTTCCATTAGTCAATCTGGAGCACTTTCAACAGGTAGAAAACTGTTGAGCCTTAAATGAAACAGTCACAAGGAAAATACAGAGAGAACCTAACCAGGGAGCTAAGTTTTAGAAAATCGAACTTCTGCTGAGAAGAAAATAGGAGGACAGGATATGATCCTGTTTGGGTCAGCGTTAGAGGCCCTCAGAATGCTGCTGTAGTCCAAGCCACAGAAATTCCCATCATTTATCAAGCGAAGATAAAGCTGCAAAAAACCAAAACCATAAAGAATAAAGAAAGAACTGAAAGCAGTAGAACTATTGCAAAGAAATAAGTTTTCATATCTTTCTAAATGTCTTCAAGTCTGTTATGCCTGACTTGCTATTGCCTTTGTCTTTTCTGGAAATGAAGTTTATTTTTCTGGATAATGTCTTGTTGTCCTTGAGGTAAAAAATAGAGCAGCAACATAAAACCTGCCATGAGGAAAGGAGGGATTCCCAGTAAAGACTCTGAAATTTTGCTCCCACAATGGTCAGTGCCATCTGTAAGCAGGGCAAAGGCAGAAGGGCAAGAGTTTTGGCCCAAAGTCTCAGAGAGAGGCTAAAAATTGCCTACTCCCTCCATGGCAGGGCCTTTTGCCACATTAAGTGTGGCAGAAACAAATAAATCATGTGAAACCCCTGTTGCTCTGCAGCCCTCTGTGGTCACAGGAGTAGCATTTTATGTGGGTTTGCTGGGCTGGGTGGCAGCAAGGGACAGCTGGAGCATCTGGCACTACCACCTGCTCAAGGCTTCAGTTTCACTGCACTGGCTCGCTCTGTTTCAAAGCCACAAACAGAAAAATTTCCAACCCTTTTCTGGATAAAGTTGAGCGCGTTGTTGATAGGCCTGAAATATTGATGAACCATCAAGATTTTTGTTTCCCACACTCTGATTGATTTCAGGTGCCCAGTAAATATAAGAAAAGCCCTGCAGATGTGAAATAGTTTTCAGCTAAAAAAAATGGGGGAAAAAAACCTCACAATGACAATCAAGAAAGATCTGATACTTCCCCTGTTTAGCTGGCTGGAGAAGCTAAATTTGCTCCAAATCAAGCCTGTTCCATTATTAATGAGAGCAAATGAAGTGCACCTGAGGAATAAACAAGTGTTATGGAAGTCCAAACATCTGTTCCCAGTGGTTGTTGTAGATTGTGGCGTGCAAGGGAAGACATGAGTGACAAACTTGCTGAGCGACTGTACTGCCACAATAGAGCAATTGTGATAAACTTACCCTAAAGCTGTCTGTGAACTGAGGTCTCAGTTATAGATTTCAGTACATCTTAGGTGTTCAGGAAAAGAACAATAATTTCAAGGATTTTACTGGTGCTTGGACTAGGTAGCTGCTTTGACTCTTTTGGTCTGAACTGTGTTTTCAGAGCATGCTGCTGGCCAGGCCTCAAACATGCAGCATATCCTGTAGCTATTGAAGAACATATTGCTGGCTTTGATGCTGTCTTCAGCTGAGACACACATGATATATTTGAATGCATTTGGGTTTTGAAATTGTTTTACAATACCTTGACAATGTGTTTGGTTTCACACATCTCAAAGGTTGCATATTTGCTCAGTCTTTTTTCCACAGACACTAAGGCTGAACAAGGACAGCCACTGTGGAGCTCCAGGCAGCATCTGAACTTCCACTCAAGTGGAGCTTTGCTGTTGATTTTGGAGGGGCTGGCTTTCATCCTGAGGCTTTACGTGGGGCACAGAAAGAAGGAGCAGGGTTAGAATGGCCATCTGAAGAACAGACAGTGGGAAGAGTTCTTCCAGCCATGCTGTGACCTGCCTGAGTCCCTGCATCCTCCAGGCATGCCAGCATGCAGTGGGCATCCGTGTAGCATCACAAGGAAGTAGCAGTGCTTTGCACAGCCAAAGTTGTCATATGGCTCTACAGAGGGCACTGACATAACCTGGCCCAAACCTGTACCAGCACAGCTCCCCTGTGAACCTTCCCCTGTCTGTGCTGGGGGAACAGGACCTGTTGGATGTTGTCAGAAACTAGTCAGCAATTAGTTATAAACAGAACTGCTTTTGGATTATTTCCTGAATTTCAGGGCCTACTTCTGGTTTTGGATTGTTTTATTCCCTTTCACCTGTTTTTAGCTTAACTTTTTGCCCCTTTCTCTCCACACGAAGCTTGGGGTAACCTCCAGTCAAAGAGGTGATGATGTAGCCTTTCCCTGGAAGGGTCCTCCTGTTGCAACAGTGCCATAAATCTACAATTTTCTTCCTCCCTGCTATGCCCTCTGAGAAGCAAAATACAGTTCCACACTCCAAAGTGTATTAATGAAAACTGTGCTTCTATAGTGATCCTCGAGACGTTTCTGGCATTTTTCTAAATTGGATGGGTATGTTACCTCAGTATGGCAATTAATGAAAATTAAATATATATTGAGAATTAGTATATGCCATCTTATACAATTTAGTCCTACCATTTAGGCATTTTAGGCTGTTTCCTATGGAAGTCATTATTCTTCAGTTAAACTATTTCATCTTTGTCAGCTAGTGTATAACCTGTGTTTGTTGCATTTCCAATTAAAGAAAAGCTTGGCATCGTACCAGGGAAGAAGCATGGCATCTGCAATAAAAATGCCAAAATCCTGGAAGCTGCTCCACAAGCCTGAGTATTATGTGGAAGCAGATGGTAGGAAACTGAGTACATAAGAAAATACAAGAACTGTGTTTCGTGTAACTGTATTGCAACATTTTATTAAACGTAGGTTTTCTTCAATGTATGCAATATACTGGAATAAATACTAATACTGGCAATGTTCTCTGGAACAGGTGCCATTCTTAGCTTTTGTGCAATAACATAAATCTTCAGAAAGAGAGAAAAGATCATTGTGAATTGTAAGGATGATTTGGAAAGAACACAAAAAAATGTTGCCTGTTCAGCAATCAAGAAAAACTCCAACCACTGCACAGGATGCCGTTTCCAACCTTCATCCTGTGTAATGAAGTGAGCCAGAATACACACATGAACAAACACTTATTTAATAAATGTTACCATAGATTTTCCAAGTGCATTAGTAGTCCGATAAAATAATTCCCATGCTTCAATTAGATATGTGTGTATTTCCCCCTCCCCCGATCTAATCAGGACAGGTTGAATTACATCAGACAGGCCCATCATGCCTCCTTAGACACAGACTGGCAGTTGTAAAGTAGCAGAGCACTGCACTCCTGGTGCAGGCAGAGCATTATAACCTGTCGAGTCAAAGTCTGAATCTTTTCTGTCATGAGTCAGTGTTGAAATGGCAGTCAGAGCATGCACAGGCAGCAAGAGAAAGACTTGTTGTGGCTAATGGGAACACTAAAGGAGAAAAACTTCATCTGACTTTATCAAAAGTATAGAAGACTCTGCTAACGAGGAACTAAATTTAATGAAAGTACTCATAAGAAAATCAGAAATAAGCAACATAAACATGCTATGAGAGGGGCTTATTTTAAACCTTCTATTAATTTTTATAAATATATTGTAAATGTTTTGACATAAGAAGAAACATGTCATTTTAATCTATAAACCTAGAGGATTCAAGACTCACAAATCCCATAGTAACATAGGAAATATGGAGATCAGCCAAGAAAAAAACCAAAACAACAAAACCCAAACATCTGGTTATTGCTGAATTGCTTAATGATAAAATCG
>JAWWTY010000106.1:57261709-57301547 GCA_035222235.1 Margarornis squamiger | reverse complement strand
GAGATCAGCCAAGAAAAAAACCAAAACAACAAAACCCAAACATCTGGTTATTGCTGAATTGCTTAATGATAAAATCGTTACTGCCATTAATATCCTATCTTTTATAAGGATAACAATATTGTGCAGTCTAATATATTCATCCAGGCATAGTGCAATATAAAGGACTATCAATTCAAAATAAATTCAGAAGTAGTTCCTCCATTTCCCTTCTGCCAATAAGGAACACCTGTGTTTTTTCCTTTTCATCTTTTTAAAAAAGTTTCCTAAAAACGAAACTTACAGAAGCACTGTGCTGTATGCTTTTGAATGATGCAGGGATGTAGGGATGTGCAGCATCTGCTAGCAGGTATATCAGACTAGAGATAAAGTCGGGCATGTATCTTGCTGTGGAAATATTTGTGTGTGTGTTTTTTTACTAACAGATCATAGGTCGAAATCCTGTGGCCCAAAATCCTAGGGAGGAGAACTGGCCTGGCAGGAGACACTGGCTCCAGCCATGAGAGAGTGCAATACTTACTTAGAAATCTGTAGAAAGGCTACTTAATAGTATTTTTCAGGACAATTGCTGGCAGAAGTGTTTTAGGGTGTGATGGGGGTTACTAACTGCTAAGGAGAGGTATTTGTTTTCCACTGTGTAAATAGCAGCTCCACAGAGGACTCATAGAAAGATGGAGGGGTTGTCTCAAGGATTGCTTCACTCACCCTAAAAACATGCCTCCTCCCAGAAGAGTCTGCTCTCCACCCTGGTGCCTGCCAGTGCAGCCACCACAGTTTCTGCTGAAGTCATGCTGTGGGAAGCAGGGTATATAAACCCAACTGAAGCGCTGCAACAACATTGCTGTGCTGCTTGTAGCTCTTATTCAGAATCAGCAGAGGCAATTCTGAATGAGTCTCACCACTGCGGACTCAATTTGGGCATCTTTTGCAAAAGCAAGAGGTTTGTTGGATTGCTCTTCTGAAGTGCCTCCTGCACTGTGTAGCAAATGTAGCTGCCTAACCACGGGCTTGGGATTCAGCTCTGAAAGGGGAAGGCAGTCAAAGGGGATTTATTAACTCTACCTATCATTGCCTCATTTCCTAGTGCTACAGAGCTGTACTATGTATCATTCCAGGTATAATTTAGATGGATGAATATAAACGCACTGTTGCTAGAAAAAATATCAGTGTGAAGTGCACCTATACATCAAAAAATAGGCACAGATAGATAATTCAACAACAGGATATCTGAGCTGAAGGACCATTTCACACAGCACCAAACATTGGTTCGATCTTTTTCATATGTTCTGCCTCTAGTTTTTTCAGATTCACCTTGCATTTTCTAGAACAGCTGCTTTAGATGCGGCCTCATCATCAGAAAGCACAAAACTTAGCAGGTGTATCTCATCAGATTCAATTTCTGACTGGTTTTTCTTTGATTCATTAAGCTCCCATTCTCAGGATGATCCATGGCAGATTGCAATCTTTTCCCATTTACAACATACCAGGGACATTTAACTGTCTGTTCTTTAGAGATGAATTACTAATGTACTCCCCCACAGAAGCTAGCATATATCTACATGTGATTTCTTCAAATGCCAAGGCTCCTTTGGAGGTCAGTCTAGTGAATTTTTGAGAATCAATAGAGAGTGGCTTAGGAATAATAATTATTATAAATGCCCTAAATGATTAATGATTGATTTAACATTATCTAGGATGCCATATCTAAAATGGAAACATGCTACCATTTTTAAGTGCAAAATATTACAAGAATATCTCAATACCATGCTTTTCGCTTTGCACAGAACTAAAATTTAGGTAGAATTAATAATTTTCTTTTCATAACTCACATTTTGTGTAGTAGCGTGTGATAGAGGAGCATTTGTAGGCTGTGGGGCAGATGAAGATTGAACTATGTACTAAAATTCATGCATAAATTACTAATGGTACCCTATCGAAGGCTAATATATTGACTAACCCTCCTGTGAACATCAAACAGGTCAGTGCACTAAGAGGTTACTAACTAGCTGTTGCCTGTGGTGTTTTTCTTATGGGGGTTTGAAAGGAAAAGAAAATAATCCTGATTTTTTCAGATGGTATTTTCACTACTGCAAGAGCTATATGGGTTCATTTTGCAACACTTCTCTGAATTTCAGTTTAGGAAATAGCTTTATTAAGTGCTGATACCCAGATTCTCGGTGGTGCTTAGAAATGTGCAAGGCCAGAATGATAGAATAGCTTTAAAGTTGACTACAGTTAAAAAGAGTAACTTGTGTTTATGCAATCAGACAGCATTTCACTCTCCTCCCATTATAATTAGGAAGTTAACTATAGGACAATATCTGTAGGTAAAAGTCCATAAATCATCCCTGTACTACCCAGTTCTTTGAAACTTGTTAAATGAAGGTAATCTAGACAGGCAATTAAACAATTAAACCGGATTAACCAATATGTGTATTTGTACAAGAAAAGGAAGTGTTTAAGCAGCCATGTCATTGTATAAAGCTTACTGAGCTGAACGTCCTGGAAAACAGCTTAAGCCTAAATGGGGAAGGAAATGCTAAATTGTGTCTTATACTAAAAATTACTACAGACAATCTCTTTTTTACACTTCAGAAAATGTCTTTACATAACCATGTGTTTTTCACCTGTGCAAAGTTTGGGACAGGGAGTGTCTCTTGCAACAGATTTGTGAAAGTACTTAGGATAATGGGACTTTCATATTGGTAATATTGCAATGAATTATAACTATTTTGTATTTATGAACATCTTATGCTTGCACATAGAATATTTCTTTTCATATGTTATTTATACAGAGCTGCTAAGTGCAGCAAAATTGCATGAATGCCCCAGAGCTGGATTGTTGTTGTACACATAAAAGCTTATTCATTTAAATTGTACGTATTTAGAGAGAGCTTTTGGATTCCCCTTGTTAAAAATAGCTTGGTACAGAAATACCCAGAGAAATTAGGACTGGAGGGCACTTTCAGGCTTGTCTTTACAAGAAATGGTGTCATGACCTCTTCTTTCACCCTGAGGGCAAATGCCATGGTGCAGCTGAATACTTTCCCCCCTAAATATGATAGCCTTGTCCATAGTGGATGTTGGGACGTCTTTGGAGATTAGGTTCCCAGGTCAGTGACCACTGCAGGGCTGAGCTGTAATGGGGTTGCCAATGGTAGCTTAATGAGTAACTGGGCACCAGTGCTTGAGCCTGCTCCTGGCCTTAGAGAGCTTACGGGGATAGGTGTAGTGTGAGAGGCTCCAGGTTCATCTCCTTGCCTTTGGGCTGGATCAAGTATCCCTGCAGAGAAATAAGTAAACAAAAAACATTTGCCTTTTTCTTTCTGAAAAACCTCTGAAGATGTGCATTCCACAGCCTCCCTAGGCAGTGTATTTTGCTATTTCTCTATCCCTACTGCTGGAAATTTTTTCATCACATTTAATCAAAATCTCCTTTGCTTTAGTTTAGGCTTATTATTCTCTGCACTCACCACATGAGATCCAGAGCATGTTATTTCCCTCAGCTTTATCAACACATCTGCATTTTATAAATGAAATATTTCTGCTTCCTTTAGTTTTCCCCTGTAGGCTATCACAAAAAGAGCATGTCTTTTAAATGTCTGATCACTCCAGTTGCTTCACTTCAATTTCTGCCAAATTGGCCCAATCTCTTCTGGAGTCTCACACTCTTAACAGGGGTTTTACCATAGATTCTTACACAGTAAAGTTACCTGATGTCGCATATTCATGGCATTCTTTTTTATACGTCCCACTGCGATGTAGCTTTTTTCACCATAGAATGTTTCTGATTCATGTTCAGTCTGTGATTCAGATCCCTTGTTGGTCCTTGTTGGTACAACTGCTGTCAAATTCACATTTTCCAATCATGTATTTGTTCAGCTGACTACTCCAGGTGAATATGGAGTGTTTGCATTTCTTTTATTGCATTACATCCTGTGCTATACATACAGAACTGATGAACTAGTTTGGTTGCTGCTCTACATTTTACTGATGTCCTTTCCTCAATTCCTGCATCCTCCATATTTTTCATTTACTAGATTTTGAGTGGCAACTTGGAATACCCTTAAGGTTTGAAGTGTCTTCAGGACACTTATAAAAATCTTCCGGAAAAACACCTGAGCAGTTGGAGTAGTTTTACTTCTTGTTTTGTTATCTATTCAAACCATAGCTGATAGCTTTTGCTAGCAAGTCTTCCCAATTGTTTATGCTTCCTCCATCAGAGTAGCTTTTAGTTTGAAAGAACATGGACTTGGATGGCATCCATTACTTAATGTTTTAACAATTATATGCTCTTGGCATCTCTCGTTATAGTCAGAGAGACCACAGGCTCTTCTATGCTAAACAATCCAGTGTGGTTCCTGCTTTCCCAAAGGAGGTAACTAAGGACTTAGGCACTTTAGCATATTTATCTTGTACAACAACCAAGAATAGCCAGGTTTTAGCTGCACATCCATGCCAGTTTTTAGAAAATCTTGGCTCACTCTGCGTACATTCTTCTGCAGAATGCTTTGAGATGCAGGGATGAGGGGACCTGAAGGAAAGCTGGACTATTGGCACCTAAATTTCTAAGTGATTGCTTTCTGTCTAGCTTTTTTTCTTCTTCTTTTTTTTTTCTTTCCCCACCCACCTCCCCAGATCCAATCACCCGAATGCCCTCACTCGTGACTAATTGCCAAGCAAAATGGGTAAAACACATTATGTTCCCTCTTTACAGGCTGGCCAAGCTATCCAGAATAACTTATCATTCTTCATTATTTCTTGAGTGCAAGTGAAATGGAGTGTGTACTAGAGGTGACAGGTACCAGTCTGGGAAATGACTGATCTAGACAATTATTAATCTAGATATCGACTGTCTTTTTCTCTTACCCATAATTTCTTTTAATATTTTTGTTTATCTCTTTTTATGAACTAATACAAATACTTTGACTCATTTTCTCCCTTTGCATTTTACCAAAGGGTTAATACTTCTCTGTAAGCAGAGTGGGATTCAAGGGCAAAACAACAATCAATATTACTAGAGGCTGTGGGATATTAATTGTCCAGCCCTGCTTCCTGGTTTGTTTTGCTGTTGGCTTTTTTTTCAAATCTTTGCCTTTATTGATTCCCTACCTCCCCACTAATCCCTTCCAGAAAAAAGGATGGCTGTCCACATCTTTCTAAATAAAAGTGACAGCTTGGATGGTAGTGCTCAGGTGAACAATCATAGGTTATTTGTACCAGGAGCTGCTGATGTTATTGAGGGCAAGTGCAACTAAACAGAGGTTACCCACTTCTTTAGTTGCTACCCATCCTCAACACAAAGTGCCGTGATGGCACAGTCTGTCCATCCTGATATGACTGAACAGCATGCACCTGAGATGCTTGTATCTGATACTTGAGAGCTCTCTGAACTGCTGACTGCTTTCTAAGATGCAACAGTGGGCACCCAGACTGCCTGCCTTTGCCAAAGGGCACCCTACCAGAGAGACCTCTGGCTCTAAAGGACCCAGCATCCTTTCACACTACTGCCACAGCTGGGAGAGGCAGAGCAAAACATCACCTGGGTCCATGTAAACTGCCAAGACATGCACTCATAAGGAGCCCAGAGGGCCAGTTTCTCCCCAAGGACACTGGCTGGGCAGCCATAGGCAGAACTGGGGGAATGACAGGATGCTCCTATTGACAGCTGGTATACGGGGGTCCTAATTAGCCTTCTTGTCTGGGAGGAGCTACATAGGTGTATCATGTGGTCCTACACTATGTATGTGAGTTTGGAGGAATTCCACCACAGAGAAATGGACACCACTGGCAGACTTCAGGGCATTGTGCTCCCTAGCCACTTGTGCTATAGGGAAGAAATGAGGCTGCAGTCCCATGCTCAGATATCTGCTCTGAGACAGGAAGAAGTTGTCCTTGTGCACACTTTGTGGAAAATAATGAGGGCATGTGTACAAACTTATTTTTCCCTCTATTTTTTCTCTCTCTCATGTAGCATTTGCCTTGTATCTGAATGCATCTTCGCCTGTGTAACTCATGACTACCAAATTACCTCCTCTTGAAATGCAAATCTTCCAAAGTTTCATTATCAGAGCGTCTCAAGCTATAAACAGATAATATCATAAGCAAGAGGGACCAGAGCAAACACTCCAATATAACAAATATTTGCTTTATGTCATTATTTTATCTGACTGGTATTAGAGTTACTGTTTTGGCCATAGGTAATACAGCACTGGGTTGAACAATGAGCCAGTAGGCTCTCTTTACAAGAAAGAACAAAGGAAAAAGCAGCCTTTAGTAACAAACATTTGTATGATCCAGACTCTGATGAGTGTTTTAACAAAGGCAAAACAAACTAAAAATGCAGGGGTTTGGAGCATCCAAAAGATGACTGCAAGAACAAAACATTGGTAGTGCTAAGAAAGATAGATTGACATGAGCACAGTGTCTTTGGAGTATGGAATATCAATATCACAAACAGATGAAAAGTGATTAAAAATGAAAACAAAATCATAATACATCTGGAGAGACAAGGAAGTTACCAGTCTGAAGGAGGGGCATTAATTAGGACATGCAAATCACTTAGAGACATAGAACCCATTAACAGCTCATAGCCCCAAGCTAAATTCAAATAGAAGACACAAAAATGGCACTTACACACATGGGCTACTGCTGTGATGAAAACAGAGCTTAGTTTTGCAGTGGTGTATGAACCACGGCAGCATCCCCCTGAACTGCTTTGGCTTATTCATGAGGAGGATGGCAACAGTGATACAGAGAAGGTAATGCACAGTACTCACACCATAGGGATGAAACCTCCTCCCAGCTGAGTGGAATGTCAGGGTTCCTCATTGATGAAACACTTTTCTCACACAAAAATAACATCAAATAACTCAGGATGGTGTCTTCAGATGCCTCAGATGCTGTCACCAGGCACAAGTCAGTCTATTTGGCTGATGGAAGTTTCAAATAATGGTGCAAAAGAGAAGCCCTGCAACAGTAAATTCATTAATGTGTCTGGAGGGAAATCTTACAGATCACCAACAAGATGCTATGCAGAGCTCTTAAAAGTCAGGGTTAGCCAGTAGGCAAAGACTGTCAAGCATGGCAAAAATAATAGTCTGTCATCACACACCTAGGAGATTCCCTGGCACCTCCTAACTTGAGTATTTTGTTAACAAGCCAAAGAATACGAGCATGAAATGACTCCTATTATTCTGAGAACATGTAAAGGCAAATGTGCACTTCAGTAAGGAAATAAAATCACCAACTGGTGTGTACTTTGCAGTTTTAAACAATTCCGGGTTGCCAAAAATTTCCAGCTATGAGTTTTCCACTCAACTCCCAATTTCTTCCTGAATACATCATTATATGAAGCAGAAACTACCAAAAGTGCAGACACATGAATCCCTTAAAATGTCTCAGAAAAATAACAGATACAAAAGAGAATGAAATTTCATGACACATACTGGTTTATTCCAGAGTTATTTCCAAAGTTGTTCAGAAAAGAGCATGGAAATACCTAAGTGGCTATGAAACAATGGAAACCCATGGAGAAGATGCAAGCTGCAGGGGTCCTTCCTTTGAGTAGCCTCTGGGGAAGGAAAACCCATGGAGAGCAGTATTAAAAAAGGAGGTCTCGGTTTTGAACAGTGTAGTATTTGACAGCACAGGAAAATGAGAATTCAGACTATCACTGGAGATAACAAACCTAAACTTTGTTTCCTAAATAGCAAGCTTGCCTAGAGAAGCACCTCTTAGCCACAGAAATGAGTCAACGCTGACATTTGTGGCCAGCATTGATGGAAAGTATCAATTGTTTAGGAAGAGAATACACGTCCTGTCAAACAGGGTTATTAAAGGTGAGCAGGCAATTAACACTCAGGGCCTTGAACCCTCAAAGGTCACTGCCTAAGCCTCCTGAAAAATTAGTCCAGATACTCTTTATTATTTCCTTTGACTGGAAAACAGATTAAGACCGTGCGATATATGCATGGGAAGTGGATACAGCTTCATGTTGCTTACATTCACAAGAGATTTCCACATCCAGTCTTTTGGAAAGAAACATAGGGAAGTGCAGGTTATGCAAATATTCCTCTGCCTTTGGTGTTTCCTATTTCATATTGTCTGTTCTTTACTTATGCTGTCACCCAATACAATGCTTTTGTGAGAGAGATCTAGACAAGATCACACTGAAAGAGCACAATATTTCAGTAGTGTAGTATTTTATCTCCTCTTTGGTTTATCAATCAGCTATTAGCTTTAGATGAAATACAGCATTGTGATTTTCATTCAGCTGCTGGAAGACCCTCAGCTATGAAGCCTAATCTTTTATGCCCTGAATTAGTTCCTTAAGGTAGGTCTAAAACTAGGGCTGAAATGTTGGGTAGGATTGTTCTTCCCTCTGCCACCTTAATTCTTGTCTTTGTTACGGGTGTAACCATTAATGGTTCCATTGTGGTATGGAGAAGTATTTGTGAGGAAACTTCTCTCTCCAAGAAATGCTATCCTATGCCTCCAGCCACTCAGGAGTAAAGTAGAGACTGTGCCCACACTGGACTGCATTTCTCATTCCCAGCATATTAGCAGATCTAAACGTTTTTGCTCAACTTTGACTTTTAAACAACAGTTCTTTCTTTCAAACGAAGCAAAATCATTGCAGGAAAGATTCTTGGCAGCACTTTTTGCTCTGGCTTCCTGAGGAATGCACTCGCTTTAAAAACTGAATGAAAAACCAATGACACATAAAACTGCCTTATGACAATGCTGGCAGTTCTACCCGTTTCTCATCCACCTACATTTACCAAGCACTACGCATTATGTTAGAATTGCAGCTTTGAAATGATAACCTCTGAGGACATGCTTTTTAATCAGCAGTATCTCATTTTCTCCTTTAAGAGTGTTGCAGAAGTGCTATTTGAATAGCGGGTACCAGATTTTAAATGTCTACAGTGATTATAATGTCCTATTAATGACAGTATTAGCTGAGACCTTCTGGATTCTCACACTCAGAGTCAATGAGAATATTTTAGCCATTTGTACCCCTGATATTTGCTACTGCAGAGATCAAAAATCTCAGTATTTTCCAGTCAGCTTAGGTCCTGTGTGGAACACCTCAATGTTCTTTTGGTTCCAGAAAACATTGTTATGGTGACAGTTTGGATATTCCTGCTTTATATCCCATGGAACAAGTATGATGCTTACTATGGATTTTAAAAGCCTCTTTAGCAATATTTACCTTCTTTTGCATTAATCCATTTTTTTTCTTTCTCAGCAACTGAAAACAAAACCAGTCTGTAAAGATGAAAATGTTCCTGCTCTAAACAGGAAAAGTTTCAAGTTTTGTGGCTGAAAACGTCAGCACCAGATTTCCAACATGACATGCAGAGCTGAAGACCCAAATTATAGGCCACTACAAACACAAAAGTTTAAAAAACCAGCCACTCCCCTCTTTCAAAAACTCTTTTGTATCTTTTTGGTTTCTCTAAGAACAAATTGTTGATGATGGTATTTTCCTACTGTGTTTACACAAACCCAGAGTTATAAAAGTCAGGCAGGCAGCACTACACAGCTGCAGCTTGAAGTCAAGATTCACTTGGGTAATGGTTGTCCCCTGGATAGGGCAGGCTTCTTGCATAAACTCAGATTTGTGGGATGTGACTTTTTCTGAAGCTCTGCCTGCAGCCCAAGCTTTAAGTGTGATCTACACTGATTCCCAGTTGCAGTTGCTCAGTATCTTTGAAAATCACATGGTCCCTACATACAGATAAGGAGCTTAACTCCATATGGTTCGCTTTGAAGAACTGGTGCTTTTGTGGATGAAAATCTAAAAGCTATCATAGATTTCAAGACCAATAATAAGATTTTATCTTATTACATTATGATCCCTTCAGCAGCGCAAGCTGAGTTTTACCTGAATAGCTTGATGAGGCTCAGATGCCTCATGCTAGCCTCTTGCGCAGCGGTGTGTCAAGTGCAGAAAGCAGAAGAGGCTGAGATGCCACTGCTACCAGACGGCCATGCCAAACAGCAGCAAGGATCTGACTGAAGCAGAGACGCCCAGGTAATTATGGCTGGTGATCCATGCCTCCTTCCCCTCTGCCCCTTGCTGACCTAAGAAAACCATCCCAGGTCAGTGCATGTAGTGGAAGGTCCCCATAGACTTATCCAAGCTTTGGGACACCAGGCACTTCCAGTCCAAGGTCTGCACATACAGGAGGTTGGCTTCTGCCCCTTCACAGACAAACCTCTTTGCTAACAGGGATGGCCCGGGGTCCCTAACCAGCGTCTGTGTTATATTGGCTGCTTACTTGCTGTCCCAAGCACATTTTGGTGCATACAAAGGGCCATCGGTGATTTCACTCAGAGCCTCCTGAGAGACAGGAAGATGCTGAAAGCACTGGTGCTAACCTGGCATTTTAGAAAAAGCCACCTCCACATGGCTAATCGTTACAGTGACTGCTGATAGCCCGAGATATTTGCTGTTTGGGTTCACTGTCCTGGAATCACTTACACACACAGCCCGCACGAAGAGAACAAAACGGTCGCATTCAGCGTTTTAATGTTGCAGGTATGCAGCATTTACAAATGTAGTGTGTACGGCGGGGCAACGCTGCATTTCCCTTCAAAAAAAAGAGGAAAAAAATTTAAAAAAAGCCATAAACCACCCAGCAAGCCGAAGTCCCCGGGGAGCGCCCTGCCGCGGGCACACGCCGCTCCGCCTCCGCCGGCGGCGGCACCGGGGGCGGCCCGGAGGCTGCTCGCGGTGAGCCCAGCCGAGCCGAGCCGTGCCAAGCTCAGCCCAGCCGAGCCGAGCCGAGCCGTGCCAAGCTCAGCCCAGCCGAGCCGAGCTCAGCCGTGCCGAGCCGTGCCGAGCCCAGCCGTGCCAAGCCATGCCGTGCCGAGCTCAGCCCAGCCGTGCCATGCCGATCCGAGCCATGCCGAGCTGCGCCGCGCCGCCCCTGGTGTGTCCCCGCCCCCGCCGGTGCGGACCCACCCCCGGGCGGCGGGGCCGCTGCGCCGCCGAGCCATGCGAGGCTTTAAGCGGCAGGTGCGGGGGAGCGGAGCGCAGGCACAGGCACAGGCACAGGGACAGGCTCGGGCACCGGCGGCTGCTGCGGCCCGGCGGTAGCGGCGGGCGGGCGCGGCGGAGCGGAGCATGTCGGTGGCGACCGGGGGCAGCGAGGCGGCGGCAGCAGCGGGCGGCGGCGGCGGGAGCCGCGTGTTCTTCCAGAGCCCCCGCGGCGGCGGCGGCGGCTCCTCCGGCAGCACCTCCCGGGAGGACTCGGTGTCGGCGGCGGCGGCGGTGGTGCAGGTCCAGCAGCGGCGCCACCAGCAGGGGAAAGTGACGGTGAAATACGATCGGAAGGAGCTGCGGAAGCGGCTGGTGCTGGAGGAGTGGATCGTGGAGCAGCTGGGGCAGCTCTACGGCTGCGAGGTGCGGGGCCGGGGTCGCGGGGTCCCCGGCGCGGTCGCTGCCGCCGCAGTCCCCTTGCCCGCCACTGCCTTCCTCACCCCCCGCATCCTCCTCCCGCCCCGAGCCCCCTTTCGGCAGCGGGCAGGGGAGCGCTGTCACCGCCACCTCCAAATGACATTCCTGGCCCGCCGCCCCCTCCCTGCCGCCGCCCCGCGCCTCCGCGGTGCCCTGCCGCAGGGAACGGGGCGAAGGCGTCCCCCGTCCTGCAGAAAGGGTGTCCCCCGTACCCTCCCGAGGTGAACGGGAGGCGACCGCCCCGTGGGGACGGGCGGTGGCTGCCGCACGGCCGGGCACGGAGCGGCCCCTCTCTCCTCCGGGCGTGCCGGGCGGGGCGCTCCCGGCGGTGTTTGGCCGGGAGCCGCGGTCTCCGCAGCCCTCCTGGGCTCGGAGGCACCTTCCCCGAGCCGGGCGGGCCTCGGTCTGCGTTAGACAGAGGCGAGGTGGGCGAGCGGCGGGGCGCCCGGCGGGCCGGAGGGGACAGCGGTGTGCTGCGGGCGCAGGGCGAGGAGGAGGAGGAGGGAGCGGGAGCTGCGCGGGGGATGTGCGGGGGCGGCTGTTGTCGGGGAAGCCGCTGGTACGGGTATGGTCTCCTCTGGACCGTGGTTTTGCATTACCCCGGCAGACCGGAGCCGGGTGGATACTGGTCAGGAAATCTCAGTGAGCCGTTCGAAGATCATTAGGACGAGAATCGAAATCACTGAGGGGTTTTATGTCCATAATTTGTAGGTACAAACCTGTTTTTCTCACTCTGGGCAAAACCCGAGTGTTGCCAGAATGAATTCTCTTTTGTAGAGAACAGATGAGCAGGACGACGTCTCAAGATTGTTCAAAGGAATGGCAACTGTTGTCTTCCTTATAGAGATAACAATGTTGTTAGTAAAGGAAGTACCAATACTTTGTTTTGTCAAAGCTTCACTAAAATGTAGACCTTCTAGTCCCCCAGGGGGTCCTACCTCCTTTCCACCTCAGGTATTTACTGTTACAAAGGATCAAAATGTTAAGGCTAACCTGAGGATTGCACATACTTTTCTCATTAGTAGTCTAATTCACTTTTGTTAGAGACTTCCAAAGTGAAATTTGTTGATGCCAAATGTGAATTTCGCAGCTGGCATCTCTGGAGCCAGCATCTCACCCCAGGGCTCCTGGGCATTCTGGAGCTAGGAGGGCAAGAGTTTGACAGTCCTTGAGGTGTGGATGTCTTGAGTGGATGTGCAAACAAAAATAATCTGGATGGAATATCTAGCACACACGTAATACAAATGTTTAAAGAAACTCCTTTAATCTCAAAACCAGTTTATCAGTAAATTTGTTAGAAGCACACATGAAAAATGTGCATGTAGCAAGTTAAACCTCCTTAATTATTCACATCCATGAGCTATGGGAAGGAAAGATAGAAATGGAAACTCTAGTTAAAAATAATAAAAAGAAGCAGTTCTTACTCTTTGTCTTCGTGTGACTTGCCTCTCCAGTCTCATGACTTGTTTGGCCACATAGCCTGTAGGCTGCAAGGATTTCTCTGAGGTCAGGCCTGTTTACAGTTGTTTGCCTGAACTGATGATTTTTTGTGTGCACAAGCTCATAATGCAGTTAGTAGCTGGTCTGCTGGATCTGTCCTCTGGTTTGACTCTCATTGTTCAAAGCACCAGGCCTGTTTGTGCTTTTGACATACAGACCTAAGTGTACTGTTTATAAGAAAGAATGCGACACATAGGACCAAATCAAAGCTCAGAGGATTTATTGCTGCTCTTCACAGTGTTCAAATCACAGGGTTGTTGAAGGAAGATCTTTCCTTCTTTTCTTTATTGTTGTTGTTGCCACCAACTAAAATAGAAAGAAATCTGCTTTAGAAAGATGGTCCTCCATTAAGGTTCTCCATATGGCTGCATAAAATTAACTTTTTTGATGATTTGTTTTTTGAGGTGACTCTTAGGGAGGAAAAATGGTTTGACACAATAGATGAAAATGTTTTTAGTTTTGAAGGTTGAGGACAAAATGTTTCAGTCATCTTCTGCTCATCTTAGCTATTATGCTTGAACTCTATCCAGTGTCAGCACAGATGATGGTAGTGAAAAGGTCAAGCAATTAATATGCTATCCGAATAAAGTTGAAGATGCATGATGAGTGTAGTGATTAAAGACAATAGCAATTTAATGCAAGATGCTTTCCGTGAATGTGCTAGAATTACTTTTAGGCTTAGAGATGTAGCTCTCAGGCTGAAATTTAATCACCTATGCAGACAGTTAATAACCCTGTCTGAGGGCAGGTTGGGGGTGGGGAGGGAGTTGGGAATTGCTCACTTTAACTTCTGTGGAATAGCTACTATAACTTCCCAATGCAATGACACTGAAGTTCTGAAACAACTTAAAGTCTTTCATAGTGTCAGAAATAGCCATGGAATTGTTAATCCTGGAAGAGCTAACCAGTGTCAGTGTTTCATTGCTATTCTGATTCAGAATTCTGTTTATAAGGAGCAATGCACTATTCCTGGTAAGAGCAGAAATAAGTAGAGGACACTTGCAGTGTGGTGCACTGGAAGTCTGCAAGAAGACTTGAGTGTCAATTTGTGGGTCTGCATAAATGTAGTGCCTGCTCACTGTTTTCCATTTAAATAATGTTTCCTATTATGCTCAGTTTCATCAGTAAGTGGATGCTAGCAGAAACACTCCCTTTATTCAAAGCTAAACATGTATTCATAGTCTCTCAAGTACTTGCAAGTTAAGTCAGCTATAAGCCTCTCTTGGCTTGGTGACAAAGTTTAGGAGATGAGGTTGGGAAATAGCAAGACAGGTTTGCTTGTGTTCTTTTTCCAGTGGATCTTGTCTTTACTGATATACTTCTAGTTTAAAAAATTGGATGTAAAGCAATACAGTGGTGTTGGAGGGAGTGGTTTAGAAGGAGCTGTTTGAGACTATTTTTAATGCAGACCACAGTTATATGATACCAAGATCAGCTTTAGAAAGGTTACTTCCACATGATACAGACTTCAGGGATAAAAACTAGCCTGAATGGTAAAGGGTTACCAAGGTAGGAAACTTTAATAGGACCAGAAAGACTTAAGGAGGATTTATTGGGCACCAGAACCTGTCAGGCTAACATACTCAGGTCAAGTGCTTTAGGTGAGTGTCAATCTGGCTGTTTGTTTCTGGGACTGCTTCACTGAAAAAAAAAAAAAAGAAAAAAAAGAGTTTGTTCTGGTTTCTATGAATGGTGAAACTGAGGTTGTGGTCACAGGTTAGTATATTGAAAATGCAGTGCCTTAATTGCAGGACTTGAACTGACTTTAGTGTTGACCTTTACAAGGTATCCAGTTTCTAAAAATAGTTTCTCCACAGATCCTTTGTGTTTTGTGTTTTGGGCTAAGTCCATTATTGGTTAAGAATTGCAAAATAATGCTGCACAGAACAACTTACATCATCACTATTCATTCCCTAATGGTTTGCAACTTGTAGTTCAGCATGAAAGTGATGACAGTCTAGTTTTCCAGATGTATGATCTACGCTATGTGCACCTGCCAAACTTGTACAACTTCATATATGAAACAGAGACCACTGGATTTGTCTCCAGAAACTATTCAACTTTGCAGGTGTATTTCTGTGCTTTGGGGTCTTATCTACCCACAATTGTAGCATTTGCTATAAAAGGCACACAGATTTTGCACAAAAATGAAGAAAGATTTTGTTTGTGCTATGGGTTCGTTGCTGAGTACTTTTTAATGTAGAGATTTGCATGTGCAAATCAAATGGGCCGTTAGATTTTGCACTCTAAAAGCTGAATATTAGACTTACTTTCTAATGTGAGATATTACTGAGCATAGATGAATAATCAACTATTTTATTAGAGTATGTCTACTCATGTGTGGAAATCAGTACTTGGCAAAGGATATGATGTTGGCCTAGAAGTAAGAGGGTGTTATGTCCAAGCATACCACTCTTCTATTTCAGGAATAGAATCCCAGTACCCTGGGATTCTGTTTAAAAATTCACTGAACAAGAAAATATAGTTGGAAAAGCTGCCTATAAAGTCCCTTCAAGCATTTCCTTTGAGTACAAATCCATGCCAGACTGAGAACTGTTATGTGTAAGATTGTCTTCTGTGTCCTGGTATGGGTCCTTCAATGAAAAGAGTGGCATGAAGCTCTGAAATGGCAGGGCCCATCTCTGGCCCTTAGTCGAAAAGGAGGTACTGGTGGAATATGAGAGGGAAGGGAACTATTTAACTCAGTCCTGCATGGATCAAGAGCTCTCTTCCCCTGGGTGCTCTGTGACTGCAGTGCTGGGAAACACCCTCTTTGGCTGTCTTCCTGGAACTGCTGGAATATGCTAACAGTGACCACTTGTCCCTAATATAGCTCCAGAAAGTCTGTCAGTCTGTACACACTTCAATTTGAACTGGTTGTTGCTAGACAGGAGAAGGCAAGAGGAAGGCCCTTATTTAGGCTGGAAAGAGTGATCACAAAAGTAAAAATTTTCAAGCCTTTCCCTTCTCCTGCTGCACTAATGTCTTGACTGCAGTGGTAAGAAGTTAGTGTCAAGGTGTGAAAGTTGAACTGAGGGTTGTAAGGAAAGTGAGCTGTCTGTCTTGTTTCAGGCTTTCTGAAAAAGAAGGATTTTTGCAAGAGGGATTCTTGTCACTTAACCTGAACTTCTGAACAAATTGTCTATATTTTCAAAATATCTTTTAAATAGTGGATCTAGTTGCAGACTGGTGGAAGGTCTAGCAAGAGCAGTGCTGCACATGCGGAATAAAGTTCCTCTGCATTTGCATCCAAGCGTGCGTTGCTTGTGATTTGGTGTACTTGTTTGTAGCTGTTTCTCCCCTACTGTTTGAGACTGTATTTATATGGGACACTGTCCTTTGGCTCAGTATGAGCCATCTTCTCGAGCCCACTTGTTCATGGGTCGCGAGATTGCCCTGCAGATCCTGTGTCCGAGTCAGTTGCCATGGTTACCAGTGATCCATTCTGTTTTGGGGTTGGAAGAATGCTGGATAAAAGGGTGCAAGGACTTCAGGGCCAAACATTTCCATCCCCACATTCTGTCCTTTCCAAAACTGTGGTCAGAGTGCTGCTGAGGCTGCCCTGTGCTGATGTAGACCTGATGGTATGATCGATCAGCTACTACTTATGCCTCAGGTTACAGTGAGATAATATTTGAAATTCATTATTTCTCAGAAAGGCATTTGATAAGAAAATCCACTGAATAAAACACTACTGAAACAAACTTTTGCCTACTATCTGACTCTGAATAGACTTCTAACTTGGACTAAGATCTCAGAAATGGTAATTGCATGTGGACTCCTTTCTAAATGGATCAAAATTGGAAAGAGGCTGAGAACTAGAGCGAGTATCACCCCTTTAAAAGGTGCAAATCATTAGGATATGTAATAAAGGATTTCTTTCTTCAGGAGATTGAGTATTACAGTCTAGATGTATTGGAGTGAAATACTTGGAGGTCCATCAAATTGCTTACAAATATATTTGGATTATTTCTTTTGGACGACTATTACAGATGTCAGATCTCTGTGTTGTATGGCATGAACTTTGGAGCACTCTCTTGATGGCAGGGATGCTGCTCAGCATATCTCTCTCAGTTGAAGAGTTGCTGTGATCAGAGACCTACAAAGGATGCAGGTGACAAAGATGTAGCAAAGGTGTATTCTATTGTGTAGCAACCACAGAAAGATATTTGAAACCTAAGAACAGAAAGCAGAAAGCCTAAAAAAATGTGTGGTGTTGTAAAACAAACCTTGTAAAATGCATGCTGTCACTTTCAGAGAAGGAGTGGGCTTAAATATCTTTGAGGGTGCCATCACTTGATCAAGATGAAGCCAGAGTCTTTTGTTTCTAAATGCATCTCAAACTCTTATCTTAAGTTCTAAAGACCCTACTCTGGTAAGAAATTCAGCTACTTTCCTTCTTTTTATGTGCAAAATTTGCACAACCTCTCAAAGGAGTTCAGGAAGAGAGAGAAATTCATCAAGGTCAAGTGCAAGGTTCTGCATATGGGTTGGGGCAATTCGCAGCACAAATACAGGCTGTGTGGAGAATGGATTGAGAACAACCGTAAGTAGAAGGACTTGGGAGTGCTGGTTGATGAGAAGAAGCTCAACACCACCTAGCCGTGTGCACTTGGAGCCCAGTAAGCCAGTGGCATCCTGGGTCACATTAAAAGCAGTGTGGCCAGCAGGTTGAGGGAAGCAGTTCTTCCCCATTTACTCCAGTCTTGTGAGACCCCACCTGGAGTACTGTGCCCAGCTCTGGGGCCCCTAACATAGGAAGAACATGGACCTATTGGAGCGAGTCTAGAGGAGAGCCATGAAGATGATCAGAGGGCTCGAGCATGTCTCCTATGAAGACAGGTTGAGAAGGGTTGGGGTTGTTCAGTCTGGGGAAGTAGGCTCAGGGATGACCTTAGAGAGGGCCTATAAGAAAGCTGGAGAGGGACTCTTTACAGGGCCATGTAGCGAGAGAACAAGGGGGAATGGTCTTAAACTGACAGAGGGCACATTTAGATTAGATATTAGAAAGGAATTCATTACTGTGAAGGTACTGGAACGGGTTACCCAGAGAAGCTGTGGACTCTCCATTCCTGGAAATGTTCAAGGCCAGCTCGGATTTGGCTCTGACCAACCTGGGGCAGTGGAAGGTGTCCCTGCCCATAGCAGGGGGTTGGAACTAGGTGACCTTTAAGATCACTTCCAATCCAAACCATTTTATGATTCCAAGAAAACTATTTTTCTACTATTTGATCTTTGTATAGTCTACATGTCATTTCTGCACTGGTCATGGTTCATTGTTTTATGTGAAAGTGCAGCAATATTCTTGACTTCCAATTAAAGGCTTCACAACACAAATTATCTTTCATCAGCTATTCCATAGCAATTTTTTTGTCCTTTCCATTTCTGTTCAAGTTTCAACTGGTCTCTTTGCTGAAGCAGTAGGTGTGGTTGTTTTATAACAAGGTGAATAAATAATTGATTGCTTACATCACTTAAGGTTTTATAATTGTACTTCTTATAAACAGTATCTTCCAATCTTTATGGCTACAAAGACTCTTGTGCCTTTGGGCAAATTGCTTTACATAGAGCCAGTACTTGATTATCCAGGGTAAGAAGGTAGGGGAAAGGATAGAAGGGAGAACATGGATACAATGGAAAAACTGTGTTTACAACAAAATAAATGGTAAACTATGGTACAAATCATGCAGTGAATGTACAGCTGAAGGAAAAGAGGGGGAACTGATCATTAATCTACCCCCTTCTTGCATTCAAGTTCATCACAAAAAGTCATTATATTGCTTTTGGACTTGAGTCTAGCTTGGATGTGTCTGTACTTGTAGCATAATTAAACTACAGCGTGGATGGTCTATCCATACATAGCTGAGAGTGGTTTATGTTGCACTTTGTTGAAGGTGCTGGGCTGAGTTGGATGCTGTTTTTCCCATGTACACCTGTGTTATGATGGAGTGGCATCTCCTTATTCTCATAGCTTTGCATTAGTGGATCTAACCTGTGCTGTGGAAGCAAATGTCTGAAACAAAAATAACTCTTTAAATGAGGAAAATAAGTATTTCATGGTACATTTGACTCTTCTTATATGGCATATGTTTCTAAATAGTTGTTGTATCTAAGTAAAAAGATGTGAAATGAAGTCTTACTTCAGCTAGAACAAGTACTGTGATAGTTTAATCTCATGACAGCCCTAAGCTAATTCTCTATTGATTCATGTTTTGCAAAGGCTGCTGAGCTCCTCTTTGTATTCTCATAGTTCTCCCTTCAGAACAGCTTATGTGCAGTCCCTTAAAAAACACTGTACTTGTCCCCAAGCCCAGCTGAAACACCCTATACAATTTTGTAGTGCATATTACTGTACATAATGTGTACATACAGTACATAATATCCCGACAGTGAGGAGATTCCTGTGGAAAAAAAAAAAAGCTATCCCATCTCTAACCTGAATCAGTCTCAGTTATGGTCACCTTGTCTCTTGTCACCATAGGTGATAAAGCAGCAGCAGCAGTATCAATCCATTCTTCCAACAGCCGTGTGTCTTTCCTGCAATATTCAAAACCTAAGTTCTCATTTTTCCCTGCCTTACGTCTAACTCCAGAAACTTCTATTTGACAGCACAAATTGAGTAGGTTAGACACGGCTATCCATCTTTGTCACCACAACTTTTGTCTGCCTGTTGTAAAGCATTAGCAGTTTCTTTTGCTGTTCCCTGCCATGTGACACATGGAATTACAGAAGTCAAGGTTTCTAGAACTTATTAGTGCTGGAGGAGGGGGATAAAATCTTAATTGTATGCAGTCCATACAGCAGCAGTTCAAAGGGCAGAATAAATTTAGCCTGTAAAAGATCTTCTTGGAACAAGGAATTGTTTGGGCAGAGGTACGCACTAACAAATCAAATCTTCTTTGAAGTGATAAGTATTTAATTCTGAGGATCATATTTGAATAGCAGAACTGTTACCTCCCCACCACACCACCACTCCCCCCCCCACCTTGGGAGCATGATATCTATTCTAGGAACCAGTTCCACATTGCATCTTAAAACTATTTTTGGGGAACACACAGATCATAGCCCTAGAAGGCATCTAGTATCTTTTTAATCCACATGTTATTTATTAGTAGCTTAGATCTATTGGATCTAAACCTAGTGAAAATTCATAACATGCACTATAGATCTTTAATTACTAGAATGCTTGTAGATTATTAATTCAGTGTATTAGTGTTCAGCATGTAAAGCAAAGCCAGTGCAGAAGACAGCATTAATTTAGTGGCAGAGTGGTAAGTAAATGGCTAGCTTGTGCAGTGGTGCTAGTCTAAAGGTGACAGTTCACTGGTGACTGAGAAGAGTTCACCGTGTGCTACCAACAAAGGGATCACACACTTCGGTCCTGTGTGTTGGACTTCATAAATGCAAATGATGTCACAATCAATGCCTAATGAAAATCCTCTTACCAGACTGTCTTAATAGGATTACTTTCCAGAACACAGAATTGGGAAGGATCTGCTAGGTCACATGGTCTGCCTTCTCATTTGCAGATAAGCTCTTTACATTTTATATCATATTTAATGGAGTAACTCAGTTATATGATGTTTCTTTCCAGATAATTTCATATATTTAAATATATGTTTTAAACCTGTTAGACAGTAGGCTCTTTCCCACCCCTTTCATAAAATGTAGGAAGACATAGACAGAAGATCAATAATTACTTGGAATGAGCTTGCCTGGACTTTCACTCTGAGGTGAAGTTTAAAGAGATTGTAAATGCACTTTGCTGCCTGTCCTTACTCTGGGCATCATCAGGCTCAAGTGATGACCACAGTCGAGGGGCAGAAGTATTAAGACAGTGATTCTGCTGTAGTTCACTTACTATCTCATAAAAAAAAACAACCTCTATTTTGAGTAGATGACTGCAAACTCTGGGAGAAATATTCTCACTAATATTTCATGGAATTAATTTAGCAGTACTTGTAAAATATATGTTAGTGGCTTAAGATCCTAACTTATTTTAGCACTTGAATGATAACCTCTTTGAAGTAGATACCTAAGTTAACTCTAGCTTGGTACAAATGATTTGTTCTACTTTAGGTGACTGGTACATAACATTTTGATGCATTTACTTTAAAGTAAAAATGCCTTGAGCCTTTACAGTTGGTTGCTTTACATTTTAAAAGATAGTAACTTAAGAACAGTGTCCTTTTTTTGTCAGAAAAGAAGTCCAAATGTTCTGGAATTAATTACTATGTGTTGTTTTTTTTTGTGTGTTTGTTTTGTTTGTTTTGTTTGTTTTTTGGTTTATTTTTGTTATCCTGGTAGTAATCACATCATTTTAGGCTTATGGTCAAATTCTGTATTCCTGTTTTAGGTGTGTTGAGGTAAAACTGCTTAGTCTTCTTTCTTAAAATGTTAACAAAAGTCCCTAAAATTTGGGTTGTGTTAATTCTGAAAACTAAATCCTCTGAGTGCAGAAACTGGTGTGGGGAGGAGCTCACTGGCAGCCAGAAACACCTCAGCTCTTACTTCAGCTGTTGCTGTAGTGCTAGTTTACTAGTCTGCTTAGCTAAAGATTTAATCAACTTGCTTATAGGTATCCAACTGCTACTTGTTTATCAAACCCAAGCTCTTACACAGAAGGGTTGCTTTAGTGTCTTGAGGCATTTCTGATAACCAAAGACTGCATTTATATCATGAAGCAAGATTTTAATCTTTCACTTTATATTCTGGAGACTGTCTTGTCTCATGTTGCCTGCAAAAGGGGCTTCCAGGACTATTTCTGTAAAAGCCAACACCTAAACAAACTTTCTGCCTTGTTTTTCAATGTCTCTGAACAATTTTTGCTCTCCATTTTTATTTTTTTTAAAAATTTGTATCTGATTTCACTTTAAAATATGTAATGACTACATTTGGTATTAGAATTGTTAGCTCTTACTCTTTGCTAGTAGTTTGCAGTGTGTTGAATGTAGCAAGTGGAAGGAGGTAGGACAATGTGCCAAAATAGCTTTCAGGGAATCTGAGAGTGAGAAGAAACACTAGAATCAAATGGGTCCCATAGGGTCCTTAGCTTCCTTCTCCCAGAGTTTGTTGCCCTTGGTGGGATAGTCACAGCAGATTATCCCACCTCCTGAATCTGGAGTTGCTTGCAAATTCATTTTAAAAATCCCTCAGGCACTTTTCCATATTTTGCAGTCCGGGGACTTGCCTGCGTAGCCAAGTGGTGTCTGTGGCCCCTGGGAAAGAGAAGTGTCTGCTCTAAAGCACATTAGAACTCCTGCTGATACTTCTTGACACCAGTGGACCAGAGCCAAAATGCACTGACTGCTAGTCTCTGACCTGCCTGCTGCTCAAAACTGTCTTGGGGGAGGGAAAGGTCTGTGTAGAGCACACTGCTGTGCCCAGGCAACACTTGAAGGAATGACTTGTTACAAACCATGAGAAGCAATCCAGATCTCTTGCAGACTAAATTACTTCAATAAGAAGATTACATTGCTTCTAGATTCTGCAGGACATGAGACCACTTGTTTTGATACCATTCAATAAAACATTTCCTCCCATGCCCCAGAAAACACACTTTTTGTCTTCGATGTTAAGTCTGAAAGGACATAATATTTCTGACTAAAGAAATATTGACAATTGAAAACTGTCTCCTATTCCAACCAATAACACTGTAATTGGCTGGCAAGACAAAAATGTGGTAAGAAGACCATGAGTGTGTCAGATGGTTGATGTATCCGTACTGTAGGACTTTTATTGCAGAAGTCAATTTACACATAGCTTCTCAGCGTAAAGAAAATCAATACTGGAGACTAACAGATTATTTTTAGAGGGCTGCTGAAACTGAGGTGAGGAGAGCCATTTAGAAGCCTCATTATATCATGTGCTCTTTCCTTGTGTTCTTTCAAACAATTTGATGGAGTAATTAATCCTTGAAATGCCCCAAGAGGCAAACCTACTTAATTGCACTGCTGTTTAGCCTAAATTCCCAGAGTGCAAAGGACCTAGTGTTGATCCTCTTTGATCAAAATTTTTTCAGAGTATGTTCCTTATGTCTTTTTCATCTCCATTCTTACAATATAGCAATCAAACTGTCAAATTTGACCTAGAGTGGCATTGTCCTAGTCACTATTGCATTCTTCCCCTGTGCAGAATTATGTACAAATTGCAGGTCTGCAGTCAACTGGACTTCTGTTACTTGGAGATGGAGAGGGACCTGCTCTTGTGAATTAGGCAGGATGTCATGTGACTGCTGCATGGAAAATCATTCCACTGGCATAATCTTCAAAGAAGCAACATTTTGGAAGTTCCTGATGGCTGAAGTTCTGTGCCTTTCAAGGGTGACTGTGTAACAGTGATTTAGTGTACAACATGTGTTTGCTCATACCAAACTGTTTCTGCTTGATGTGAAAGTGGATGATGACAAAACCCATGATGTGTCCTTCCTATCTGCTTTGGATTGTTTTGCTTGGCAGAAGTGATATCCAGGCATAGACTTAGCATGCCCTATTTTTATATCAAGAACACAAGGCATTTGCTTTGGAGACAGCACTTGATTTTTAACAAATGTCTCCTTGCTGAGATTGGATCCATGTTATTGGTATGGTTAGGAAGTGCTGAATGCTTCTCTTTTCCTCTGCTCAGTATAGTCTGTGATCAATGCCTCTTCTTCATTTAGCAATTTCACACTCTAGTGATTCCTTTAGACTTCTGTAGAGATGTGCAAATTAGACAACACTTCCTTAACCACAGTGTACTGGATATATTTGGGTAAGCTGAAGTTGTTTTGATACTTCATTTATGAAAACAGTAAAATACTGCTGTTAGTACTAAAGAAACCTAAATGAAGTCTGACTGGTATCAGTTTCTTCTCTATACTTACTAATGGCAATGCAGTTGCAGAGTGCAAGATTCTTTACTTTGTCTGCATAATGAACAGAGGGTTTTTTGTGTTTTTTTTTTTTTTTCTTTTTTTTTTGTGTGTGTTTTTTTTTTTTTTTAATTAACCTTATGGCTGAATAGAATTCCTGGTGTGCTCTACTATGAGTGGCAGTTGGTTTTGTGGAAACAGGTATTTTGGTATCTGAAAATCTTTTTTTCTATAATCACATCATCTCAACAATGGATTTTTTTCTTTGTTGTGCTAAAGATGTTAGAGAGCTGCAGCCACTGTAGCAGGGGATTGGATTTTATTATCAGTTGTGGGCACCGTGAGGTGCAGAATTCTCAAAATTCAGAATCTTGCTGCATTTGCTGTTTTATTTTTTGTGACGCTTGTTTTTCATCATTTAGTAGCAATGGCATGAATTCCAGAGAACTTACTGCCCCACCTTGAGTCTTGCCCATGCCCTCACTTGCTGGCTGCATTTCTGCTTTTACTGCAGGTGACTAGGGTAATTTACCCTCTTAGGAGGCATGCCACAAGGACACATCTGCCTTGAGAACTTGAAATTTAAGTGCTTGAGGAGATGGAGTGGTTGGTAACTCATTTGGAAACAGTTTTCTAGCAAGTGGAAAAGCTGCATTTGTTGATAGGGCTCTGAGGAAATGGGGTTTCCCCCCCTTCCTTGACCTACTACTCCACTGACAGCAAGTGGAGTTCAAGTCCTGTGCCAGCAAGTTCTGTGCTGTCTAAACACCATTCTTTTGATTAGCAGAGAACAAATACACGTCTCTCCTGCAGAGCTTGCTTCTATCCATCTCTGCAACAGGCAGTAGAATGATGTCCACTGCCTTTGAACATGTGGGAAACGTTGCATTATTTGGGCCAGGTAGGAAGAGATTGGAGAAGAAATGAAGAAAATGGAAAGTTGGGTGGACCTGGAGAGGCAGAACTAAGGTAGAGATGGCATATAGAAAATGTATAGGAGGCTTCCTGCCTTGTCTCCATGCTTTTCCAGGTTGTTTCTTTTACTAGTGTGTACTTCAGATCCAGGTATGTGGGTATATGTCTCCTTGCCCAAATTCTGCTGGCTTGCTTGTGCCAATTTGATAAATACAGTAATTATTCTTCTGGCTTGCTTTCCCTCTGTCCCCTTCTGTCTTTCTCCACTAAAGACTCACAGAAATATTCACAGTAGTGAAAGAGAGAACTTCAGAAGTCAGGTGTTGTAGGGACAATGAGATTGACAGTAGTTTGTGTCTGCTTCCCTTGCTTTAGACACTGCTCTTCAGACAAGTGAGAGTTGGAATTTTGTATTTTAGAAAAACTTTTTTGAATAATGTTTAAAGCAGTGCCAGTATTGGAGAGTCCACTGGACATGAATTAGAGGGAGAAGTAATATGATCACTATCAGCAACTGCTGATATTTCTACAGGTGTCTGTACATTTAACTCTGAAGACACATGAGGTACCAAAATGCTTCTAAAACATTTGTCCAGTTTTTTTTGTAACTTGTACATCTGATCTGGGCAAGTGTCTTCAGGTGCACTTGTGCAGTTGCCCTCTCATTCCAAGTCTAACACCAAGAGGTGAAATGGTCTTTATAAATGCCTTTTCCTCAGACTTTTCTGGTATGATAAGCATTCAGTAAGAGAGATTGTTTGTGGCCATAAGGGCTTTCTCATGGAACAGGAACTACCAGGTCTAAATGTCAGAGGTACAGGCCACAGCAAAAATGAAATAATAGACTGTTTTGAGTTGAGGTTCTGTGCTCTATACCTCTTGAAGGCATGTTATGAGGCAAATTTTTAATAGAAGCAATTTTCCACTCACCAAGCCCAGCTAAACACTTATTTAATTTTAGTACTCCACCTATGGTACAAACAGTGTTAGAAAATTGCAGTCTTTCAACATTACTGTCAAAATGACCTATTCACCCTGTAACATTATGGCATCTGCTGTTATTACAGCATACCACTATTTTCTCATCCTTTTGACTTTTTAACTGTAGAAAAAAGCAAAACCTGAACTGTATTATACAATTATTTACATAGCACTGAGCAGGAACACTAGGGATGTACTTCTGAAACACTGCAACAGACTGGCTGGCTATGTCTTGAAAAAGCAAGTTTCTTTCCTTCTCATTTTCACAGCGGCAGTGTTAAGCATAAAAGCAGTGAAGTTAGAGTATGTCTGACTCTCTCCTTCCACACTGGCTTGTTTTTCATGTTGTGCGATTGTTTCTTTCAGCAGTCATCCAGGTTTATGTGGGTTTTGTTTTTATTTCTGCTTTTCAAATGGTCAGTTAGCAAATCAACATGAAGGAAGTTGCATGAAAGCCTAGCCTAGGAATTTCTTGCCTCAGAAGATAGAATACATAGACATATATAGACAAGGCAAAAAGAAGGGAAACCATCTGTGAGTTAGCTGACTGACTTGCAGGGTAAATGTGTGCAGAGCAGGTGGCTTTCAGCTCTGCTGCTGTAGATGAGGAGTCTTTGCTCGCTGTAGGCTAAGGAGAAGTGGAAGAATAATAGCAAGCAGAAGGGTGTGTGTTATAGGAAGGGAATTAATATATGTGCTCATTTGGCATTACTCTGACGTAGTGTTTGAGGTGTTGCAGGAAACAGAACATAGAGTGAAAGCTGGAAGAGAAGGATGTGATCTCTCCTCTCTCCTAATTTACAAATACGCCCCTTTTAAATCTTGTAATGCTCACTGTGGAGCAGCAGTGATGCTGAAGCTGGCTTCTGGTCATAATGTGGCTGTGGAGCAGTGGTACTGCTGGTGAGCCTGGCTGGCAGTGAGGGAAGGAAAACCTGGGCACCTTTTGAGAAAGGAAGATGGTCATAGAATCACAGAATTGTTTAGCTTGGAAAAGACCTTTAAAATCATTAAATCCAAACATTAACCTATCACTGCCAAGTCTGCCACTAAACCATGTCCCTCAGTGCCACATCTACACATCTTTTAAATAGCTCCAGGGATGATGATTCCCTGGGCGGCCTGTTTCAATGACTGACACCCCTTTCAGTGAAGAAATTTTTCCTATATCCACCTCCCCTGGTGCAACTTGAGGCTATTTCTTCTTGCCTGGTCATTTGTTATTTGGGTGCAGAAACCAACACCCACCTGTATGCAACCTTCTTTCTGGTAGTTACAGGGAGTTATAAGGTCCCCCCTGAGCCTCCTTTTCTCCAGGCTAAACAGTTCCAGCTCCCTCAGCTGCTCCTTATTAAAGCTGTGCTCCAGACCCTTCACCAGCTCTGTTGCCCTTCTCTGGACTTGCTCCAGCACCGCAATGTCCTTCTTGAAGTGAGGGGCCCAAAACTGGCCACAATACTCAAGGCATGGCCTCATCAGAGCTGAGGACAAGGGGATAATCACTTCTCTCGTCCTGCTGGCCACGTTATTGTTGATACAGGCTGGATGCTGTTGGCCACCTGGGCACACACTGGCTCCTGTTCAGCTGCCTGTCCACCAGCACCTCCGGGTTCTTTTCTACTGAGCGGCTTTCCAGCCACTCTTCCCCCAGCCTGTAGCACTGCATGAGGTTGTTGTGATCCAACGGCAGGACCCAGCACTTGGCGTTGTTGGGTCTCACACAATTTGCCTCAGCCCATCAATCCAGCCTGCTCAGATCCCTCTGCAGAGTCTTCATACCTTCCAGCAGATCAACACTCCCACACAACGTGGTGTTGTCTGCAAACTCACTGAGGGAGTACTTGATCCCTTTGTCCAGATCATCAGTAAAGATACTGAACAGGACTGAACCCTGGGGGACACCAGTTGTGACTGGCCGTGGTCAGCAGCATCAGCAGTGCTGTGGCTGGCTGCTTTTGAAGATGTTGGTGCAGCCCCAGTGTTATCATAACCAGAGTGGCCATGTGGACCCTGATGAGAAGGTGTGTGTTGCACCCTTACTTTAGCTTTTATGTAAAGGCTCATTTTTTGAAGCCTTTGTTCATCTGTGAAGCTCATCTAAATGGCAATTTCTGAAACAGTGTTTCTTGTTTTTATTTCCTAACATCATAACAGTCTGATATGCTGAAAGATTTTGCTTGCTACAGACCCTTTGTTATTGAGGATGAAATAGCTGTAAAAGGCACAGGAGAAGGGAAGTGAGAAGAGGGACAGGCTAATCCCAGAGCCCACGAATGTTGTTTGAAGGGACTGAAGCCCTGTTGGGGACTGGCCAGATGTGTTAAAAGGAGAAAAGATGGAAAGAGCCCCAGTACTATATGTGATTCAGTATTCCTCCAGAAGCTGGCCATGCAATCCCCTCCTATCACTTTGTCATGGTACTGCAGTGGAGGTAACACAGGATAAAAAGAAGCACAGGAGCTGATGCCTTTTCTAGTTGTATCTTCATAACATTTAGAGCACTACCTAACCTGCAAAGATACATGTAGGTAAGGAGAAAAAGGATTAAATCTATTGGATAATAATTTCTTTGCAGTAATGTAAGCCAGTCTTCACTGCTGCTGTGTTAATGGTACCTTAAAGAAAGCTATCAGCAGGCTAATGGCAACTTTGAAAACAAAATCTTTCATATCCAAAGAGATGAACACTTCCAATCTTAATGATCCATTTAACTGCCAGTATTAAATACATCTCAAGAAACATTATATGCAATTAGAAAGGAAGAAGCCTGTTAATGTAACATTGAGGCTGTGTGATTGAGGACAGTCAAGCAACTGGAAGACTGACTTTTTAAAACAGGTTATTTTTCATTTGAGTCTTATAGAATTTTATTCTTCCTGTTTCTCAGATAAATATTTACATTGCTTTAATTTTGAAGCACAGTCAGTCTGAAGTGCTCAAAGGTTAATGAATAAAGCTCCAGCACTAAGGGCTAACTAAGTATTTCCTTCATGTCAGAGATGGATACTATCACTTTATGACTAGCCCAGAGTAGCAGATATACTTCATGCTAAGATCCTACTGTAAGGTTGTTGAAATAATTCATCCATTTAGGCTGTGTTTAATTGTAGGACAACCTTCATTCACTACTTGTAATTCCTGTTTCCTAAATGTGGAGCTCTTCGGTCTTTTCAAACACAATCTTCCTTGTGAATTGCAAACTTCAGCAGAGTAGCAGTCTTGTAGTGTACAAATTAATTCGGTGTTCAGTTGACATGTTTCTTCTGTGTCCAAGGTAGCCTTGCATGTAAAACACAGCCAGATGCAGAGCAGGTTCACTAACCTGGGCTCCCAGGCCTCATGTACTTGTAAGCAGCATGGATCACTGTGTACCTAGGCACTTCAGTCCCACTTGCCTGTTGCTAGGACTGCTGGTGTCTTATTCCCATCATTTTGTGGTTGTTTTTTTTTGTTTTGTTTTGGGTTTTTTCTTTTTCTTTTTTTTTTTATTTTTTTTTCCCCCCCTGCAGTAAACTGAGCTGCTTTTTATTTCCCAGGGAATTGTAGGAACTTGTCTGTTCTTGGGGCATGTTTTGAGGGGGAAGGGAAGAAGATATTGTGGGAAAGCATCAAATAACTGAAATTGCTTTAGGGCTGAAATCAAAGGGCTGTAATCATCAAAAGGTGGAAGAGAACCAGCCCACAAGAAAGCAGCAGTGAGGGTTTTGCCTGTAGCTCCAAACAGGCCAGGGTGGCTGGGAGTGCAGTGCCAAGTGCATGGTGGACTGACTATTTACGTCAGTAGGAACTCCTTTGGAGCGATGCACAAGTAAAGGCTAAAGCTGACATGCTATAAAACAAGATGTTAAAGGAAGGCCAGAGTAGTTTCCTGTGAATAAAAAAAGTTAAACAAGGCAGGTACCATTGCCTTGGCTTCTAGGACAATGGGAAGGTGCTTTGATGTAAAACTTTGGCCCTGTGCTCAAAATAACTGTTACCACCTAAGCCAAATTGCCAGGTTGAAAGTATGTGTAACATAAGCCACCAACCTGCACTTGCTAAGGAGTAGGTAATTTTTATCTGCAGCTTGTTTCTCTGTGTATTTGGAATCTTTGTAGATTGAAAGCTCAACCAGCTGTTACTTCTCCTTTGGCTCTATCTGAAGTATTTCAGGATTTCACATGTGTATTCCCTATTTGAGTAAATACATCGATTTTCAATGATAACAAGTAGTTCTTTTTTTCTCCGTGTGTACTTTTTGTTTGTTTGTTAAGAACAGCACCATGAAGGAACTTAAAAATTAACCTACTTTCCTTAGTGTATTTTTATAAATAGTTGTCCAGATCTACATCAGAAACCACAGTAGGAATTTAATTCTGGTTTGTGTTGAAACAAGGTGAAACTGATGTCCTAATTTTTCTAATTAAGTACATAATTGTTTAATCCTTTTGGGTTGGAAAATGGTACTGCAAATTTGTGTAGTTTGGTTTTGAATATTTTTGTGTTACAAAGCATCTTATGACTTGGCTTGTCTTTATTCAGTGGTAGATGCCAAAGGCATTATATGAAGCATCTTCAGCATTTTTAAAGTGGAATAAACATAGAAGTACTCTTGGCACAGCTTATCTCCTGCTTGCAGCTGTAGGTAGTGGGGATTTTAAACAAAGGAATATTGCCTGTGTTTGATTTTAGTGGGTGGCAATGGATTCTGCTACCTTCTTTTAACTCTCTATTCTACAGGCCAGTTAGTAAGCTTATGTTAGACTCTTTCCTGGTCATAAAATGCTACCTGGATGCCTGTAGTCTGCTGTGCTGAAATGACCAGGCAATGGCTGCTGCACTTATTCCATATTTAGTGGATTATCCCCTGCAAACTCTTGTTATGGAAGGTAGCACTGCTTATTATGAAAGTAGGATTTATTAGTGTCCCGACTTGTGTGCTTGGCACCGTGTGTACAGAACTGAACCATTTGTGCTTTATCTAAGCTACCTGCCTGTGGGAGGAATATGGCTACAGTGTCCTTTACACGTGTCTTCTATGAGCTGTGAGGATGTGTTTGAGAGGGTTGCTCCATCTTGTCTCTTCCAAACCATCTGGGTTTGAAGAAGGATTGAAAGTAGCTATTTGGAATCTTTGGGCAATAATGAGAAAGGGGGGTCCTCACACAATATCCAAATGTTGCTTCTTTAGAAAAACCTCAACATTTTTCTCTTCTTTATTTTCAGGAAACAGTTCTCCCTCCCACAGTCCTTTATGTTGTCTTTGAATCAGCAGAGAGAGACATCTTAAATGGCCCAAGATTTCTAAGACTTCCATCAGAGAAGGGAGTCAGACATTTACTAAGCTGTTGCTTTGACAGTGAAGTTCAGTAAACAGGGATATGCAGGGATGGAAAGTGTGTTTGCTGCACTTTCTGGAGGAATTTCTACTGTTTAAACGTGCTCATTTTGGAGACATCCTGAAAGTGGTGAGATGAACTTGAAACTCTTCTTGCATGGGCCATTTGAATGATTAAGAAGACTAGCACCTAGTGAAGGTCAGTGGGAAGGAGCTGATGATACCACCTTGTGCTGACTGGAAGGATTATATGCTAGCCAGTGCCTCTTCTGAGCTTGGCTGAGAATGCTTTGACTCAGTTTGCTGAAGCAAAGCTTGCCTTTGGAGGTTGCATATATGTGCAGCCCAGCTCTCCTTGGTTGGAGAAAAAAAACATCTATCCAGGAGCTTGGATTCAGGCCAATTACTGCATGAGAAAATTCTCGTGCTGCTCCAGTATTTTGGCATGCTCACTCAGCCTGACCAGCTCCTGGAAAAGCACTAGTGCTTCTTTAGCATTTGAGGGTGTCAGACTACTCATCCTAACTTTTAATTTGAAACTGGGTATTCTATAATTAGCTGTAGCCTGAAGTGATTTTCAGAATCCACCTGTCACTTTGATTATGCTTATTCTTTGTTTTGTTTCCTTGTTCATTGATAAGAGAAAATATTAAAGAAATGTGCATCCCTTGCAGCTTGTGGCTAATGTGGCATGCTAACATGTTTTAGAATGCCTAAAAGGAGTTTTGAAGAAATCTGGTAATGTAGGTTGGACAAAGAGTGGTTGCATGCAATCGTGACAATGCATGGAGAGCCCTCTAAAGCTCAGGCTTTTGATTTGGGGGCAAAAAAAGAGAGTTTGGGGCTACCTGACCACTGACTTAACATGACCAGTTTTAAAAGGGTCCTCTTCCACTGCAGAAAGTCTTCTGAACTCATTTTTTTATGGATTATTTTTATGGGCATAAACACTTTTTCCAAGCTCAGGACAGTTTGCTGAACTCATTCAAATGCAAATCCTGAAAGCAGCCTCTCTGGCCAATAGTGGTTTGGACTGTAACTAGATCAGAGCTGGCTGTATTTTTAAAGGCATTAAGTGTATTTGTTTTCATTATTAAGCTAAAATGACAAGCTAAAAGTGTTTGGCAGAAAAATTGTCTGTGTGTGTCTTCTGCCATGCTAACTCTTATAACTCCAGCTTGAATTTGGCCAGAGAGATAATGATATCATATCATGATGGGAATTGTAGAGTTTAGCTGCCTATTTTCACAAAACTTAGAGCCCCCCCTAAGTATCTTCACTGAAGGGAAGAACTTTCTTCTTTATTAGATGTTGCAGAATCCGCACAGATACGTTGTTATAGTTTCCTATACATTCTTGAAAAGGAAAGGGCTTTATTTGGGCACCTGACTGTCAAGACAATGAATTACAGGAAACTCACACTTCCTGAGCTCCAGTGCTCCCTAACCCATGCCATTGTTTCTGCTAGGTGTAACAACAGACGTGAGGAATCCAAGCACAAATGTGATACATAGCCCTCTTTTGAGTAACTCCTGTGTTGATCTCTGATAGACCAGGCATAAATCTGCTGCTCATAGCACATCCGAGTGCCATCTCTTTGTGTTTTTGTTTATGGGTGAAGGTATTCACTTTAAAGTGGATGTTTTATTAAAGAAAATTGCCTGTTAGCAACAAGTCAGACTCTGATATGAAACATTTTCAAGCTACTAATCATCCCCTGAATCTACTTTGTTGATGTGCCATTTCATTGTCAAAGGCAGTCTTTACTCTTTTTGTGTGCCACAGTGTAAAATGGGAAAGGGCAAACAAGCAAAAGACAAAGTGACCCACCTCAAAATAGACTTTGTACCCCCCAAAACTTCAGTGATCCTGTATGATACCCTGGGAGCTAAGTGACCACTTGTTTCATCTACAAGAAATCTTGTGGAAGTCAGCGGTTTCAAGATGCGCTGGATGTAGTTTGTGCTGAAAACTACTTTGACAACTGAAATCTTTTAAAGTGGAAAACAACAGAAACATGAGACAGAAGCAGCATGGTGCTTCCTCTCTTATATTTTTTTTTTCCCCAGGGAGGGAACGAGAGTGCCTGACTTTGATCTTATTCCCTTCCTTCCACCTGCTTCTGCTTGTGTGTTCATGCAGTTTCATGTCTGAAGACTTGATTATCATCTCTGGTGTTCCTGAAATATCTCCCATTTGAGAAAATCTGTAGGTGGAAATAGAAAAGGCTTGTGGGAATCTGGAGGAGCAAAGATTATAGGAGTCTTTCTCATTAACATGTTTGTGTCCAGACAGTTTCTATAAGGGCTTCAAATCTTGAGACTTTGTGTATTTGTAAGAAAAGTAGCCAGTCAAAAATAACTTGATTGTTTAACACACTATTATACTTTGAATTCAAATTTCCCTTGAACTGGTTGTTCTGTATCAAACATACAACTGGTACTTTAAAGATGCACAGGAATTCTGTGTCCCTTTTGATGGCATTACTTTTGCAACCATGACTGTGAGGTCAGACTCAGTGGGGTCTTGGTTTGCAGAAAGGGAGTGATTACTTATGGATATCATTTTTGTCCCCAGAACAGAAATGAGCTGCTGCAGATATTTGGCTTATATGCAGGAGTTTTGTAGGCATGGGTCATGTGAGAAAGAGCTCCACTGAAAAACTTTATTTTGGGTTCTTTGGAATTATGCCCTGTGGGGTAATGATGCCAAATTTCTTATACATTCTTCACTGCCACGTAAAAGCTTTGGGTTTCAGAGTATATGCTAAGTATAGTGTCAGTGAGAACACTGCTGTCCCTTACATCTATCATTTTAAGTGGCAGTGTTTAACTGCTTGAAATTTTCTTCTCCTCCATTTCCAATCCTATCTTTTATTTCAAAGGTGAAGTAATGTGAGAAGAATGCAAAATAGCTATTTGGCTAAGGTGTGCTAATGAGAAAAAGCTGAACTGTGTTTAAGAACTGAAGCAGAAATTATGCTCAGATTGTATTACTTCCTTTTCCTGGTATCTGGAAGTAGAAAATTTTCTACAGAAAAGATTATGGCACTATATTGAGTAAATTATTTAAAATCTGTCAAAGTTAAATGTTTGACTTGAGGAAGGTTAGGGTTGGGGTTTTTTGTTTGGTGTTTTTTTGGTGTATTTTATTTTATTTTCGGGGTGTTGGTTGGTTGTTTTTTTTGTTTTGGTTTGTTTTTTTTCCACACTGAAATTAACATTTGTTGGGTGGTCAAGGTAGCCAGCTGGTAGTGCTGTCTGTAGAATTTCTGGTGTATTTCATTTGATCTGGTAGTAAAATAATTAGTATTAAAATACAGTGCAACAGATGGAAAAATTAAGTACCATTAGCTGTGATTTGTAACACGTGTTTTTTGGTGAAGCACTGTGAGTGACACAATCAGCCAGATTTGAAGATAGCCTGCCCTTTGTCTCATGTCCTGACACAACCTTTATCATGGCACACTGATTGACTTTATCATGATCTGAAGAAGGGCATTGTCTCCTGCTTTCTTGGACTAGGATAATACTGTATGTTGCCTTCAGGATCAAAAATGGCGACAGTAAACTTCAGCTACTCCCGTAACAGAAGGGTGTAGGTCTTCCATGTAGTTGTATGAGAGATCCCATTAGCTGGATTCATTTGCCATGAGACAGACCTCTATGCTATAATGGCTTGATGCTCCCTTAACAGTCTCCTGTTGTTTACTGTAGATGGATGGTTGCTCAGTAATAGAATCATAGAATGGTTTGGGTTGAAAAGGACATTAAAGATCATCTAGATCCAACTCCCCTGCCGTGGGCAGGGACACCTTTCACTAGACAAGATTGCTCAAAGCCCCATTTAACCTGACCTTGAACGCTTCCAGGAATGGGGCATAACACTTCCAGGGGTGGTGCCTGATACCATTCCTATGGTAGACACAGAAAACCAAGTGAGAGAAATCCCAGCTTGTGAGTTCTGGGCCTTGGTTAAAAAACAAAAAAGTAAAAAAAATTGTAGCTTTGCTTTAATGTGTTGCCCAACACAAATGATTTTGATCAGATGAAGGTCTCATTCTGGAAGACATCTGCTCCTGAGTTAGATGTGACTGTTCATATATTATGTGCCTTCATGTGTATGAATGTATTTGATCAGTGTATTTGATAGCAGGGAAGATGAAGGAAGGAGAAGGCTAACTTCCAAGTGTTTCCAAGATACAAGACAATGAAAGGAAATTGAAACTCACAGGAATGAGTAGCTGAAGTGTGAATCCAGGTAAATGCTTTGAAGGGTTCCTTGAGAGTCTGCCAGAGGCTAGAAACTAGCCAGTGTTGTCCAGAAGGAGGAAACACATGATCACCTGATGGCTCGCTCAGGGTATTCTGGCTCCTTGCCGTAAATATATTGCATTGGCTGAATTCAAGCCCTAGAAATTTTGAGCCCATGTTATAAAAATTGTGAGATAATTTAGAAAAACAAAGTTGGTCTGTCCCTTGACTCCTTAATTGCTCTTGCCAGCAGCTTCTGAATGATGCCAGCAAACTTATTAACATGGCTTTGGCAAGATCAAGCCACTATTATTAGAGGCCTACTGTGATAGGCACTCAGTTGCAAACAAAAATGAGATATAATATGGCCTGAAAAATGTGGTATTGAGGTGTCTATTGATGGTGACTGCAATGCACCCAAGTGAGATGATGCTCAATCTATCCAAAAGCTGTTGGTAGTCCAAAAATCTCATCTGAGCTGTCTGGCCTCAAAGTAGCATACTAAAGACAAGGGTCATTTTGGACCCTGAAAAGATTCTGGGTGGCAGAAGACTTAACTAATATTTCGCTTGTGAACACAAAGGTGCCTTTCTAGAAGGACAATTTGAAAACTTGCCTTTTGTGAACTTGCAGAGATGGGGGCATCAGCTCACTGGATACCATCTCAGAACGTTGTAGTAAAGTTCCCAGTTTGTCTATAAAGTAAAAAACTGCGGTTTTAATTCTAGCTATAGCGTTCTTCTGATGCTCTTTCGTGTTCTGTTGCCTGAAAGACACATTTAAGCTTTTAACCTCTCCTCATGGGGATTGACAGAGAATTGTACTCAAAACTTTTTAATCCTAAGCAAATTTTAGCTACTTTAGCTGGATGGTAGTGCTAGAGCAGAAGGCATGTGTTGGTTTTAGCTATCATATGGCTAGGGAGCAGTATACATAGGCATAACCTGTGTTGCTTACAGCCCTGTAAGCAAAGCGTGATGGCATTTTGTAAAACTGTTAAAACACTTCCTTCTGGAGAAGCGTCAGCACAAGGCATGGTGAGTAGGCAAAGAGGCTACAGTAGCATGAAGAGGCAGATTTTAGCAGAACAGAACAAGGTGTAGCTGTACATCCTACCAGAAACCTTCTCCTCTAATATGGCAAAGCTTGCGCTCTTTGCTGAACCAGACTTCAATTCAGACTTTATTTGTTCAGAGCATCTCTCTTTGTTGTGAGGATCAAAGTACTATCTGGAGGTACATGTGAGGTGAAGTGTCTGAGATTGTTTCAGAGTTTGTGTGACAGCAACATTCTTAGTGAAGAGCAGAATGTATTTTGAAATTTGACTTGTTAACAGTTCCTTTTAATAAGACTTATGGTGGGCTGGTTTCCCTGTTTGGAATTCAAAGGCTGAGGAGTTCATATTCAATTTCAGACCCAGCTCTCCTGATTTATTTGCTACACATCTTTTTTTTATTATTATTTATTTACTTATTTTAAGATGCAAACTAGTTGATTTCTCAAGTCAGTGGTTTCTAGGTGTAGTACAGATGATACTGGCTATTTTCACATTTTTGCACCTTTTAATGAACTTGAGCATCTCTTAGCATGGTGCCTGCAGTGCTCTGGACTTCAGGATTGGAGCGTTGGGGAAGTCACTAGTTTAACCTTGATTTTTTTAGATGCCAGCTTTTCTAGGAGGAGAAACTGAGCTGAGGTTGCTGAGATTTAGCTTATAAATTTTGGAACTAGCAGAGAGCTGTTTTGTGTCTCATCATAATAGCTGGCCCTGACAGTTTAACAGAGCTTATTGACCATCTGCTTTGTCTAGTTTGCCACATGGCAGAGTAACAACTAAGCCAAAATACTGGCTGCACAGTGTATTAATTAAATGACTTGCTTGTGAACACTAGCAAGGTACTAAATTGATTGATGTTTTACATTTAACTTGAAGAGTTTTGTCCTTTCTCTTGCTGCAGTTGCTGCGTACTGAGCTGAAGAACATAAGATTGGTGCTGAGAAAGGAGCTGTTTGACTGGATATTGGTGCCCCTATTTGTGTCTTTGCCCTCTGTCTTCTGTTAACCCACTCTCAACAGATGGGATTCAGAGTATATTGCAGTCTTATTCCCCTGCTGCTACTTATGACTGCTGTTCTTTGCCTCTCACAAAGCTGGCAAAAGCAACAGCTGTTTCATAATTTCTCTGTTTTAAGGGAGAACTATAGCAATGGGGCAGGGGGAGAGACTAAAAAAAGTGGCCATCTTGCTTGCATAAGACTACCAAGAAATGTCATTCTTATCTCTTTTTTGAGAGGTAATATGTCTTCTGAGAACAGATTTCAAGTTCTTCAGTGTTTGTGTTCCTGGAAACACAATGTGTCTTTCTCCAAGGTGAGAGCAGAAGTTGAGAGCTTTAAGCAAATAGCATTGGCTATGTCTGCATATCTGTAGCTGGAGAAACCTGACTGTGGGCTGCTTGTTAGTCTGACTAATTCTGCTCAAAGGCACAGCCCCCTGGGAAAGCAGTTTTTAAATCCAGACTGTGCTGGTGGCAGAGACATATAACATGCTCTCTGTAAGGGATGTGGCAAGACTTTGGCAATATCCAGCAACTGTCTGCTTGATCAAGGGACATGCTGTAGGTAGCATCTCTGCATGTAGAAGCTGAATCCTGTTGAGCTTGTTATAATGAACAGATGGCTTGTTAATATGCTCTGCTGGGCTATGGCAAGCCATGCTTCTTCAAGGCTTTGCTACCTACACTTTCACTGCAGAAATTTGTGTATGTTCTTTTTCTTCTGGTAATTTTCTGTAACAACAGGTAACTGTTCATGCATATGTGGATGTAGGTGCATATTTATGGTTCATTAAAGTGATCCTGAAAGGGTAGTGTATATATATCTGTGTGTGCACTGTGTATATAGTATGCTGTTGGGTGGTGTAACATGAAATAGTATTGCAATTCAGTATAATGTCAGTCTGAATGAAGCTACTGTTTGGATGTATTTTTAATATACCTAAGCTGCTGGAAATGCTTCGCACAGTATGGAAACAGTATCAGGAGAAAACTGAAAGACTGCTGTACTCATTTGGTTCTGTCTGAAAAGCTGTGTCTAGTTGGCTGCAGACAAGGCCCCTGATAACACACCCTTGTTTTGGCCTCTGGAAACTCCATGCTAACCAGAAGCATCACAATGATTGTGTTCTGGACTGCCAGGAGCTGCAGAGGATCTCTGATTTACATCAAAGTGCTTTGGATCCCAGGTAGTCTTGGTGTGTGCGCTGTCCTACAGAACCAGGAAACTATTTAAGAAATGAGATCTTGAGTATGCATGCGAGTTCTCTCCTTTCTGTGTATCTCTGGTATTCCAGATAATTGAAGGTGGCGCCTTCCGGCATTTAAAGGATGCTTGAGAAAATTACACTCCCCTTAAAATCTTTTTTCCTCCTGTGTTAATTAGCATATTTAAGAGTAGTCTATCACTTTTTGGTCTATCCCTTGAAAACGTGAGGATTCTGGCCCCTCTGCTAGGGCTCCAACCCCGGTAATGAAGGGCTGGGCTTGATACAGCTTTAAAAGAGTACTCATTTCCTGGAGTTGTAGTTCAGTCTGGGGAACAGTTTAAGCAGTTGTTTTCTTTAGCACGTACATGGGAGTTGTACCGCTAAGAAGAGCAGGGGGGAATGACATAAAAAAGTGTTCATCCCTTCAGTTCAGCCCAATTGCAATTTCTCTGCTCTTTCCGTTGTCAGTCTGTAAGTTCATCTCATTTAAGGGCCCTTGTCAGTCCTGGGCTTGCTCTGTTTGCCTGCATCATCTTTCTGCTACAGTGATTTGTGAGGGCTAGCAGCTGTTGCATGAGCATCTGGAATTTTTATGGTTGTGCTGGAAAATATTGCCCGTTGGTGTATCTGAGGAGCAGAGGGATGTCTCGGTGCTTTGGCCCCATACTGTTTTGAGTTTGCTAACACTGTCATGATCACGTAGCTCACCACAAGTTTTTGTTATCCAGTGTGAAAAGGTCTGCCACATGTTTGCTGCTGGCAAGATAGTTTGTTGTGGAAGATGATAGGCTCTTTAGCATTTAAAAAGTAAAACTGTAAGAAAATTAGAAGCTTCAGAAATTACTTCAGTTTTTTACTTTTATACCAAGCCAAAACAACAAATATCTTGCCTTACATTATACTTTACTTCTGTATGCCTTAAATTACTTTTCAGGCTATGGTTATGGAACTACAAAGCTTTTATTTCTTAAAAATAAATATATATATATATATCCATATAATCCATAACCTGTTTCTTTTGGAATGCCACTGGGAAGAAAAACACCTTTTTTTTTTCTGCCTGTGACCATTTCCAACAATGCATATGATTAGAGATTGCTGACGAATCCTGACTTTGCAAGTTTGTGTCTCTGTGAAAAATGAAGGAAAATATTTTCACGTATATTTGACATCTGTTTAAGAAAGATAAATCTTGAAGTTGAAGCAGGAGAAGGAGAGCAAATTTTAGGCTGACCACAGCAAAGTGAGAATTTGGTTGAAAAAGTGCACTGTTTAGGGGTCAAGTGAG
>JAWWTY010000106.1:57168997-57261609 GCA_035222235.1 Margarornis squamiger | reverse complement strand
TACTTCTGTATGCCTTAAATTACTTTTCAGGCTATGTTTATGGAACTACAAAGCTTTTATTTCTTAAAAATAAATATATATATCTCTCCATATAATCCATAACCTGTTTCTTTTGGAATGCCACTGGGAAGAAAAACACCTTTTTTTTTTTCTGCCTGTGACCATTTCCAACAATGCGTATGATTAGAGATTGCTGACGAATCCTGACTTTGCAAGTTTGTGTCTCTGTGAAAAATGAAGGAAAATATTTTCACATATATTTGACATTTGTTTAAGAAAGATAAATCTTGAAGTTGAAGCAGGAGGAGAGCAAATTTTAGGCTGACCACAGCAAAGTGAGAATTTGGTTGAAAAAGTGCACTGTTTAGGGGTCAAGTGAGCTGAAATGGAAGTTCCTGATGCTGAAGGCTACCTTGGAAGGTAGTTAGGCTGGTGTCTGTTCTTAAAACAGTTGCTGCAGATCATCCGTAGGCTCTGCCAAGTGATAGCTACTCAGTTTGCATTTTCAAGATAGCAACACAATTTATAAGATTTGCTGGCTGTTCAGAGTGCAATGCTTTGGCATTAAGCAAAAGTTAGCTTCTCTTGGGATAGGTAAATGTGCCCAGAGGGATGTATTGGAATAGGTAGCAGAACACAGGAGGAGCTGGGAGTCAGAAGGGTTTGCTGGGAGCTTTTCTTTTAGTTGTGCTTTGGGCTTCTTTGCAAGGAATTCTTCTCTTGCATTTGTGCTCTAGTGTCAAGGATGTGCTTTTGATGTGGAAATGGAGTGTCTCCTTACAACCAGCTTTTTGGAAACTCTCAGGAAAGTGTGAATGTGTTTACTTGAAACTAAATGAATGTGAAGGCATTTTTGGCACACTTTTGGGAGCTTTTAAATGGAGATACCTAAAATGCTAGCTAAAGCCTAAATTCCTTTCAAATATGCTACACTTGGACATAATGAAAGAATTCTGGAAAAAATGGGTGGGCTAAAACTTACTGACAATTAGATATTAACTAAAATGCGATGAAATGACATGACATTGAACCCATGAGCACTTACTTGTTTTCTCTATCTTCCAGGGATACAAATTTTTCAGATGAGACACGTATTAAATTGTGAAATGTTAACAAAATGGCGCTTTCTTTATATATTTCCGAAGGGGTTGGTCTATTTTGTAAGTAGAGAAGGGTTGGGGAAAGGTGCCTTTTTCTAAGTTAGCAGCTGTGTCTACATTGGCATCATGATGACTCCTCTGTGGAGACTAGTCAAGGATTTTCCAGCCAGGAGAGGAAAGCACAAAGAGATATTTTGCCTGTTCAAGAGTAGTGGCCATGTTTCTGTTGTACTGGGCAGTTGCATCAGTGTTATAGTCAAAACCATCTGATTTTTAAGGGCTGTCACAATTTTTCTGAAGTTATCAAGTACTAACATGGTAGAATAAAATTAAACATCAAGTTGTATCTGACTCTCAATTTCCTTTTCCTGACTAAACATATGGAAGTATTTCAATGAATGGTGGGGCCATGAACCAAGAAAGGCCTGCCAAACTGTGTTTTTTTGGCCAGCTTGGGATTCCTAGAAGCTGTTCTGTTCCAAGTCAGAGCCTATTTTGGTTTCTCACTGTTGGGTGCTTTACAGCATGAGTTTTGAGCAAGTGCTTCCTAAGCAGCTGCTCATACAAGAACTACTGTGTATGGACAGCCCGGAGTTGGCACTGCAAGTGTGTGACCCCTGGCTAGTGTTTCAGTCACCCCTTCAAGCGACAGATAAATACCAAACTAAAAATAGGAAGTCCAGGGCCTAGGATAAGTATTTTCAGTCACCTACATAATAGGCTCTTTTGAAAACTTCTTAAAACACAGGATACCAAGAAACTGATTTGATTAAAAAAAAAACCTAAGTAGTGTATGTATGCATTTGTTTTACTTTTACAAAATTCCATTTAGTAACTAATTGGAGAAAAAGTTACTCCTGTTGATTCTTTGCAAGTTACTTCCTTAGCTTTTATATAATAATAAGAATTATAAATAAATTAAAAAAACAAAACCAAACAAACTGAGAGGGTAAAATTCTTGAAAGAAGTGGGAAAAAGTAAAAGGACCTGTTATTTATCTTTATTGGCCAAGGCACCTGCACAAGCCTCCAGTGCTGTTTATGGCATTGCAGGCAGTATCCAACTCTGTAAGAGTTACCTCCCTGCTGCCGATGGGAGAATGCAGCCAGTGAAATGTGGCAGCCAGCCCAGGCATCTAAGTAAAAAGGCATGGTCTTCTGAAAGAGCACAGAAAGTCTTCCTTCCAGCCAAGAAAACTTGATGGGTGTGTTGGTCACTGACAATAGGCAGTGTGTCTGCTAGGCAAGCCCAGCCTCAACTGAGCTGGCAGAGTTTGAAGTGCAATAAAACTCAGTTTAGCTCTCCTAACAAATTATTCTTTCAATAGCAGTGCTGTGGCCCTGCTAGCAAGCAGGATGGACAACTGTGGAAAGAGGGGAAACAAGGTTTCTTCTTCTGCAGACACTTGTAGAGTATTTGAATGAGGTCACCATGGCGTTCTCATATGGTCTATAAAAGCATGAAGGCAGCTCTGACAGTAGTGGTCACACTGATGCTGGAATATACAGTAAATTTTAATAGCTAGTTAGCCATACCAGTTAAAGAGAGCCCCCCGCCCCATCACTCCTGCATGTAGGTAGGCCAGAATCGGCATTGAAACAGTTTGTGGAAAAGAAGATACTTCATCTATTACAAGTTACTAACATCATAAAACTCTAACTTCAAGTTGATATTTCAATGGTTTTTCAATTATTTGCTCTTTTGTTGGTTGCTAAGTAGTACCAATTTTTGTTCAAAGCTTTGTGTTGGCATAACCGTGTGACACTACGGCAGTTTAGGTGTGATGTGCAGCATCTGTCTGTGGTGCAGCAGAACACAGTAGCAGGGGAGCAGCCCAGGTTTTCCATTGCTCTGTTCAGAAAACTGGTAGTTGCACGGTCTCTATAGATTGAGTTGTCCCTGTCTCCCTTTCACTGAGTAACTTCACTTCAATGAGTGGTTTGGCAGTACTTGTACATGTCTCGGTGTATTTCAACTTAACATTCCCCTCTTTCAGCTGAATTTTGACACAGTTGGCTATCTTATTTTCCCCCCCTCCTTATACAGAGTAAAATGTCATGCTAACCTTTGTTGTGAGCTAACAGCTGACTTATATTTAGTGCCTGTAGCTGTAAGAAGGTTGTCCAGGGGAAATCATGGTGTGTTGCCATAATCTTTCTAGCCTCTAGCCTTCTAACTGAAGGAAAGGCAGGACTGCAGTGGCATCTGCAAAGACAGCAGCTGCTTCTGTGTTGAATGTCAGTGCAGGCAGGCTTGTATTCTGGGTCAGGGTGAAGATATTCCAGGAAGCTGGGTGGGGGGACCCATGCTCTGGATGTGGATGTCTTTTCCAGGTCCTTTTTCACAAAGGCTTGCCAATAAAGGAAGCTTTCACAGGAATTGCATTGAGGGATGATGTTCTTATTTCTGCCCAAACCCCTAATCCCTCCTTGGTGATAGAGGAGCCCCACATGAAATAACAGTACAACAAAGTTGTGCCTTTTTGTATCACCTAAATGCCAGGATTGTGCTGTTGCCATTTTTGTGTGCTTGTGTGCTATTTTACAATAAAAACTTTGGGGGGCATTTACTGCTTTAGAAGGGCTGATTCTTTGAATGGAACTTGGAATTGGAATAGCATCTGTCTACTTCATCTGCTCTACTGTCACTTGAGAGCCAAGAGGAGAGACTGATCAGTGGCAGTGCCAGCTTGAAACAAACAATGGTTTACAGTGACTGAGGGAAGAGAGAGAGCCAGCTTGAGTAATGAGATGGAAGAACTTGGCTTGAGTGGGTGCTCATCCCTTACTTATTAAAAATATCAGTTGTTGTTAATTGCTTTAATGAGGTTTGTAACTAGAATTTTAAGTGTTTTGTGTACAGCCATTGCCCTGTTAGTATATTTTTCATTTACACTTGAATTCTGAAGCTGTAGCTGTACCTAACTCCTCGTACACACATGAACATTAAGATGCCCTTATACTTAAGTGACTCCTAGTGTGCCATGTCTTTTCTTTGTAATTATTTCTAAGTAAGGAAGTTGGAGCTGTTTCTGGCTATTGATAAGTAACATTAACATACTGGAGTAGTGCCCCAGTTTGCCTGGAGTGATATCCTTATACAGGGATTATCCTGCTTGACATTGTTCTGTTCTGAATTCCTTCCTCCTTCTCACCACCCAAAGCCAAATCCCCCAAACCTGTGACCTTCATGACTTACACTTTCTAGACAACTTGCAAGAGTACAGACTGAGAAGCTCTCTTTTCAGGTAATATAACTAAAAGAGGGAGCATCTTCCTGTTGTTTGACTGTATCAAATCTCTAAGCCCGTCATTATGGAGACTTAAATCAAAACTTTGTGTCCCTCTTTTGCCTGTAAGGGACATACTGCTCATACTGACCTTTTATCTGTATGACAGGAAAAGATAATGGAGATGGTGGTAGATATGGAGGAGTCCAAGAATTTTTAACTATGCTGTTTCTGGGAAGGTTGGCGAGTTTGCAGGATGGGTATGCTTTTACAGTTGTCCAAGGAACTTGGTGATATCAATTTCAAAATGTAATACTGTGCTTTGTCTTATAATGTGTGTTTGGCTGGGAGAAACACACACCTAAGTTGCATACAGATGTGGGTTCTGGGATGCCTCTAGGCTACAGTTTAGACCTTGGAGCTTGAGAATGCTCCCTACTCCTGGGGTTCAGACATGAATCTTCAACAGATCTTGCTGAGATTTCCTTGTATTATGATGTGCACTTCCTAATATAAGCATCAGGCTATTTGCCAGCTAACCTACTAACCAAAACAGGGTGAATTCCTAAAAACAGGCAGGCTTTAGCTATTTCTTTCTTCTCTGGGCCAGGTAGATGTGGGTAAGGTTTGGTCTGGAAATCTAATTCCTCTGTTAATGAAGTATGGCACTTGAATGCACATGCTCTGCCACCAGGGATTATTCTCTTGGTCTGAAAGCTGCCCTAATGCAGCTATATTTTCTGGACTGTGCAGTTTGTGCACACTGGCTGAGTAAACTGCAGTCCAGTTGTGCCTGCCTGTGTAGACACTATCACAGTGTGTGTATCTGTCTATCTTTCTCACCTTTTCTGAAGGTTTGTTCCATCCTCCTCATTGCTAGCTTTGATTCCTAGGTAAGCTCCCTCTCTGCTTCATAGCAAGTGTGTAGTCCTCCATGCAGAGCCCCATAAACATTGTTTTTGGAATTACTCTTGATCTAACAACTGGCTAGCACACTTTAAAAAGGTTAAACTTGTTCAAATTGAAATAATCTGAGCTGAGGAGGTTCTCAGTATGTGCATGTCTCATTTAGAATATCTTGGAAAGGATTTGAGGTAAGACTTCATTTGTTTCTGATGCTGAGACTAAAATCAGGAGGGGGAAAAAAGTGAGTGGTTTTCCACATTGCTTGAGGACTTTCAACAGCTGAGTTATAACTCCAGTATGTCCAATCTTGGAAATTTAGGAGGGATCAGACTTGCTGTGTGTCAGAGTTGCCTGTGACCAGTTTATGAGAATGTTCTCAGTTTAATCACGCACCTCCCCTCCTCTTTCACTTGTGCTTGTCATGTGCCCGAACTTGTTAAAGTTTGGCAATAAGCTCAAAGATTGTCATATGTGAACGAACTTGCTCTGTAGGGAGCTAGAAGAGGCTGGGCTCTTGCAGTTCGCTTTGGCAGAGAGCCCTTGTCACAGTACCTGCGAGCTGAGTTGCTCCTTTTTCTGCTTGCAGTGGTTCTTTCTCTGGCCCTCAGTTGCAGCGAAAAGGTACACTGGATGGATGTAGAAGTGATACCCCAAAAGGTAGGAGCAGAAATGGTAGGATTTTACAGGAACCAATCTGTGAGAGTAAAAGCTGAGAGCTACATTTTTACAAACAGGAGCAGAGGGCTATGTGTACCTGGGAACAAAAGCTGGACTGTTGTTCTCCAGACCCGAGAACTGCACTTAGGTCTCAGAAGACCTTTCCATGCTCTACCAGCAACTTCACGGGCCCTTGCTGTGTTTGCAAAGTGTTACCTCCCTCTAGTGGTGTGAACGCAAGGCTATGGATTGCCCGCTCTGGGAGTGAGGATAGGTCAGACCTAGGCCATAGAGATAAAATACCATCTCCATGGCTTTTATTCAGGCCTTCATACCATGTTATGGAGATGTGAGATACTGGGCAGCTTGTCATTCTGTTGACAGGTGTGCACTTAGTGTCCCTCCATTTCTGTGTATTCAACCATCTCCATATGATGTCAGACCTGAAGACAGGCTCAGCACAGGAAAAGGTTTCTGTCACACTGCCACAGATAAATTCTGATTATTCAGAAACAGCAGGATCATTGACTCAGAATGAGTGGATAAATCTTATAACTTTCATTTGAATGTGTCTGCACTTTCCTCCATCCCTCCTGTTCATTGAATAAGACTTCCTGTTGGTGGAAGAAGCTGCTGGTCTAGTTAGAACAGATTGGGTACAACATGGGTTTTTCTAACTCTTAGTTAGAGCCAAGACTGGATGGCATGAGCTCAGGAGTGTGGGGCCTCACACTCTGTGTTGCCTTTGAGATTTTAGATTCAGTGACTGGTTACTAATGAGATAAGTGCTTGATGGGGGAGAAAATAATATGTAACTGCTTGCTAAAGATTGTATCATACTGGGAAGCAGCATCCTAAATGCGTTCACTGATTATCAGCTGTACCAGCTAATTCTCACTGTTGCATGAACTGCTTCACCTGGAGCAACAGAAATGAAGGATGATTTTTTTTCCATGTCTAACATTAAATCATGTCTGCTTTGGCATTACTGCTGTCAATATTTTAGGATTGGAGAAAACATGCTGTCTTCTAGTAATTGGGTTGTACCACTGAGGATTCTTGTTCCTACTGCAAGTTTCACAAGCCCTGGCACTTTGGAGTCTCTTCTTGCTGTCTTCAGCATGCTTTCCTAATCTTCTCTTCCTCATACCAATCAATCAATAGACATGAACAGTCTTTTTGTCTTGCAAATACCTTTATTTTACCTGTGTATTTTGACTCTCCAGTTAACTATGACTGGCTTCAAATTAAAAAAAAAACCAAAACAACAAAAAACCACTTTTTCTGGATTAATAATTTTTGATCACTTAAACTATTCTTTTTTTATTCTCACTTTTATGTACTTTGCCCTGATACTTAAGTCCCCCAAAACAACTGAAGCTTTGAAACAGGGAACACATGGGTTTTTCCTTTGTGTTTTCTGCAAATGACTATTTGGTCATATTAATTTACCTGGATTAAGTGCAATCCATTCATCATCCCACTAGGTTACATATGCAATCAATGACTTCTAGTCCTGGTAATTTGTGGCACTTTTATTTATCATCCTGGGACTTAAACCATGTGTTGCAGTGCCATCCATGTCTGCAGGTGAACTTGTTTAGAGCAAGCTGTATTAGATGCCCAGCAGATGCCTGTTCTAAAATAAACATATATTTTCATATATTAATGGATATTTCTAGAAAAACTGGTCCTATTTTCTAGTTTGGTTTTGATTACTTACATTGGCATCTTCCACGGCTTTGAGAGAAATCTCTGATTTATATGATCTGAAACTTTCATATGTCTGAGTTGCATGGTTGTCTATCTTTACTTTTCCTTAATTTTTCTCTTGATGTCCTTTCATGTTGCTTCCAAACTCACTACAAAAATGTTGGCTTTGACTTTTCTTGCTGTCTTTAACTTCTCCTTTCTTCCCCAAATTTAAAATTGAAAGTAAAAGCCAAACAAGCCTATTTAATTATTTCCCAGCACTGCAAAGGAGATGGATGCACAGTGAATGGGCAGTGAGGATGGGATAACAGGCTAATTTGAGAGTTGGATTTATGGTGGGAAGTTATCCATAGGGCAACTATTGCCCTTTAAATTTTAAAGCCTCAGATAAATGTTTAATTAGTAAATACTTGGAATGATATCAGACCTGCACTGAACGTTCTGTCCTGAGGGTCAACAGACTGGAGTGTGCAAGTGTTCTTCAAGATGCTCCTGTTAAATCCAGCCCTTTGGCTTAAGCTGCTGTGGGAGCTGGTTTTAAAGTATTTTCTCTGGTCTCATTGAAGGATGTTCACCTGTTTCTGCTCCATTCACTTTTGGGGCTGTGATCATCTCTGCCAGTTGAAGAGGTTGTCTTAACTGCTACAGCTGTTTACTACTTAATGCATGTTTATGCTCAAGGTCTTTTGCCAGTAGCCTGAAAAGAGTTCATGCAACCTGAAGAGTCGTAGCGCTGTCTTTCAATGCAAGGTTGAATTTAAGTTGCATTAAATATCATGGAAACTAACTTTGATTTTTTTTGACTTTCAAATACTGAAGCAGAAATCAGCTCATATTCTTCCTTCTTTGTTAATGCAAATTGGAGAGTGCGCTTAAAAGCAGAGTTTCCATTCTTCCCTCTCCCAAGTATTTCAATTGATAGATGTTTGCACCTGCGACCTGCACACCTCTTCTGTTTTGGCTTTCCTGGGGTCTGCTCCCTATCAGCGTGCCGCTTGTGGGTTCTTTCCTCTCCCTCATTATCTGCTATTTGCATCTCCTTGTCTCCCTCTCTCTGGAGCAGAACATGGCAGTGCTTTGGGGTTTTTTCACACAGCCGCAGGACATTAACAAGACCCTGAAAATACCATCTTTTGGCTATGCACAGACCCTTTCAGGCTTGCCCCAGCCTCATCTGTATCTAGCTGCTTAATTGTAGTAGGAACAACCACATTTATTTCACTGATAAAATGTGTCGAACAGAAGACATGACTCTGTCTTCCTTCCCCCTGTCATTACAGCTGTTGTGGAGCAATCAGGCTCCTGACCTAAGGGCACATTTTTTATGCCTAACATAAAACTCGTGAGATCATGCAGGCACAGTAGTTCAGATAAAGCAAAAATGCTTTGATTGTTTGTTCATTCAGCCAAAAATAAGAGCAAGACTTACCCTTTTGGGCTTCCCCCTCCATTTTTGTTGTGTATCAGAGTTTAAATCAGCTCTGAAGTGAAGAAGATACAAATGACCTTTTACAGAAAATATAACTTAATTGAATGGCAATGTGTCAGACACAACTAAAGTTCCTCATTTTGGAAGGTTGTGTTGTTGTTGTTGTTGGTTTTGTTTGTTTGTTGTTGTTTTTTTGGTTTTTTTAATGGCTTTCTGTGATGTAAATGTGCTGTGTTACCCCTTACACCAAAGCTTCAGTGAATTGCTGGTACAGTTGCCCTCTGGACTGAAGGCATTGTGAACCTTGAAGATGTACGAGAAACCTGACTTGAAGAAGACAGGAGTGAAGGGGGATAGAAGCGAGGATTTCTCCCACTTAATTGGTACCAATCAGAGTAAAACTAGCCCTTCAGGAACACTCAGCTTCAATGAAGTGTGATCACAAAAAGGAATTATATACCTTATAGGCAGTTTACCCTCACTGTCACTTTCCAGCATTGTTTCAGTTTGCCAGAATGCTGCTTCAACAGACAAGAGTTGAAAATGTGTATCTGACAAAATATCCAATGTGCTGAACAGCACATCTGAACGCAGGCAGGTGCACGACTGGCATTTACACAGGTCAATGAATGTGTATTTTGATAAGTTTACAGTATTAACAGTAACTCCAGGCACCTTGTCTTAAGAGTATTTATGATAAGCTGCATAGGTAAAATATTCAGGAGGTTTACTATCTATTTGAGGAATTTCTGGTTCTTGGTGTGATATGCTAATTAGTGTAGAGTCAGGAAAGTAAGCTACTAAGTGTACCACTTAGTTATGGATTAATCTTTATCCTTTCCAATTCTAATGACTTTTGCTGAATATCCTTATAGTCTGTGGAAGATTTCTCTCTTCTTCTCTTTGTTGTTTAAATTGCTAATGAGTCTGTAGCATTAGGCTAGAAACTCCCTTATTGCCAGATTGTGTTACAGTAACTAGTGTCTTTGATTCATCTCAGCAAAAGTCCATGCTTCCTTTCTAAACCTGCTAACTGGGCAAAGGGTGTTCTTTGTGTATTTTTATTCATTGGGTCTAATGGCCTGAACAACAACTGTGCTATCGTGTTCCTGCACGCTTTACTTCAGAACAGTATACTTACTGTAAGTAAACTTACAGTAAACTTACTGGGGAACAGGGAACTTAATCATCTGAATTCTGTCCTTCCTCCTCACACTCAAAAAGATGTTAAACAGTTGGCACTTTAGCTGGAGTTTTTGATACAGGTAGTTGTTTGCCTCCTTGGTGCTTAACTTCTGAGATTAACTCAAGCTAATTTATCTTCCTTGCTAGTGTTTAATCCCATCTTTTATCCAGTACAAGAGTAATTTTAAGGGATGGTGGCTTGCTCCCAGGCTGAGTATTACCTGCGGCAGTTGCTTTGGAGCTGTTAAATTATTTCACAATTGTTGAAACTTCTACAAATTGCTGGAACCACCATATTTTTGTCAAAATGCTTCTTTAAACGTTTTTGAAAAATGGTGGTAGGGTTCAATAAGACAACTGCTGATGGCAATAGTGGTCTTATTGCTTCATCCTGACTCTTAACTCCACTCTCCCCTTTGGAGGCTTTCAGGTTCCTGCTTTCACATTCAGGAGGTGCCAAGGTGATGTTATGTCAGTGAGTGATCAATGGCACCATACATGTGGTAAAGGACAGTCTTGCAGTGCCCAGGTGTTGGCTTGGGTGGAGGAGGGGCAACAGAAGAGCTGTGTGTCCATGGCCCTGGGGTCACTGTCAGGGTTGGACTTGGTGTGGGAGAGAGGCTGAGACCAGAGTTTTCTATGTACAGCAAAGTGCTGCATAACAATTCTGATGAGAAAATGCAAAAAATGGCCAGCAGGATATTTTTTGCATAATTGAAAATGCAATAAATGGTGATGCCTGTGGATGATGAATTCTCATTGGGATTCCAGAGCTCAGGGGTCCTTCAAAACTGTGTGGATTACTGCTCTGACTTGGAACAATGCAGCTGATGTGTTGGTGATGCAAAGGGAGAACTGTGTGGCTGAAGGAGGTTTAAGAAAAATTCTCAAAATACTCTATGCCTTAGACTTTGTGCTTCACTGCAGGCACTGAAAATCTGAGCTCCTCTGATGGAACATGTATGTCATCCTTGTAAGCCAGCTTTAAGCAAGGGACATCTTCCACAGTGTTTTCAAAATAAGCAGTTCAATCAAGAATGCTTGTCTGGCTCCAGGAAGATGGGTTTGTGTGCTATCACTATGCTGCTTTTGAGGTTAGTTAAAGGATAGATCTATGAACTTAGTGGGTATTTTTAATTTTCAGGAAGAAGAGATGCCAGAAGTAGAAATTGACATTGATGACCTTCTTGATGCAGCCAATGAAGAGGAGAGAGCTCTCAAATTACAGGTAATACTATTTTATAATTTTAAATCAGAAAGGAGTTGAAGTAATGCATCTGGATCCATATTTTGTGCTTGACTGAATCCACTCTAAGTGTAGAATTAGAACTGAGAGATTCTTAGATCTGAGTTTAGCATAATCTACTAGACTGCTCAAAGATAATCAAAATCCTTTTAGTTAAAATTCCTGGAAGATAGGTGATAACAGGAGTAAACATATGTTCAAAGAATCCAGTAATTTAGGGAAATATGCTAAGCCATATTAGCCTCATTCTAATTTGTAAAAGTGTATAAAATAAAGAACAGAAAACATAAAAAATAAAGAACAGAAAACATTAAAAAAAAACCCCAAAAAAGCTAACAGTCACATAGAAAAGCTATATGGCTGAGAGTCAGTTATGATGACCAGATAGTTTCTGTGATTCATTTCAGCAGCAGAAATGTATGTGCATGCATATACAGACCAGAAATCTTCCCTTGTCTTTAGACTATTGGCAATTATTTCTCTGTCTATACTAGCCAAAAATTGGAACCCCTCAAGCTACTTTGGAGTAACCTGTCAAAAAGCTTGAGGAAAGGGTAAAATGGTCAGTAACAGAAATTAGTAGGAAAATTCAAAAGTGGTCTTCTGAAATGACACAGTTCAAACCAGCTCTCTAATTCTTTGAATCCTGTGTGATGTAGAAATAAATGAATGGAGGGGGAGAAGAAAAGAAACATCAATATCTATCTATCTATCTATCTATCTATCTATCTATCTATCTATCTATCTATCTATCTTTATAAAGCCAATGCAAAGGGTCTCTGTTTATTATCTTTTCAGATGCCTTATTAAAAGGAAAACTGTTCCAGAGCCATGGTTTGCCCTCAGCTTGCTTCTGGGAGGTGATTAATGTGGTGCTTAGATTGCAGCACATCTGACTTTAGCTGGCACCTTTTCCTCAGTGCCCACTGGCCAGCCCCAGGGCCGTGGGGCATGGCCCCGGGCTGTTTACTCAGCATTCATTAATAGCCTTGCTGCTTCTGCGTAATGTAGCTGCAGCAGCTCCCCTGCTAGGAATAACCAGTGTCTATATTTCTGCATTACAAAGACTCTGGTGCTCTCACAGAAAGCTGCCTTTCACGTGTCTGTTGCTGGGAGAAATGTTCTTGGATTCTTTTCCTCATCTCAGTTTTTCTTGGAGAGAGAGGTTTTGTAACTTCCTACCCAGAGGGAGAAGCCATTATTTCTCTTCTCTTACAAATCATTCTGATCCATCTAGGGTGCAAAGATGGCTTGCTATAACACTTGGTTTTCAGTAGCATCTTCATTCAGTGATTCCTGGTTCTTGCTTCTTTTCTTTTCCCCCTCTCTTGTCAGGTTTCATACTGTGACTTGTTTATGTTCACTGTTATTCTATATGGGAACTGACACTTTCATATTTTGCTTCTAGGAAACTCTTGTAGATTGCTACAAACCAACAGAGGTAAAAGACTTTTCTTAAATACTGTTCACATGTGGAAACTGTAGCTATGTTCAAGATAAAGTAACTTTATTTTTATACTTATAATAAAGTAATTAGAGGAATGTTAATGGGTACCTGATGGACTCGAGACTTTATATCCTGGAAATGTCTCTGCCTGACAGTTAACTAGAGTTGGAACATGATTGGGCCCGGTGGAGGAACTGCTAGTCATTCCAGCTTGTATTGTCTTCTGGAATGTCCATACTGACTGTAACTGACGCTTAAAGCTGTCATGTTGTAGAAAAACTAAAAAATTCTCATCAGGTGGTTAAAATATTTGCATGATGGACTGTGCTCTTCAGTGTGAAAACATTTAATTTTATCTTTGACACTAAAATTGTTTATTCTGAACTGTTATGCAGATGTGCAGCTCTGCTAATTGTATTTGTGAATGGACTTGAATAGAATTGTGAGATAACCTGAACTAGCAAGATTTAGTTACTCAACTTTCAACTTGTATATGTATTAACGTGTACAGTGCATATATAGCCTACTTCTCATATAGTAATATGTGCTTACTAGGAAGAGTAAATATTGTAAAAAAAACCCCTTGAACTCATTGAGGGGAAAAAAAAACCAAAACAAAATTCTATGTCATGGGTCAGTTTCTTAGTTCCATTCATAAGGTCAATGCTTTCCCAGAAGAAGCTGGTGCACAATATTTAATAGTGGCTTACAGGATTCCACTAATCAGAGACCTTTCAGCTGTGTGTGCCTAGAAGCCAGGTGTCGAGTTTTTGAAACAAGGCTGCATATAGGTTAGTTCTTCTGTAATATCTGCAGCTATAACCAAATAAACTACTGAGGCTTCAGGATAGTCAGACTGTTAGGAAGAACCACTGGTGTGGTTGAATAGACAGTTCCTGGTCCATCAGATACTTTCTTCATGGCTTTTCCATTTTTATTGATTCCGATGGTAAATTGGAAGAATTCTTCATAATTGCTATTATTGTCGCTGGCACAAAGTTTTTGACACTGAGAGAATTGACCCAGAAAGACTCACATGATAACACTTGCATAAGCTTGTTGTATGTTGTACCTTGGTTTCTTTACTGCAGATAATACACATCTCCTATTGTGGAGGTGCCATAGTGCCAACTCTTCAGATGTCTCACTGTAGTAATGCTACATTACAGATGATGCCTGTCAGCCTTCTCCAGCCTTCTCTAAGCAAGTGGTGGTTTTTCTTAAGACAGGTGTGAAGACTGATATGGCACGTGAAGCCTGACATGGCTCTCCTCACAGTCTAGTGAGAGAAAGTCGGTGTCATGACTGAGTGTGAGGGACAAGTTGCCAAGAGTTTAAAAGTCATTCATGTGCTGACTTCTTACCTCTGTATTATCTGAGGGCAGATGAAAAAAGCAGCGACTCAAATAGTTAGTCTTCCTTCTTTATTGAACATGTAATATAAAGCTTAACACAATGCAAGGACAAATTTCAGAGCTGGTAACAGTACATGACAGATGTTAGTGAGTTTTCCACTGGAAACCTTGGTTGTAGAACTTCAGGAAATACTTGTGCCATGCTGGTAAATTAAGTTGGCATGGCAGTTCACAGGAAGAAATATCCTGGACACGTGCTTGACTGCCCTCAAGGCATTGGATCCAGGTGAGATTTTAATACTGCAGTGGTGACTTGTGTCTTCAGTTCTCTGGTGATGGGATGGAGGGAGCTCCCTTATCTGGGAGAATATCCATCTTCCTTGACAATCTTTTGAGATAGCCAAGAAGTACTTAATCCACTCTTCTATTAGGATAGTTGCCAAAACGAGAGTCACTTCCCAGCAGTGTTTTCAAAGCAGCAGCTTTACTTCATCTATGCCATGTAATACTGCATGACTCTTAACTTAGGCCACTTAAAAATAATGATTTTTAATCTGCCATGTGTGAACTAAAAACAGCCTTTAGTTGGCTTAAAATTGCTATATGAGCATCCACACTTTTTCTAGAAAATCTGTTATCGTTTTATACTTGCAGGCCATTCAAAACTATTGAAGTAAGTGACTTGTGAAAGGATTTTTGGAAGATTTGTGGAGAATGGGCATGAACTGATGGAATTTCTCCTGACCAATCAGATACAGGCAATCAAGTGCACTAGGGTTTTTATCATCAAGAGTTACACAGTTTTCAAAAGGCAGTAATCCCTAACTGAGGAAACAGTTATGTAATATGATGTCTCTGCTATTCAGAACATAAAGAAAAATAGTACGGGCAGAAAGCTTAATAACTTGAAGCTTTTATCCCATCTGTTAAAAAAAGCCTTCTAAACCTGCAAATGTATATCTTAAGTCAGTTTTGCTTAGTGTCTCTCATTTAGACTAAAGGTTAAGGAAAGACTGAGGGATTTTTGCATGTGTTCTGGACTGACTTTTCATTAGAGGAAACAGTTATCCAGGTCACTTGAAAAATGGAAAGAATTTTCAGCCTCTTTAATAATTTGGTCAAATATAGTAGCTGACAGTAACTTATGAGGAACTGTTATGAAACCTTTCTTCTAGTGGAAATATAGCTAGACTGTTGAATGTGATCTAAAATATTAAAAGCTTTTCTAAGTTAGCAGTTATGGCTGTTTTCATTTGTATGGAAATATGCTTAATGTGGGAATTTTATTTTAAGAGTCACGCACACAAACTTAAAGGGTATGGTATTTACTAAATCAGTGCCATACCAAATCTTGGATCTGAACTTCTGTGATGGAAGTGTAGCAGGGAGCAGCAGCATCCTCCTGCATAGTCTCTGTGCCACAGAAGCCAGCTCTTCATTCAGTCCCGTGGATCACCTGCAGAACCTTTGTCAAGTTGCTGTCTCTGATCTGTCTATACGATGGAAAATCTTAATGTAGGTCACAGGGAATTTTGAGTCTCCTCTTAGCAGTGAATGTAACAAAGAAATTTAATCTGCTGTCTTAATGATAAGGTTTAGATACTTGACAATAGACTTCTATTTAGGATAGAAAGACTGTTGTGGTTGTGAAATCAATCAGTGAAGTTTTTTTAAGACATATGCTTTGAAGAAGGCTGATTAAATCTGTGTTACTATATCTCTGCTTATTGGTAGCAGCAAAACCTCTCATTCAGACTGGTCATTGGAGAAAATCTGAAACATTTGTAGTTGATGTGAATTAAAGCTTCCACTGGTGGGACTGCCAAAGTGATGACAGTAGAAATGACAAGGAAACCCTTAAACTATTCTGGGAGAGAAATCCAATGAGTGGGCAATTTTTATACTTACTGACGCCAAAAGATGCAGCTGAACAACACAATGTCTGCAGATGACGAATGTTTGAGGACAACTGGATAAATTAGATTTGCAGTTTATTTACTTCTTTCTTTTGTCATAGAAATATACAAAGCTTCAGAGGAATGGGTTGGAGATCTCTTCCATTCAGGCAGGATTAAATCTATCCAGAGAATTTTGTTAGTACAATTCTTCACTCAGTCCAAAATGGGAGAAATAGGCGATGCAGCTGTATCATTAAAGAAAGGTGCATTGCTGGGAACTTTGCAAAAAAAGCTATATTGAATTGTGGATATTTTCTGGAGAACTTGGGCAGAGATTTAGGTCACTGGCTACTCCATTACTTCAGTGGCTGGACTACTTCACTTGATTTTGAAAAACGTAGGGATGCCTTTGCTTAACTACATATTTCCCAAAGTTTAATTCCTAGTTGGAGCAAATGACAGGCTTGTGATGCATCTTTTTAGAGTCATCTAGGCACTGTAGTTTTTAGAGCTAAAAACTGTTTTGTGCATGTGTTCAGATAATGCATGTGTTTAGTATGCAGGCATGACTAGAAAGCTCAGGGCTTCTGAAATAGAACTCCTAAATTTTGAAGGATAATGTGTTTATTTTGGTTCTACTATGTAATGAATTATTTCAAGTTAATGTTACTATTTGGTGGGTTTTTTTTTTATTGTAGTTGCAAGACAGCAATATGTAGGGTAGCCATTCAAAGCAATAGTCACTACAGATGTGTCCTAAAGCCTCGAAGCAGTGTATTGCCTAACATCTGGATGAGCCTAGGAACTCAAAGACATTTATTGCAGGGCAGCTGATGGGTGGTAAATTATTAAGTCACAGTAACTGCATTCTGTGCCCACATTACTTGAAATCAAATAAGACAATCTGTAGAGAAAAAAGGTTAAGAACCATGCATATTTAAAAGCAATGCAGACAGAGGCATTTCTAATAAAACATGATTTCTTGTTCATCCATTTGACCAATGAATTCACTGGACTAAAACTGTTTATGTGCCTGCTGAGGTCTGCCCTATATTGTACTACAGTGTTGGAGGGAATTAAGCTTTCATGTTTTAATTTCTGCAAGTACTCATGAATACAACTTATAAATACCCATAGCAATATTCCTCCAAGAATAGAGGAGCAAATGGTGATCTGACAAGAATAAGCTGTGCTTGTTTACATGTTGCTGAATTAGAGGATAACTGAGCCGCAGGTCTTTACCATGGCTAAGCTTTGTGGTATGTAGTTACTGCCTTGTACAGGGCTCACCGAGGAGCTAAATTGTTCCATCTTGTTTTTAGCACTGCATATTGTTGTCCTCTGGACACTGATGGTGCTGTGGCCACATTGGAGAGGACATGTTGATGGGATCATTCAGTGAGGCTACAGAGATGCTGCACCAGTTTTTGCTAATAGAAGATGGTTTCTGGCCCTGTTCTCCAAAAACATTTGTACCTCATCCATTCTCTTCTTTCTGTACAATTGGCTTCAGGTTTGAGCCTGTGTCGAAGGCAAGGTGTTTGGCAGTAGGACTGGTAGGGTTCCATCTTCTTCTTCCTGTTTTTAATCTCCTTGCCAATCAGATGCTCGTTTTCTTCCCCTTTTTTTTCTTTGTTATTATTTAGTTTCTTCCACCAGTAGCTGTGGGATTGCTCTCCAGGCTGACTTTAGTTTTTACATCAAACCAATCTGGCCATCTCCAAGAAATAGCCTTGGGCAAACAGTTAAGGAAATCTTGATTTTTGACTTGGCTGCAGAGAAGTAAAGCTGTGAAGGAAAGCTGACTTAGGATTCATTTCATGCTCTAGTGAAGCAGGAGAACTAGAAACTCTAAATTTTAGTTTAAGAACTAGTCCTACTACATGTGTACTCTTTGTGGACAAGAAATCTGGACAGACAGTCTTATTAGTCTTCAGAATTAATTGGAAGACTTGAATAGGAAGTCCGGAATTCATTTTCTGGCAAACGACCTCATTAAAACAATGAATCACACCACCAAAGCAGAGAGGTGAAGTGAGTTTCCCCTTTTTCTGAAGTATCCTTTCACCTTTGTTTGTCATCTTTTTTTTTTTTTTTTCCCCCTAGGGCTGAATATAGATGAGTTCAAATGAACTATAGATTTAGTCTGTGTCTCATTTAAATTTGCCTTTAGAATTCTTCTAGAAACAGTGATTTAGTAGTAAAAATTAACAGGATTCTCAACACTTGTAACAAAGGTGTCCCCTTGTAGAATATCTGTAACAAGAATTTACACTCAGTTTGTGTAAATTTTTCCTTTTCTTTAAAAAAAAAAAAATTTTATTTACCAATGCACAAAGTGCTGGTGTGGGATTTTTCTTCTATTAAAAGTGAATGTAGACTGTTTATTCCTGGCTGTAACCCTCCAAGAAATAATTAATAAGTTCTTGAATCATTAGCTGAATTATTCTTAAATGTTTTTCAATTCTGTGAATTAAATCAGTATACATAGGTAGATAATTGAACCCGTGTTACAGGACTGCTTGTAACATAGATTTGTACGTGATCAGCTTTCAGATGCTAAATTTCAGCATATCTCGTTGGAGGGGATTTCAATATACTGCTCTGAGTGAAATGATTTTTGTGTATGAGGTAGAGATAGATGTGTATATTAAGACTTGACCCAAATGACCACATGGAATAAAACTGCCATTTTTGAGTGATGGCTAAAGAAAAAAAAAAAAGGGCTATTACTGTCATAAAGCTGAGTTAGTTACAAAGTGAAGACTTATTGAAATGCTGTGAAATCTCCTTTCCTGCCTCCATGAGAGAAAATGTACATATTTTCTAGAATGCTGCCTTTCCTTCATAGGGAGCTGCAAAGCAAGAAAAGCAGAAGTACCAGAGCACAACTGTGTTAATGACAGCCAGCTCCATGCAAGTGATGGATGCAAAATGATACTTTAATCAGAAATGTGCTGAACCCATGCTGTGGTTTGTGCATCCGTGGGATGTGCACAACAGCCCTACTGCATTACACAAAATGTCTGCCACATACAAAAAGGTCTTGTTGGGTCTTACTCTTTGGTACTGCAGACCCTTATTTCAAGAAAAAATACCTCCTGAGGAGTAAAGCATTGTAAATTATTGTATGTACTTCTTTGAATGAATGCCTCAAGAATAGCTGCAGTTACCTCAGATCTGTTTAAGGGGTTGTCCCTACAGTTTGTTTTATTTTGACAACACTAAGAAGTTTCCAGGTGGTGTCAAACTTGCCTGAAAACTTCAAGCATATATCTTGTTTTACAAAGGAAGATACTTGTGATACTTCTTCATAGGGTAAAGGGAGGAATTCCTTCCTCTTGCTGTAATGCCGTATTGAAAAGCAGCTGTGTTTCATATCTAAGGAAAACTTGCTCTGAACTCTCCCAGGTTGTGGAGAAAATGGGCAGGGAAGTGGCAGAAGTGCCTCCCAAACAGTATCGGAGATGTCCCTGTTCACTCTATAGATGCCCCTTCTTGTAAGGCTCTTACTTTGAGCTTCTTTGAAGCTGTTGGACAGTGTCCAGATGGAGTGTCTTGTTGCTGCCTTGATGGTCAGTGAAGGTGGTATAGAGTACTTGTGGATTGAACAGACAAAACAGAGTTTTTCAAAGGGAAGAGCTGCACTTCAGCCCATTCCTTCCCAAAGCTGTCTTAATCTTGCATGTTGGCATGGGAGTATAGATTTTTGTTATGGAAAGAGATGCTGAAAGACAATACTAAAGGCCTTAATCCCAAGGGAAAATATTTTAAGATCACTTTAGGGAGTTTATTCTGTAATGATTTTACTGCAGGATTTCATTGAAGTTTGATAGTAAAAAAATCCTAAGGTGTGTTTGTATGTTTCAAGCAGCACCATGCAATGTAGTTTTGCATTATCTCTCAGGTCTTTACAATGATGAAAGGTTGACAGAACCTTTCAAAGTGTATTGAAAGCTGTGAATTTTTAGAGTAAACATGTCTTCCTCCTTTTTCTAATTTTTGAGTGTAAAAGTACTGGACTCTGACAAGTTTAGAGTGGACAGTGTTGCAGTGGCTTGTGCCTATGTGGAAAAACAACTTCTAGAGGATTTAGGGGAGGGGGAGGATTTGGGGTCTTAGCAAATCTGTTTTTCTGATCATCTCTTTAGGCTATCTGTCGGTCCAGATGGGAAGTGTGATACTGATGTATTCCTGAACTGGCCTTGGCTTAGTTCAAGGTGCAGGCCAGAATATAAAAGGTTCTCAGGGAGCGTCTGTAGACCACACTGATGTGTATGCTACTCTGCCTTTGCTGCTGTTAGTTGCAGCCACAGGTATTGTTGGTGCAGTGATAACCATGGTGCAACACTACATGCAGCTCAGTACAGACATGCATAAAATGTCAGGAAAAGAAATTGGTTTGTTGAGGTGACACCTGTGAGGACTGTGGTCCCACTATAAAAACCTGGCATATTTCTCAAGTTAAAATGCACATTTACAGAGACTTTCCTTATGCAAACTGTAGTACTTGGATAATAAATGTTTCAGTGTGACCTTTTTTGAAAGGTACTGTGTGGACATTTAGGTGGTAACTGTTCACTGGAATTTTTAGCTTCAAGCATTCAGACAAGAAGTTATGCCTTTTTTTGTTTCATAGCATCATAGAATGATCTGGGTTGGAAGGCACCTTAAAGATTGTCTAGTTTGAATGCCTGCCAAGGGCAGGGACACCTTCCATTAGACCATGTTGCTCAAAGCCCTGTCCAACCTGGCTTTTCACATCAACCTGACTGCTGGCTAAATCCATAATTACATTCTATGTTTATAGCTAACAGATTTCTTATATAGTACTGTGATAAACATTATTTTCCCAGTGTGACAGTAAGGAGGTGATTTAGCTTTTAGTGCATCTGCAGTTCCAATAAGAAATTGTATGCCAAAAGAATTTCAGATAATGATGCAACTCTGTAAGCTTCTGTTCTCACACAGTTTAAAAAAAGAAAATCTGCTGAAACCTGGGAAAATATCACTGTGAATAAAGATGTAGTAATGAATTGTTTTGTTGTGATGGTTTTTTTTTTTTGTTTGTTTTGGGAAGGTTTGTTTTTGTTTTGGTTTGGTTTGGGCTTTTTTTTCCAGAGTAGTGTCATTCACTTAGCTCTGCAACCAGTTTTACCCATCATAAGGCAGTGGTGCTACCTCTGGCTCTTTGTTCCTGCCTTGCCTCAGACTGGTACAAGTGTTAGTGTGGGCTGGGTGGTGAGCCTGGTCAGAGGGATGAGCCAGCTTGAAAGCGGCAGGGCAAGAGGAAAAACAGATGAATTTTTAGCCACATCAGCTTTCTGTTACAGCTGAGTTTGCAGCCAACCAAAATGCTAGTGTCGGCATGGAGAGTGGTGAGAGTAACACCTCTTTTGGCAGGAGTGCTGATTTCTGTGCAGGCTTAAGCTGCAACAGTCTGCTTTGACTGTTTGCACTGTATCCAACCACAGATTTTGCTTCATTCAATAGCTAAGTAAGGCCCTGTGTAGTAAAAGACTGAAAGGTGGCTAACAACTGAGCCAGCACACTCATGAGGAAAAGCTAGTTGTTCACGCCTCCGCCAGGTGATGAGGATATGCATATAAGGTTCCTGATGGTCAGGCCAGAGAGATTCAAGCTTAGCAGTAAAAAGTTAAATAAAAATTTATAGTTTGCTTTCTAAAAATTCTCAATCATTGTATCATGGAATCATTAAAATTATTCATATTTTCTTTTTTCTTTTTTTTTTCCCCTAGGAATTTATCAAAGAGCTGCTAACTCGGATAAGAGGAATGAGGAAACTCAGTCCCCCTCAAAAGAAGAGTATATAAATAACTCGAAGTAGTAGCACTCTGTAAAAGACATGGCAAGGGAAATGGGACTTTGAATACAAGACCTTTATTAAAATAATTGTCTTTCTCCACAACTTTTTTGATTTTATTCAGTTTTGACTCAAGGAATTTATTTTGTGTGTTTTAAGGGTTCTTTTTTAAGTGTCAAATTTTTTTTAATCAAAAATATCAACAATTTGGATGCTGCTCAACTTCCGACTGAGGATTACTGAAGCAAGTGAAGAATCCAAGAGTTAGTGGTGAGGGGCAGCAAGCCTACATGTTGAACCGGAAGATCTTGTAAATTTACAGAGCGAGGAGACTTCTCCTTGCAACTAGTTGGATAATGTTTCTTAAGTTGGTTGTACATTTAACTCATGGATGTCAAGTTTCTTGTGCTTGTCTGTACATAAATTTTAAAGTGGGTTGTGAATACTGTTTCACATGGATGGAAGGAAAAGTTTGTTCTAGTAAATTATTTAAATGGTGGTTATTGCAAATTTGCTACCAGAAGGTACCAATTTAGATTATTGAGTGCTGCCATTTTTCTAAATACCCTTAAAAGCAGCACAGTGAAAAATATCATCATATCTCCTTGCTTAGACCACAGCGTATGAAAATTGGAAATTTGAAGGGCTTGATTTGTAGACTTAAAAGTTATTTGGTTGACTTTGATGCTTTGCCAGGATCACTTCCTCTCCACCCTGTCTTGGAGCTGTGCTAACCTGTACTGAATAAGGGCCTGCAGTGATATCTAGAGAGGTGTCCGTCACCATTTAAAAGCTGCTTCATGCTGGAGGAAAGGCAGTGATACCAAAATGAATTGCAAGTACTGTATTGCATTTAATGATGTGGTCTTAATCAAATGCAGATTCCGCTCCTATAAAGGTAGGCAAAGAATAATACAGTGTTTGTTTATGGCTCTGCCCTGAGAAGTGGGGAGACTTCTTAACTTGGCTCTCTTACTTGTAAAAGCAAGAACGGACAGAGATCCCTGCTCCCTTCTGAAAAATGTCCTAACTGGAATGTTCAATAAGCTACCATTTACTGGTAGGTGACACTAGTCAGGCATTTTATATCAAGGGTGCTCTGAACATATTTTATTTTTCAAAAGAAGTACATGTTTGTGAATTTTATGTATACTGGCAAGCTTTTTTAATGTATTTAATTTTGTAATGTTTACCGATGATTTTATTTACCAGATATTTACTCAAATAAATGGAACAACTTGTGACTTGTTACATGTACACTTTAAAAGGCTACTGTTGCTGAGTAGGTTTGTAAATGGGACTCTTGTCAAAAAGAGAAGCCTGTGAGCTGGTAAGTACATGGGAACCCAGCTGTATTGGCTGGGTTGACCCTAACTGGCTTTTAATGTGCCCAGTATCACTCAAACTCCTGTAACCTCATGCACAACTTCACTTTTGAAACTCTTCTGCGGATGAGGCGTTCCTTTCCTGTGTCTGAGGGGATTTTAAACAGGGTGGGGAAGAAAAAGAAAAACCTTGGAAATTCTTTCAGATAAATGCTGATAAATTCTTCTGTCCACCAGAGATGAGTGTAGGGGAGGACTTACGCTCTGTGGTTCTCAGTTTTCTACTGAAGGTGTGGCAGAAGAGGGTCTTTCAGTCTGAGGCACTCTGCTTTTCTTCCCTTATGCATCTTTCTGAATTCTCAAGAAATTCCAGCAACCCTCGGAAAAAACTTTCTTGAAGCATTTTAAAGTTAAATCTTGTGTCTTGCTGAAGTTGCAATTTAGCTCTGCATTCCTAAAGAGTCACGCAGCAATTTTTTTTTTAAATTGTGAAATGAAACCAGTGCTTCAGAGAGACTGAGGTGGGAGAGCTTGTGACTTTGTCTATTTTTGTGTTGGGAACTCCAGATGTTGTTGTCACACTATCAGTGGGATGTGTTTGGTTCTGAAAGAGACCCATGGGAATGATGTGTCTTGCCACAGGAAGATTGTCTCTCCTTGGTCTGTGTTCCTTGCAGAGGATCTCATGTAGCTAGATCTAAATGACCAAGTTTGTGTCAACATCACCCTTTGAAGGAGAGAATGTTACAAGAAAAGCTTCCTTAGCTGCTGAGGTGAGGGATCTTAGATTTTTCATTCAAATCTGGAGGCAGAAACCAGTAGTGTTAGTAAGGACTTACTAGCAAGCCTGATGTTTGAGTATGTAGGTATTTTTTCTGGAAAACCTCTTTGTAAACCATTGGGAGCCTTTTTTGAACTCCCAAGTTTAGTATGTCCAAAATGGGGAAACACCTTTTTATTTGAGACTTGTCGGCAACTCTTATGTTTAGAGTTTTGAGCTGGAGTCTGAACTGTCTGCTCATGAATACTGTTCCCTGACTCATAAATTTATTCACGTGCATTTAATACATGGGCTGAAAAAGCTGGGAGCATGTAACACACCTTTTCAACTTCTGAGGTGGTTACAGCTGCTTACATTTTGCAGGTGATATTTAGAAACAACCCAAAGTCTGAACAATAAGGATTCTAGCAATTTCCACATCCGCAGGTGCATTTTTGACTTCACTTACAAAGATCACTTTTTCCTTTATTAATAATAGTGTGCAAAATCAGACATGAATTATGGCAACTGCACCAATTCTCTCATTTCCTACAGCAAAATACTATCCACAAATATTTTTTCTTTCATGTTGTTTTACTAAAAGCTGCTCACCCAACTGCATGCATGACACATTTGTGTCTCCTGTCCTTCTCATCTTGCACTGAAGTAGCTGGGGAAGGTAGCAATCCTTCTAAAACCAGTAGGTTTGATGGTACACTTAGAAATGCTGAAGACTGGGACAGCACTTAGTATTTTCTTGCCTCGTGTAGATGGGACAAGTCACTTCTGTGAAGAGCTTCCTCTCTTCCAGCTCCAAGGATTTTGCTGTCTTACAAGTGTCAGTGAGAAAAACCAAGCTCTAAATAGCTTTTGTTTGCAGCTGACCTGATTTTCCTGGGGACTTACAGGGTCTCATTCTTGCTAATTTTTACTTAATGGAGATACTCTTGGCCTTGGTGTGAGGGAAGAATTGACCCATTCACTAAAGATTTAATTGTGCTTTATGTCTTTATACTGTGTGGGTGTTCTTGGCTCTGGGGCAATATTCAAGGGGCATATCAATAGCACACTGTTACTGAAACAACTGGAAATTAATTCTTACAGCCCAGGCTCTTTGCTTCCTTGGCTGGACAGCTTACTTGAGGAGGGCCAAGTCTGGCTGCAATGAGAGCTTCCTCTGGGCTTTTTAAGTGGCTAATGAAAGGAACTGAAGTTCCTCCTTATAAATATGTAGTGAAGCTGAGGTTTTTGTTTTGGAATTGAAGTGCCTCTCCAGTGTACAATGATTTCCTGCAAGAGCATGTGTTCCTGGGGTCTGCTTCATGGCATAATTAGCCTTTGCATGTTTTACAGCAGGAGCTGACAGTATGATGTCTCCCATGGTTGCTCTTCCAGTTGGCTTAGAAAAGAAGAGGAGATTGCTTGTAATCATATTTAGTGTGCCTCATGAGGCTGCAGTGACAGAGTAGTGTATTCCTGTGGTACAGAAGGAGGTGAGCCATTTGTCTGCCAGCCTCATTTTTGTTTCTTCCACCCCAGCAGTGGGGTTTACTCCTGAGGCTGTGTTGCATGCAGGGAATATAAGGGGTTGTGTGGAAGGCAGAGTTTTACTCTTCTTCAAGAACATGACCAAGGAAAGTAAGAGCATAATACCTGCTCTGTTTGTGCACTTCCAACTCTTTGATACAGAGTCTTGGAAAGAGTTTTTAGTACTTTGCACTGTCAGGTATAATAGCATATGTGAAATTGAAATTACTGAGCACTCTGTTTCTATGATGGTTTTGCAGATTCAACACAGTCTTAATAGAAGCATGCACCTTCAGGGTAAAAATATAATTATGTGGGCCACACCAATGGAGGGGCTGTTTGCTTGGACACTACAAGAAAATACAGATCTCATTCTGAACAAACAGCTGAACTTAAAACTCCGGTTAAGTGCTGCAATAAAAGGACAAATTGCTTCTTGGCTGCATAACATTTGTCATTGCCAGCATCATGCACAGATGGCAAACAGGTACTGAATAACTGCATGCACTGCTTTGTAAAGGGCATTGAGATTTAAGGAGGAAGCCAGAAAAAAAATAAAATCAGATGTTGGGAAATCCAGGAAAAAAATCACTAAGAAAATAACCTGTTACATGTTTAGCTGTTAAGAAAGCAGAGGTCGTGCTTTGCTGCACATATTTCTGTATAGGAAGAAAATGAGAGATAAGGGTGTTTTCATGTATTGGAGAAAAGCATAAGGAGGAGGAATACCTGGAAGATAAAGGAAGGAAAATGAGGTGTGGAAGGAGCGAGCATCTTGAGGGTGATGGTGAGGAGCCCTTTGAGCTTGCTACTGTGTGAATAGGTGAGACTGACATTTATTAGTATCTCCAAATTGAAATTAGATGTTTTTCTAGAAAAGCTTTAATTAGATGAGTTATTCGGTTTCAATCAAGGTAATCAAAGGCCTTAAAACTCTGGAGTTCTGCTTCATGGGTTTTTGTTTGTTTGGGATTTTTAGTTTTTTGCTTGTGGGGATTTTGTGTGGATCCTTTGTTTGGTTTGTTTGGTTTTAGATTTTTGTGAAGCAAAGGAAACTAATAAGAAACTGATTTCTATGTACTGTGGCCATGTAACTAAGTGTTTGTGTATTGGTCAAGTCAGGTTACCAATACTAGCTACACATATTTTATACAACTCTACTACTTTTTACTTGACTTTCATGTTACTATTTTTTTTTTTCTGGAAGTAAGCAAAGAGTAAGTATGAACGTAATTGAAGTTGCTATTGAAAGCTAGAGAGACATTGAAGTGATGAAGAGAAAATGTGACTAGAAAGTGCTTGGTGCTGCAAATTTTATTTTTGCCACTGGAGAATTCTGCTGTCAGTGTAAATACAGACTGTTTCTGAAGATTTGAAATTGCTATGTATAATAATCCGACCTAGTGCTGATGGGATTTTATTTGTTTTGGGGTTTTTTTGTTAGAACTATTATCCAAATTCTGAGCTATTAGCTTACACTATTTACAAACTTCACTGCTTTCCATCAAAAAATGACATTAGTTGTTTAAAGAAACTGTGCTATTTTAAAAATTGAGCTTTTAAAATATATATAAAACTGAAAATTCTTTTGGATGTGCAGTTAACAGGTTTTGTTTGGTAGTAAACTCAGATGTCTTACTGCATTGGTGTTTTAGTTGAACTTGTTTCCTTCTAAGATCAAAATCAAAAATGTCCTGTGATATCCCTTAGCAGAGGTTTCAGTCTGAGTAACTGTGTAATACTGGGTTGGACTTGGAACAGATAGCTAATTGAGAAAACATGTAGGAGGTGATCCGCTTCAACGACAGAGGCTTGTTTGACTACCCCTTCTAGGGGACAGAGGGGAATCAGAGCACAAGAAACTTTCCTGCCTCCTTGAAGGAGGATCCTACATCAGTGTCAACCCAGGCTTTGTGGATAAGTTCGCGTCATGCAGCTCTTGGTCATACTGAGCCTGTGGGAGTTGCAGCAGTGTGTACTATCAGATATATGGAAAACTACATCATGCAGATCTATGGCAGGATTGTGCTTTTCCAGGATCCATGTTTCCCTTCATGTTGCTTGACCTGAGGCAAAACCAGGTTGGAATAACCTTTGTTTAATATACTGATTTACAGTAAAGGAATTCCAATAGGGATAGTATGTTGAAATTCCCATCAAATACCTGTTGTTTCCTTGTAAGAGAAGCCAATTTGTGACCGTGGTGGCTGTGCAGACCCTGCAGGCAGGTCTCCTTACAGCTCTGTCTGAAGCTGGCTTTGGGTCAGGGCCTGCCTTCCTATTTGTTTGTTCTGTCTCTATTACTGCCGTAAGTACTAAGAAACCTCATAAAGCAAATGAAAAGGCTTCAGTGGCGCTTCAGCCTGGTCCAGCAAACAGTACTGAGCCAGAGCCATACCAAGACTACAAAGAGTGTGCCGTGATGGTGCTAGAGACAAAGGCACTGGAACTGACTTGGAAGTGGTTAAGGCCAGGTTGGATGGTGCTTTGAGCAACCTGGTCTAACAGAAGGTGTCCTTGCCTATGACAGGGGGGTTGGAACTAAATGAGCTTTAAGGTCTCTTCCAACCCAAAGCATTCTATGATTCTATGACTTTGTGAACTACCAACCACTGTGACAGGCTGAATAGATGGGCTTCAGGTATGTCCTAAGAGCTTCCACAATGGAGAGGATTTGTGGATGCTGCATGTGGGTTGCTTCCATTGTACCCAGACAACACCATGGGCGGAGGGGGACAGTGCATTGCCTGATGCCTGTACAAGTATAACAGATCACATGCCACGTTTGACTACCACATCGTATCAGAAATGGAGTTGAATTCAACCTGTGCTCAGGTGGGCTCTCAAAGAATTTTGTACCTAGTTTCTGCAACTAAGCATCCTCAATGACATGCATGTTTTCTGTTGTGTCTCTCCAGACTTAATTTCAAGTAGTTACTTAACCAGTTTTGCCATCCATTGCCTCCAGTACCTCACGGTGTGTTTGTCTACAGTCTGCCTTAATTTTCCCCATTCCTTCAAGCTTAACAGCTTGATTAATTCTCTTAGGGAGCTTTTACTACTCAATGGAAACGGAAGTGTGTCATAGTGCTGATGTTGCCACAGTGGGTCTGCTGTTAATACCAAGTCAATCCAAAGAAATAGAAAGGATGTGGTAAATTTTAGTGTCTTCTGATTTATGGCCTCATACTGCAGGAACTTATTCACTTTTTGCTTTTATTTTATACTTCCCTGAGTAAGTTTTCATCAGTGTGTGAATGCAACTCAGCCATGTACTGTAAGGAGAGAACAAAGCTCCTAGAGCTAATCAGTTTATCTTCTGTTCTGAGAAAAAAATAAATGTGGTCTGTATTTTTTTTTCACCAAATATCCTGACGATGCTCCAGTAGCATTTGCAGGGCTGCTGTTTAGAAACCTGAGGGTGTAGTGCAAGTAATGAAACAAGGAATAATTGGTGGCAGACACACAAACTCACCAAATGGAGACATTCTTTGTGTCCTTTTAAAAAAAAAAAACCCAACCATCTGTGTCTCCAAAACTCAGTGCTTGTTGGAGATGAACTTACTTGCATCAGGCTCCACTGGGCTTTGCACTGGGTCCAGGCAGTGGCCCAGTGGAGAGGTGAGTATTGGTTCTTCAGGAGTAACGCAGATATAAGCACCTTTGTGTAATTGCTACCAGCTAAGTTGCTCAATGCTGAATCCAGTGTTTGGGCTGTTCATACGCCAGTGTGCCAGGCAGACCATTGGCAGGATGTGTCATCACTCTTTTCCATTTTGCAGTGGCTGTGATATGTATAGTTTCTGCTGCTGCTGCCACTAAGGAATACTGCAGTTTTTCAGGCTTGAAATTAGGAAAGAGCATGTTTTTCACTTGGGAGAGACAGCAGTTTTTTGCCAACCCAAACATACAAATAACTTTCTTCCTCTAATATACGTATCTAAAAAGCAGGTCTTTCAAGTACATATAGCTGTACATATGCTATTACCAATTGACAGTGTCTGTTTTGGTAAGAAAATGAACCTGTCCAATGTTCTTTTATCTGAACTCATTTGATTCATGCCTCCAAAGCTCCAGTTGCCCTTTTAACATAAATTTCACAGTCATCAGAAAAGCTGCAACATATTTGGGGAATTTTTCTACTTGCTGGTTTAGACTTAAAACCAGGCACAAAATGATTACAAATTGGAAAAGGACTATAACCTGTTAGTAAGATGTCCCTCTTTATAGTTGTCTCAAAGGTACTTCTGTTTCCATACCAATGATGTACCACAGTAGTACATGTTTTAGAATGGTAAATCCTTAGAATTTTAATAGTTTACCTCAAATATTTGCTCTTTGTTTTGTCCTCTGATGTGCCTTGGCCAAGAGCTTCCACTTAACACATTGTATTGATTACTTCTTCATCTATGAAGCTGTACATTCAGCTCAGCACTTAATCACTCTGAGGCTGGATTTTTTGTCCTTGATGCAAGGACAATGTGTTTAAAAATACGGGTCAACTCTTCAAAAATTAAAGGTTTTAATGCTAGGTTTGAGTGAAGTGATAATTGTTTAACTTTTCCCTTTCTGCTTACCTTTGCAATCTGAAAAATCTGATCACTTCCTGAAGTTAGTATGATTTTCTTAGTTCTGATCTTGTTAGATATTTACTAATTTATTTAGTACTTGTATTTCTTATAGTTTTTATTTATGGTTGCAGCTGGTGTCTTCTCTGACAACTGTTCTTCCTCCCTCTCTTGTGCTCTCATCCCTTTTGCAACAGAACTTCAAGTATGTCAAAATTATGCCACCTCTGCAGAACCAGGAAAGATAACTTGGCAGGGATTCAAGAGATATCAAATAGAGCAGATTAACCCACAGTATTGCTGTGGGGTTTTTTCTGGAGAAAGTTAGGCTATCATGCCCAGACCACTCCTGAGTTTCACATCTTCTCTTTCTCACACAAGCAGACTCTTACCTAGGAGAGTGCTTTTATCTTTCTAGTCAGCAAGCACCCAAAAAAAAGTGCTTAGAACTCTGGGAGTTGGTTCAAATACCTCAGATAAAGCTCATTTACAGGGTTGGCTTTTTGAAAACATAAATAAGATTGGGACTGTTCAGAGTCTTTGTATCCAACTGCCGAGTCTTGTTAAGTAGAAATCGTGAAACAACTGTCAAATATGCATTGAGGCAGGGGCCACAAAGCAAACAGCAGGCATGGCACAGGAATATGCTGACCTTACACGTATTTCAAAGTTTGCTCACTGTCTGAACCTTGCTTGTCTCAAATGGTCAAGAACTATGAGGCAAGTAGTGTAGGCACTCAGAAGCTACGGAGTCCTGAATCTTATATAATGCATGGTTTGATTGTTTCTTGAGATGCTTTGCCAGAGACCCCTTGTAAGTTGTTCTTGGTGTTGATGGGGGACTGAATCTTCCTTTTCCATCTCCAGCAATTTAAGGAACAGAAATCCTAGGAAAGATGCTCGGCTTGTGATAAAAATATTAAGGTCAAGGACAATCATGGAAATAACATTTGTAGGTGCTGGAGCTGACCATGCTCCTGTTCTGCTACTGTGCCTTTTGTGATGTATCCCTTGTAGCCCCTGGAGCTCTTCCTGTGCTGGTGGGACCTCAGGTCTGCTTGTGTACAGAAACCTATGAGGTAGACAAGCTAGGTAAAATTAAAATATGCTGGTGTCATTTGCCATTAGAGCTGATGTAGTTTACCCTTTTTCCATTTAAATGCTACTCATTTCACTAACTGGAAATCAACCTTCCTTCACAGCGGGTTAGTGATGGGTGCTTTTATATATCACTTCATCCACGCTTTACTGCAATGCATAGGGACTCTGGTGGATGAAACAGTTCTCGAGTGGGTGCTATAAACAAGCAGCTCTCTTTTTTTGGTCTAAATAGTTGAAGATAGAGAGAAACAAGATCATTTTTAATACATGTTTAGATTGAAAATGTGTTGCAGCAGAGCCTGGCTATCACCGCAAGCAATTATATTTCCAAATTTTGCCCTTTGGGGACTGAAACTGTCAAATGCTGGGCTGTCTGCAAATCAAAAAAGTCTTTTAAGTTCTTTTCATTGTTAAAAGTGTCACTTACTGAGAGCAAACAACTCTAATAAATGGTAGTTGATGCTCAAAACTTGGCAGGAGGTTTCAAAGCTGTGTAATGGCGTTTGGGAAATGGATACACAGCTTTCAGTGCCACGTGCTTTTGGGAAGCTCTATAGAGGCAGCAAACTAAAATTGTAACATTTTCATGATATCCTTTTTTTCCTGTAAATGACAGATTAGGTGTGGGGTTCAGTTTACCCACAGATCTTTCCCTCAGAGTCTGGGACTGCTGTACTGCTGAGGGGAAACAAATAACCAGTGGTTGTTTTCTGTATAAAGCTTTGAACATAGATAATCTTACAAGAATTGTGTGAGTGCTGTTGGGATATATTTAAATTAAACACTATCTTATTTACAGCTCATGGGAACCCTCTCCATCTCAGGGTAGTGCAGGGAATTGGAAGGGTTCCCAGAGAAAGACCAGAGCTGCATGGAAGGGCAGGTGATCCCACCAGTTTGTCACGTGTCAGGCAACTGGGAGCCAAACAGAGGTAAGTGCTTGTAACTCATTACCACAACAGTACCTGGAAGACTTAGAAGATATTGACTTAGGGATAGCAAATGACTGAGCTCTTATATTCAAAGTAAATAACACAAAATAATTTTTTGCCTATCTGTTGGCATTAATTAACAGAACTGATTTCTCTACTTCATCTGGTATTCTAGTACCCGCTCAGCTTGTCAAGCCTGAGGTTTCTGTTCCAACCTAAATATCTCTTACTGTCTGCCGTTTTGTTATCTGTTTCAGCTTTCCAGATCTTGGAGAAATGTTTTCCACGAGAGGGTATAAAACAGCATTTTGCCTTAATTCACTGCCATGAAATGGGCTGTAAATGCCTGTTACTTGCACTGTCCCTGCTTGGATCATGACAGTGTAATATCCATATCTGCTTAGGGAAAGAAGAGGACTCCAGTGAGCACGGCCTGCCTACTGGTTCCTGTTGGGCCTCAGGTAAAACACACAGATCCTCACATGCTCACACAGACGCTGCCTAAAATGGTATCAGCGAGTCCCATGGCTGAAAGCTGAGACACAGGTAGTGCTCCCTCATCTCAAATGGGCCTGTCACCAGCACTCAGTTAACAGGAGTGTCAAAAAGCAAGGAGCAGTGCTTCCTTTCCTCTTGGTGGACCTCTAGAGGGTTAATGGACTGAAATCTTTCTGGAATAAACTGTGCTGCTTTAGGAAAACAAAAGTGACCTCTCTTGCATCTAGTATTAGGTCACATTGTCAAAGGAGGTTGCGGTCAATCTCTTTGAAGAAGAAAAGGAAGTCCTGGTGCCCCTTGTGAACTTTGACAGTAGAGCTTCTCAGGACAGCAGTTTCCTAGGGAAGATGCTGCTATATCTAATGGTATATCAATATTTTTCTTTCTTTATGCACTGACTTCTAGTTTCCTAAAGGAGTAGAGTTGGTCCTTTCAGCAGCTGATATGTCAAAAGCATCCAGGAGGAAACTACAGGAAGCTGGCAGTGACTTGGAAAAATGAAGCAAATCTGCAGGGAATCTTTTGGCTGATTCAGTGGCTTTATAACATCTTTCCTTTCCAGCTGGACCTACCTCCTGGTAGCAAAGGCCCTGTCTAGGCTGAACACATCAGAGAAATAAGCAGCACACTGATGTCTTTAATTTTTAAGGATTAATGAGGTTTTACTGCTTAAGGAGAATACCTAAGTGTTTGCTGAGAAGCCTTGCTCGCATTTCTCTATCTTTTTCTGTCCTCCACCACCTCTCAGTTGCTCACTGGCAGGATTCATAAATAATGTAGTATTTTTAAAATACCTTTGAAAAAATTGAATTGTGTAGTATAAGATCACTTGTGAAGAGGGAGCTATAGCAGATATAACAAGTGGGAATCCTGCTGCGGTGCTGTTGTTGTTTGGGTATATTTCAAAGGTTTAAATAGGATTAAGGTATTTTTTATTATTAATGGGAAAATAATCTTTATCCCTCCAGAACATTAGAGATACACCATTTTTTTATGCCACAGAGAAATACTCTATGGGCAAATACATGGTTCCTGTAGTGTAAATAGTCAAGCTTGAAGCTCACTCAGCCTAACTGAGGATTTTCTCTTGCTAACAACACACACTGCTTGTTCTGCTGCAAGCTTGTTAGGGCCAATGGCTGGGGCATTTATAATTAACTACTGATTCAAAGGGCCTTGATTTATTGGTGTTCCCACATGGGGCACTTGAAAAGGTCCTTTATTCATAAAATAATTACTCTCTTCACAATGTTTCTCACCTGGAGTGCTATGACTTTGAGGTTCCCAACTCACTGGCCATTCTTGAACACTTTCTGGATTTTGACAAATGAATAGCATATGCCTAGTTAAGAATTCCTGTGACTGCTTGATGCTATAACAGCAAAAGGGAAAAAAAAAAACCCAAACAAAAAATAGGCTTTATAGGTAAATAAACTTCCATATTCTGATAAGATAATGCTAGTATATGATTTGTATAGCAGACCAAAGACTTTATGTTTTTCCTCTCAAACCATCGTTTTTTTACCCCAAGAACTCTTGAAAATGCAGTAGGTAGCATGATGTAAAATAATAGTTTTACACTGACCACTGCTTCCTCCTTCACCCCTTATGTGTGTGCAGCACTTTCTGTTATTTGAGGGGGGGGAGCTGTGCTTTGGTGTGGTTGCATGCCTCAGTTCCAGACATATGAATTTTTTTGCTGCAGAGCATTGCTTTTCTGGTGCATGAAACAGAACAAGGTCATCTCCAGCAGGCTAAAGAAGGGATTAAATCAATGAACCAAGCAAAGGCAGTCACTGGTAACTAGCTAAGAATAAAGAGTCAGGCTTGGGTATGCAGTGTTCACAGTCAGCAAACAGAGCTTGAAATCCTCAAGCCAAATGGTGCATTTCTGAGCTCAGGTCAGGCTTGGAGGAAGCTGAGTTGTTATCAGATCTCGGGATGCTGTGGTCTAAGTGAAGGTCAGCTTCAAACAGTCCTTGCTGACAAGTGCAATAGATGAGTTGCTGTGTGAGCTGGGTTTAATGGACTTGAATGAAATAAGAAAAACTGGACCCTGACTGTTGTTAAAGGGTTTTGTGTATTAAGTCATTATCTCTTGTTTTCGTAGCCTCACTGGTTTTGCCTGGCTGGTAGATGGCAGAAAACCTTGTGGGGTTCTCTCTGACCTAGCTGGGAGTTAAGAGACCTGCGTGCCTGACTGCAGGGTTTCCGGCCCAGTGGGCAGCCTGAAAAGAGCTGGATGATTCAAATGCACTATTAAAACACTATAGCTGCTCTGGGAAGGAAGTAGCACATGTGGGGTTTCTTGGGTGCTGAGTCTGGTTTTGGATTCATGTATTGCTCTTCTTTTAGACTGGGTGCTCTGGCTACGTAACGTTGCCTTGAAACACTTGCTTCCAGATGTTGTTAGCTGCATTGGACCAGGCCTTGATCCAGCTCAGTAGAGAACTGCAATAAAATATTCCTGACCTTCAAGTTGCTTCTTGCTGTGCTTGCCCCCATGGAGCACTCTGCTGTTTGCCCCTAAGTCCTCCAGGCTCTGGTGGCTGTCTTTGCCCTCTCTCACCCATACTCTGACCCCTCCTGCCTTGGCAGCATTTCTCTGCTCCACAGGGGAGGGTGACTTGAGCTGCCTCCTGTCCCCAGGGCTCTGTTCAGCTCTCAGTAGCCTCTCAGTGCTATTCAACAGTGCGAGGAAGATGAACAGGTGTCTGGTCAAGCTGAGGACTGGTGCTTACAGCCAAGTGGCTGCACAGCATTCCCCTGTGAGAAATTACAGGGATCTCCCAAGCTATTACTGCTATGATGTACCTGGGTGGTGTTCTGGGGATTTCACCTGTTTGGCAGGGGGGCACTCGCAATACAAATGAGCTTGGCTGCAATAAAGAAAAAATGCAGTTGATAAGGGTTATTAGCTCCTCGAACTGTGATTTAAGCTGGCTGTTCCCCCAGCAACTTCCTGTGTGGCCTTCAGAAAGTCACTTCTGTGCATCAGCCCCCCTTGCACTAATGGTCCAGGGCTGGTTTTGTCATGGGGGTATTGTCAGGATAAATGCAGCTGAGGCCACAAAGCACCATGATGACATGAGCCACTTGACTGGCTTGATTGATTGAATGCAAAAAATAGGATGTGTAACTCACCCATGCATTTTCACCTTGTAGAAGTAAATTTTCTTAGGCTTGCCTTGAAATTGTGTTGATATTTTAAAGCAGAAAACAAAACAACCCCCAAAGTCCAGTGTAGAGACAAGAAAGGTTATTTTTAACAGTGTGGGAAGTGCTGTACTTACAAGCCTAATGCTACCCATGGGACGTGTCTTGCATTTTGCTTAACAGAAGCAGCGGCCTCTTGAGTTACGGAGCTGAAGTGGAATAGCAAGCTGGTGTGCTAATAATTCCAATGTGACTATTTTTAAAGTTCTGCCTGTGTGCCTGTGTTGTTTATAGTGTTGTTGCCCAGCAGTGCCTCCTGATGTCAGGTTACTTTAGGTAAAGTTGGTGTTTGTACTTAATTCTGTACTAATTTTCTGGCTTTTTGTTTGCTTTCCCTCCTCCCTGCCTCTTTTACCAATATTATAGTCTTATGTCCTTGTACAAAATATAATAAAATAATAAATTTGTAGCCAGAAACTGGAATTTGACAAAGCTTTTGTTGCGTTGTTCAAATACTCAGAGCTCTATTTGCAGAGTCCCAGCTCCTTTCACCTGCCTTTGTGACCTTAGTTGTGGGCATACAAAATGACTTATGTGAATTTTTTTTTTTGGCTTAATGGCTCAGTGCTTTCCTAGTCAGTTGGTATGTGAAAACACCATTGAACATGTCTGGGCAAGCTGACAGGTCGAATAATTAGAGGCACAAAGCTCCTTTTTGCACGCCAGCTCTGGTCCCCAGTGAAAGCCTAAAGGGAGGCTTGGTCTGCTGCTGTGGGGCTTGTTGAAGCCTCTGCTCTGCTGGCAAAGCTGTCTGGGAGATCTGGTTCCCTTGCAATGGCTGCAGTGATATGTATCAATAACTGTGAGGATGCCTGTGAAAGGAGAGCTGCTGAACGAGCAAACAAGACAGCTGTTAGCAATAAAACCTGAAACTTTCATGAAAATTCCCTTGAAAGGAAGGGAATTTTCTAAAGGAGTGGGAAAAGCCAATGTCCAGCTTGTCCACTGTGGTAACAGTTTCTTACTCCTTCAGTGCACAGGGAAATGCCCACACGTCCCTTGCCTGTCCTCCTGTGGCACTGTGATAAAGCATCACTTACCTGGAGGTGGCAGGACTGCTGACTGCTGCCGTGCTCCTAGAGTGACAAGCAGCTTCCCCAAGTGCGTGGAGTAAATAGGGAAGATCTGCAGAGGGAAGAAGGCAGCCCGTTTTTGGAGTCACAGGGGTAGAAGGAGTGAGAAGGAGAAGAGGGAGGTGTGAATGGGGAGGCCCTTATGGGTTGAACCATCTCACCTCAGCCTCAGAAGCCCCTTGCTATAGTCTCCCATCTACCTGCGCACAGGTGTAATATAAAGGTTGTACAAGGGTATTATTCCAAGCTTCATTTTTATTCCAGGGAGGTTTCAATTATTAATGTGCAGCATAGCAAGAGCTGAACCTGCTATTAGATGGTACCTTGTAAGACCTTTTAAAATATTTAGTACTTACTAACAGAACGAAGCAAACAAACAAGAGTAGCTAAAGTGTTGAGTATGGCCTTAATTTTTAAACAGTTAAAACAAATTAGGCAACACCTCAGAAGACAAGCGTACAAAGGCCATTTGCCTCATACTGAGCGGTCTGCACAGTGACAGGAGACCATCTGGCTGATTTGGATTTTTGTGTGGGGCTGACTGCTCAGTTCAATGGACGGTGCTGTTAGAATGATGATCCTGTATATTCAGCTGCTTGGCAGTTCCTGGGTTTATCTTTTGGTCAGCCACCATGGGAGCCAGGCACTTTTCTTTATAAAGATACATCTGCTGTGGGCAAATCTCACTGTGGTATATCCTTGTAGACCCGAGCTGGAGCTCTTGCTCTGCCAGCTTCCCTCTATTTTCCCTTCTGTGTGGGTGGATGTTGCCAAAGCGAACGGATAGTGATCGTGCTTCCCCCAGGCAAAGAAAATAAAAAACATTCCCTGGTAGCTTTCTTGATTTCTTATTCCAAAGTCATGTTTATCTTATCAATATTCATGATGCTCTATATATTTTCAGGGTATCTCATAGGCCAGTGTTAGACTAAGTAGGTTCAGGAAAGTGCTGTTCTCATTAGGGATTGTGAAGTAACTGAGCAACTTGCCCAAGATCATACAGAAAGTACAGGGAAGGGGGCTTTGCCTCCAAGTTTGCTAAATTTGTTATTATTCTCCCTGGCTTCTGCCACAGGAGCTTGGCATGTTGTCCTTCCCACTGTTGTTAGTGGCATCCAGAAACAGCATGGAGCAGCCACCTACAGCAGCTGGGTGGGAGGAGTGGGTAGGACTTACTGACCTCAATCCTGCAAGAAAGGCCAGTGACTTTTGTAGCAGGTAAAACGGTGATCTTGGGTCTCTGCCAAGAAGAAAAGAACCAAACAATAAACTCAACACCCAACTCAGACCTGGATGCAGGAGCAGCCCTCTTTAGAGCATCTCTTGTGTGTCCACTGAAGCCAAGGGGCAGGAATAGCTCTACCAGAATCAGAAAAGGTTGGTGACTCTGTGGATGGAATGAGGACATGTGTGGACTGCCAAACACAGGCTGCCCAGGACAGCTGCTGGCCGTGAGGATGAGGGATGAGGTTAGCAAAGAGGACAAGGGAGAGAGTGAACATACCCTAGGGAAACACTGCACTTGAGCCTGGTCTCTCCCCACAGCAGGAGGGAAGACAAAGTGTGACACTAAATTGCTCTGGAATAAAGTGACATGGACAAGAGGTTGTGTCAAGCCGGAAGATCTGTGTCTGAGATGAAAGATGAAGATGGGAACTGATTGTGTGAGAGAGGTGCAGGGGAGTGGTGTGTGTGTGAGGTAAAGGGGGGAAAATAAAGGGAAAGTGAGCTTGAGAGGCAGAGAACAGCTTGAGGTGAAACGAGAAAAAGTGGTACAGGGTATGGGCAAGTGTTATTAGATGTAATAAAAATGCAAATAAAAATCTTGGCAAGGACTAGAGAGCATATAATGAGCTGTGTTTGGAGGAAAGAAGATTAAAATATTGGAAATAAATTAAAAATGTCTAGGGTTCCAGAATTAGTGGAAGGTAATACAATAACATTAAACAGAGCAAGCACTAGCACTCATTTGCTAGGGTAGATCAGTGCTATATATATTTGGGTAACAAAATAGACTTCAGGGTTGCTTAAAAGGATTAAATGGCCAGAGCATAGTGAGTGCTCCCTGCAGTAGCTGACAGTAAACAATTACAGGTGGAAGGGCTTGAGTTACTAATTATTGAAATTTCCCGACCCTGCTCATTATAAATTCTTGTTTCAGTTACTTATAACTTGAAGAAGCTGTGACTGGGCTGTAATTTTCCATACCAGCTGTCTGCCCCAGGCTGGATGTGTCTGAAAAACAGCATTTCAAGACAACTGGGACATCTCAAGACAACTGGGACATTTCAAGACAACTGGGATGAGACTGGGTGAATGAAGGAGATGGAAGAAGGGACAGACAATGGGAGTATAAAAGCATCCCTTGTGTGCCTCAGGACAAAATCAAGAAGAAAAAAGCCCAGCTGGAGCAAAGACTTGAGGCAGTCTTTCAAGGGTAACAAAGGAGGAATCCTGCAGGTATGCTAGCTGCTAAAAGAAATTCAGTGTAAATTATGGTTCGGTTCACACATGGGGGAGGCAGCCTAACCATAGTGCAAGAAGAGGGTGAAGCGCTCAAGGACTTGAAAAATAGTTGCAAAGAATGAAGGACCCAAATCCCTGCCCAGTATATCAAGGAACAACGTCCATGAATGCCGCTAATGGGGTGTTTGGGTTGTACCCAATGCAAACACAGTTTGGTGCTGCATTAGAAAAGGTACCCAGAGGGATTTTGGAGGCTTTGGGGACTGTGATAGACAAAGCTGTGACTGACCTGTTGTGGCTTTGCTCATAGCCTTGCTGTGAATGGGGGCTGGACTGCCTGCCAGCCAGCTTCTCCTCGGTGTTCTGATGCTCTGCTGGAAAGTGTTGCTGTGACTATGCTGGAAAAACATCCAGTGACTTTTTATTTGAGAAGATTTAGTGTCTCTTTATTTTAGCTTCAAAAGGTAAAAGAGGTCAGGTTTTGGGTCAAAACACTTTCTACCAAAGCAGCCCTTACTTCTATGCCCATGATGACAACCCAAGCTTTTTCTCTTTGACACTTACTCTGCTGTCACAAAGCATGTGGAAAAGCCTTGGGCAAAATGTCCCATCTTCCCTGCTGCTGCAGATGGTAAAAGAAGTAAACCAGGTTGGCTCTCAGTTGTGCTTCTCTTTCGAGTGGCAGCAGTCAGCTGCATGTCTAAGCTCTGGCAGGGTATGCACGTATTTTTCTCCATTTGACATACAAATGTTTCTGACATGCCTGGAGATCTGTTAGGGATGACAGCCTTGAAAAACACGAGAGGAAACAACTAATTCTTTCTTCAGAGCAGGGATTAAGTTGTGCCTCATGCAGCAAAATAAAATGGAAAACCAAAATAAATGTGAAGTGAAACCCAACTATTCTGTCTAGTAAATAAAGGGAAGAGCCTGTGGAAAAAAAGATGTTGTCACATAATAAAGCCTGTACAGTAAACAAAAACAACTGAAGTAAGGGGCTTTTTTTTTTTTTTTTCTCAGATTTTGATCACCTGTGTAGTTTCCGTTGTCCAGCAGTCAGGTTTAAACAGGAAAGGCCTCTCCAGCAGCCTTGCACACCCTGCCTCTAATATGCCTCAAAACCGTACAGCTCATGCAGGACAGTTAGAAATAGTCGTATGCAATAAGGAATTCTTGGAAGAGATGCACTAAGGAGTTCTTGGAAGAATAGGGTTGAATAGCTGTAGTGGAAGTGAAGTGTACTTGGAGGACATTTAATCTCACTGCTTGCCAAAAGCAGAGTTAACCTCAACATCAGATTAGTCTGGTCAGGGCCTCTTTGTGATTCAGTGACTGCTTTGAGCAGTTTTGGTCCCCAGCATGGGCTAGTCCCAGTGCAATGATCCCTATGTGGATCATTGTGTCTTGGCTAAGGTTGTGGAGAAGTAATGAATCTTGCAAGGTCAGATTTTTGTCTTGTATCCTTTCAAGTTACCTGCTTTTCACTGGGGCTGTGATGTTGACAGTCCATGCAAGATGTTGAGATAAAAGGATAATTAAGCTGCCAATCTGAGCTGGGAGGGTCGATGACAAATATGTGCTACAAGCAGGACACTGCTGACATTTGTACCTCTCCTGACAGAGAAGTGGTTGGGTAAGACTGACCCCCAAGTGCACTGTACAAAAAAGACTGAGGAAAATTAGCAGCTTTTCCTGTTCATGAGAACTAGTCCTTGCCCAGCTGTTGTGTGACAGGAGGACTCTGACTGGGTCCAGACTGTCTTGACTGCTTCTCTGGTTGCCCTGAGGGTGTCTTCTCCAATAGGCTGGGCCTTGTAGTGTCCCAGAGAAGCTGATCAGCATGTGGGCTTTAGGTGAAGCTTCTTACTGGGTTGGAAAATCCAGCTTTTGCTCTCTATGGTAATTTATTTTCAGTCACCATTGCTGTTGACTTGGCCACTGCTTCCAAGGTAGGTTTGTACTGGGAGTGAGACACAACATGTGTGGGGATTGAGTGGGTGTTCAAAGACAGTAGACACATAATTGTACCTTAAATACTACTTTTGACTGCTTTCTGCATGGTTTGTTGAACAGGATGAAGAAGAGCAAATGAGATCCAAGTACCCTGGTTGTGAACATGTCCCTTCTTAGTCCTCTGTGCTGCTGCAGCTTCTTGCTGGTGCACCCTGGTCTTATGATCCCTGAGAATTAGCAGGGCAGTGAGCTTGTATGGCAAAGTTAAGGTTGTGGACAACCTGAGGCTGAGGGCTGTGGAAGGCCAGTGTCCCAGGAAGCTGGGCACAGTGGGTAGCCAGCCGCCTATTGATCCCCAGCTTTATTCCCTGCTCTACCCAAACAAGAGTTCATGGGCTGGCATTAGTATGTGCAAGCTTTCTGTCACCTACTCACAGAATGAAAAATTAATATGCTTATGCACTGACTAAATTATGCTGTACACTAATTCCTGAAGAAAATGTTGATAAGAGTGCTTTGAGAAAGGCTTTTTAATATCCTTTCCAAGTGACTAAAGGAATTCCAATTAGACCTTACATGTCATTTTCATTTCCCTTGTCATTGCTGTCTAATTCTGAAAAATGCTTCCATCGCTACTGCTTTCATGTATCATCTGCTCTTCTTATTTGTCCACCCAGACATAATCCTGGTGGGTGACATGACAGCTATTTCCAAGGCAAGAGCATTACAAATTCTAATAATATCTTTCACTGAAGTAGCACTTTTATCCCTGATGGAGCTGTGCAAAATGAAGTTTTATATATATCACTTCACCACTTCATATGGTTTTTCTAATCTCACATTTTGCAGCTCCTGGTTACCACATTTCACGTAACTTCGTGGAAAAAACCCCCACAACACTCCTTTTTATCTCTGTGGTTTAGATCTAGAAAAAAATTAAAAAAAAACCTCTTTGGCTTGGAAGTAGGATTTATTTAGGTTTTGGATTTGAAACAAAGCTATTCAGTATTTAAAAATGTTAAGAAATTGTTCCTATGTGCTAAAATAAGTTTATTTTGGTTTGTGTAACAAAAAGTAAAACCCTATCCAACCCCTCTGAGTTTTAGGCAGACAACTTTGCATTTCATTACTTCTATCCCATGCATCTTTACTCTGAAAAGACAGAAGATACATTTTTGTGCTGAAGATTTTATATTAAATAATTGATTTATCTGCCATTGAAACACAGCTACTTTTTGCAAGGGGTGTGGCCGGTGCTGAGCACTGTGCTGCAACACAGCACAGTCGCTTATGGGATGCCATGAAGGGAACACAATCCCCAAGCATTAGGACAGCAAGGATTTCTCTAGGCTGAATGTTAATGACTCAAACTGCAGTTTTCCAAGGCACTGGGGCTAGCTTCTCTCCTCCTGGAGAACAATGAATAAGAGATCTTCCTGTCCAAATGTCATGGCTTTAGTTCAGCACAGATGTGGAGGGAAGGTTGCTGCTGAGTACTAGCAGTGGGTTTGGTTTTTTTACAATATCTGAGATTTTTTTGTCTTTGCTAATTAAAAACTGTGAAATGAAGGAATGATAAAACCATATCTGATTACCTCTTTGGGTGTTGGCTTAGGGCAAAAATGGTATTTCCTAGACTTCTCTAATAGTTCTGCTCAATGCCCAAATATGTGTTGTTTAAATTGGATAAATACTGCTGCAACCTCCTCTTGAGAATGGGGCTCATTTGTTGAAACTCTTCTCTGCTACATTTGTTTTGGTACAATACTGGGCCCACCCTTGGCTGGATCTTTATTTAAGTAATGTTGATCAGGAATAATTTCACAGAAGGCAAAAGACTGACACTGCAAAACAGTGCCAAAGAAGACTAAGTAATGCACAAGGACTCAGAGTCTCCTGTGCATTACTTTGCTAATCATAATATGCTTGAGAAGTAAGAATATAATTTGAGTCAGTAAAATGTGCAGTGAGTCATTGCTTCATAGCCTCATCACCTTTCCAGGGTGGCTATGCAATTTGTATTTTGTCCCTGGAGAACCTGTGAGCTCAGTGATGTCCAAGTCAGAAGTACTTACGCATTTAGTCCATATTTAAGTTCATTTTTATTAATCCATATTTAAGCATGGATTGCACTCCATGGCATTACATCACTTGAAGGAAAACTTACTTTTAATTGTCCTATATTTTGCAATGTGTAGCCTTGAGTATCCCATAAAGAGGCTATTTCACAAGCAGTAAGTACATGCTTCTTTGTTAGGACATGCACAAAAGACGTCAGTGAATGATGTCTTAAACCACTGAAATGTCAAGTGAATACTTCATGAAATTCTGGGAGAAATCACAGCATGAACCTGTCCACTGCTCTTTCTGACCTTGGAGCTAGACTCCAAAGAAAAACACATGTGTAATTGTTTAAAGGAAAAGGAATTACATGATATATTAGGGCATGGCACCATATACGGTGGCACTAGACAATATCCTTGGTTATGCATAAGAACATTTTTGTATGGGCAAAAATGTTGCATTTTCAAATTTATATTGTATTTAAAAGGGTCATGCAGAAACTGTAGCTGTGTGAAAATGCAAAGCAAATTTGATTACATGTTCTACAACAAGACTACCTTCTTTTGAGGTTTTTGTGTAGATGTTGAATGCCACCCAAAAAAGTGAAGTTATCCTACAAAGCCCTCAATCGCTGAGAGTTAAGTCTTTGAAGAACACTGAATTATGAGGTTAGAAATAATTACTTCTGGTATTCTGTTTAAGATCCTTTATTTTCTACTTAAAGTGATATACATTGCAAAAGTACTACAAAACTCAAAAAAGCTACAAACCTCGCAGCAAAGAACTGGTGGGTAATAACAAAATGTGTAGCAGATAATATCATTGATCTTAGGGATACAAAACCTTCTGGAAAGGGATCATTAGAGCTGTTATATAAAACCCAGAGCATTCTAGGATTCACCTAGATTTTGATGATTTTTCCCCCTCTTACTGCCCTGCTTAGAAAAGCTGATTCTACCATGAGATGTGCAGCAGAGGCAGCACAAAAGAAAGCAATCAAGCCTGGAACCTCTGGCTGCTTTTTCACTGCTATTTCCATTTTCACTGCTATTCTAGAACTCTTCTCACTCTTTATTTGATTTTAATTTTTTTTTAGCAGCCATGTCTAGAATCAAATTGATTAAGCTAGGTATATTTGCTGTGGAAAAAAGTGTCTTTAATTCTTCCTTATTCTTCCTTGCTTTCCTCAGAGGAAGTACCATCTATTGTCTACTGTAACTAGCTGTGCCAAAGCACCTTTTTGTTTCCAGTTTGGGATCCTTTCCCTGCTGTCCTAGAGCAAATCTCACATTCCTAAGCAGCTCACTTCAGTAGCCTGAACAACAACCATCTACTGCTGTTTGAGTGTCTTAGGGCTTCTGCAGCATCAGCAGATTGACATGGAGCCCATGCATAGGCCATACTCTACAGAGGAGCAGAGTAGGATAAACTCAGGCATCTCAGTGGGACTGATGTTCCTTCTTTAAGGGTGGTGAGGCCCTGGAACAGGTTATCCAGAGAAGTTGTGGATGTACTATGCTTGGAAGAGTTTATGGCCAAGTTGCCTGGAGTTCTGAGCAGTCTAGTTTGTAGAAGGTGTCCCTGCCCATGGTGGAACGATTGAAACTACATGATCTTTAACATCCCTTTCAACTCAAACCATTCTATGATTCTATGATCTTTAGACAGGAGAACTGGACCCAGACTTTCCTGGTAGTATTCAACTGTCCAAGCATCAAATTGGAACCACAAGGGTAGATAAATCTTGGACTTCTACCAGGGTGCTTGCCTGGCAATTCCCATAGGCAAAGGGAAGTTGATGGGGCAGAAAGGTAGGATTAGTCTTTTAGGAAATGAAGACACTTTTTGGACAAGACATATCTGTGCAGACTGTCAGGCTATGTTGTGGTTAAAATGAGGCCAGGTTGTGCACCTCTGATAAGGCTGGAAGGGAAATAAACAGATTGGAATGAACAAGGAAATGAGGCTGCCTGTGGTCCCTCCTTGCACAGCAATGCTCAGTGATGGAGCTAAGGAAAAACATACCCATGCTTTTACAGCAGCACTTTGTGCTTAAAAAAGAGGATGGGAGAATGAGGAGTCTTGGTCTCAAATGGCAACCCCACAGGCTAGCAGTCATTTCAGGGACAGGATGGGAGGAGTATAGTCAGTGGGTTATGCTGTAGCAAGGCTACTAATCTTGCAGGAAAAGAAAGTAGGACATATTGGTGGGGGAGTGGCATTTTTGTATTTGAAGGATAATATGAAGGGTAATGGCATAAAAATGTTCCAAAGAAAAGAGGTGTGCAGTGGAACCCCTAGTAACAAGGTGCCATGGTAGGATTGTACTGACAAGCCCCCGCTCAGACATTATCACAACATGGCCAGGAAATGTTATGTGAGATGAGAGGAGCTGCAGTTGCAAAACAGACAGTAAAGTGGGTGGTTGTAACGTCCCTCTATAGACTGGATTGATGCCTTGGCAGGGCACGGTGTGCAGGTAAAAAATTTTGGCATGCAGTGTTGCCTGCTGTGAGGAATAACCTGCAGGAAAGCATGTTGATCTGTGCTTGGTCCCAAGTGGTGCATGAGACCTGCTTCAGGAGGTAGTTGTCTCAGCATGATTAGACTTCAGCAAAAGCAAGCCAAGTGAATTCAGAACATGAATATTCAGTTTTGAGACAAGATGCTCTGTGAAAATGAGGCAATTTGTCAAAAAAAGAAAATAAAACAGCCTTGAATACACTAGTCTAGGAAGTGAGAAAACTGGAGGTTTCTAAAAATTACAGTATTAGAAGTTTAGGTAAATTTTACACTGCAATTAAATAGAAAACATAAAGGCTTAATACAGAAGTTGAGGCTATCACAGGGAGAGAATGGTTATCTAATAAATGAAAAAATTGCCCAAATGAAGAGAGTTCGTAAATTATGACAAGTAAATAGGCAATTAGGAGGACTGAAAAAAACCCCCTAAAACTTGAAGAGAGACGTTGCTAAGGATGCTTGAGCTGCCAATGACAAGTTCTGCAAATGCATCACAAGTAGGAAGCCAGACATGAAATCACTGAGACCACTGGCTGGCCAAAGGTGAAAGATGCTCTCAATGCAACTGTGTGCTCAGTCCATCATATTCAAGAAGCTCACTGTATTTGTGTGTGTGTCTTTGCTGCTGGAGAGATTCATACACCCAACAATTCTTTTTTTCACAGCAGGAAGGTCACAGGACCCAGATCAGGTTTGACTAAGCAGGTAAGTAGCTTGGATCTTCCATGTTCAGAATGCCAACCTAGATGGACCATTACTCTAAGCCAACAGGGTGTTTCCTATGTTCTCATACACAAGGTTTAAACTCTTGTAAATGTTTGCAAACAGAATGAATTCTATGATGCAGGGCAGTGTGCAAAGTGAACTGCTATTGTGGGTTGGTGATATGGGATGACAGTCTTACTCCTGTTGGAGTCTACTTTTCCATAATGCATCTGAATGTTTTTTTCTTCCTTTCTCTGATTTTGTCTGAACACTGGACAGAGCAAAACCAGAGAATTTACAGCTAGTTTCCCCAGACCAACAAATCACCAAATGTAATTTGCTTGCTGTTAAGGGTTGGCAGAGATGTCTCAGCAAAAATGAACTTACAGAATCCTTCAGAGCAGCATGTGTTGTTAATGGGGGTTTAATTATCTAGGCATTTGTTGAAAACAAACATGACAGAACACAGATGGTTCATCCAGTTTCTAATGCACTGGTGGAGAGTTTCACTGGGTGGTGAAAGCAACTGGGAGGGAAAGTCCTTAAAGATTTATTTTCTTACTAGTAGGAAGAGTTGAAAAGTTTATACTGAGAGCAATTAATATAATGGTGATCATGAAATGATGCAGTCTGTGGCCCTCTGGATGAGAGAAGGAGGTGACAGGATGGCCAGGGTCCTAAACAGCTAGAAAATGGCAAGTGATACTGATAATTAAAAAAAAGGGGAAGCAGGTGAATTATTTGTAACCAGTCACTTCAGTCCTCTGATATATCTGAAACAAATAATTATGTGATATTTTGTCGGCACCCGTGAGATTACAAAGTAAATAGTATCCATTATGAATTTGTCAAGAATAAAGTGTTAAGCCAGTCTAATTTTATTTATTTATTTATTTTTAAACAAAACATTAACCCATTGGTAGGTAGGAAAGAAACAGCAGGAGTCGCATTTGGCACAATTTTACATCTGTATATATAATTAAGCTTCAGAAAAACAGTCAAAATGAAATTGTTGAAGTGCAGGATCAGAACTTATTGAGTACCCATTTTTTCAGGTGGTGTCAAAGGTTTGTAGTCAAAGTGAAAGGATGGATGAGCTGGGGATTTGGGTAGTATGTGCTGGGGTTTCTTCCTTTTAGGATTCCAAAGCATTTTGATAACTTGAAGGAATTGCTGGGAAATAGTTCAATAGGAGCAAGTTCAAGGTACTACCCATAATTAATAAATGGAAGCAGTCAATATTTGCCCTGAGACAGTCAGCCAACATGTGCACTAGTCAATGTGGGGATAAGAAGGGAGATGAGTGCCAAGGTAGCAGCCTGCCACAAGAGGATCTGGGCCTTACAGAGAAGCACAAGCTGAACAGGATCAGCAGCTCCATGTGAAGAACGCTGGTGTTGCAGCTGGTGCAGGAAGGAAGGTGAAACACCAGGAATCAACCAGATACATGCTGCTTTTTCCAAATAGGCCAGGGCAGAAGTTTTGCACCTCATTTTGGGGAGTAAGTTTGAGGAAAAATGAGGACTGCCTGGAGGGATGAATGTGTAGAAACTGTGAGAAGGATTAGAGGGCTCGCAAACATCACCCACTGTGATGGAAGAAATGAGATCGGGTAATCTGAAGCAAGGGGATGGAGGGGAACAAGGGAGCAGTTTCTGAATACATGAAAGGCTCTTGTGAGGAGGAGGAGGAAAATAAAATATTTCCATAGTTGTGGTAGCTAGGGCAAGAGGTAGTGGTATTGACTCTATTAGAAGTGGAGCAGAGGTGATTCAAATAAGACATTAGGAAAATCTTTATAAAATAAATATAGAAAAAGACTGGAATAGATTCCAGAGTGGCAATGTTGGTGATGCTTCATCACTACAAGTGTTTGGGACAGATTAGCCAAACCTGTCCTGGACAAGATAGAGGTACAAGGCGATTCTGTCATAGGATGAAGTTGTTCTGAAACTCCATTTTCTTCCTATCCTATGTTGTTCTGTCTTGGTGTTTTTAAATCAAAAAGCTTTTCTGAATGGCATTCCCTTCTTCTGTGCTCTATTTTGTGTTCTCTTTGATGCGGTATGTTCTTTGAATAGTGTTGCTGATATTTTTCTGCTCATCTGTTTTAGCTAACTCAAAATCCTAGAAATTGGTTGCATGACACTTTTATTCCTAGCCTGTAAAAACAATCTGATACTTGATGCAATAATCACTTAGGAGCACAATTGCTTTGATGAAAAGCTTGGCAAATAATTAAGGAACTAAAAATACTTTTTAGTGTTTGTTTTCTGAATATACCTCGGCTTTTTAAAATTCTAACTTAGGTAGGGTAGGTAGGTATTTCTTCTTCATCTCTCCTATCTACACCTGCTGTATTCTGTTCTCCAAAGCTGGTAAGTTTATTAGCAAGGCATTTCTCATTCCATGCACTTGCAGAGTTCTGCTACCTCTCTGTAAGCACACTGCTTCCCTAAGTGTCACCTGGGCTAAGTAATGGTGGGACCTGATATAATTACTTAATAAAGTTGGAAAGAGCTTTATGTTGTTGGTAACAGGGAGTGACTTAGGTGTTTGCTATATTTCTGTCTGAGCAGAAGGAATTAGATGGATAAAAGCTATTGTCTGTTTTCCTGTGTGCATTGTTTTACTCCTATGGCCTTCTTTTTCTTTTTTTAGCAAGTATGTGCCCTCCCACTCTTTCTGTCCCTCTTATTAGGAGCAGACAGAGCAGTGAGGTACATTTCTGTCTTCTGTGGGGAAATATTGCCCTTTCCACGAGGCTTCATGCTGTGATCTAGTGTGGTGAAGCATCTCTTTCTGTCACCATGACCTGAAAGTTTTTCCTGAAAAAATTGCTTTCAAATCTGTTGTCATTTGGTTCTGCTTCTGAAAAAACTCTTCAGCTGTGAAACACAGAGAACTTGCATTAGAGCCACCCGTTGTAAGTAGACTATCAAAAAGCCATAGGAAGATGTCTCACCCCACAGGTGAGATGTTTCAAATTAAAGGATGAAATATGAATGGGACTTTCTATGAGCAGAAAGCACAATCAGTGTGTACCCTGCAGTAGGCAGCAAAACCATATCTGTGCCTCAGGCACCCCAGCTACATGCCTGGACAGGTTGTGCAGGTGTTGCAGAGTGTGGGTGAGAATAACTGAGATGCTGGCACCACTGGTCACTTAGGCAGCCCTGGTAATGGCCAGCTGCAGCTGTACCTCTGTGCTGATAAAGTATATAGAAGACAAAATAAGTTTGCTCAAGTGCAGATGAAAAGGTTGTAGTCCTGAAATGTATGCTTTTCCCTTCAGTCAGGGTTTATCACCACTGGAAATGAATGAGATATCCCTTTGAGATTCGGCTTGTTTGCAAGAGCTTGACTGAGTGTCACACTCTGCAGCCTCCAGCACAGGGACAGCAGCTCAGGGGAGGATGAGAAGACACCTGGGCAAAGAATAGCCAGAAACATTTTTTGAAGTGCTGAAGGCCATGAAAAATCTTGTCTCTGTCCTGAATGTTAAGTTCACCAGAAAGTTGTTTGATCACCGGTAAATCCTTCTGGGGCCATTGCAGGCAGTCCTTGCCCTTGGGTTTGGAGTGGCTGGTCAGACTGGCCACTGTTGTCCCCTTAAGGCAGCTTTTCCTGAAGGTGCACGTGGGCTGGAAAGGGGTTTTATTCTCTGCTCGGTCCATTTGTTGCACAGCTACGCAGAAGGCAGGCCAACAAAAGATTCAGTAGTGTGGCTTTGAATGGAGAAAGGGCTCTGATGTAGATGTATGGTTGCATCTGTTTAGTCTTCACGCTGTAGTGGTAATGTTCATCAGGGAGTATGACCAGCTCGGCAGATGCTGTTGTCTTGGAGCAAGCATTAACACTGATGCCTTGCTTATTGCCAGTTTCGATCAATGGTTTCAGTAATAAAGGAAGAATCAGTGTTTATCTATTAAGATTCCTCTGTAGAGCAAAGCATGACAGATAGATAATAGGCTTTGATGGGTAGTGACCTTTAGTTTCCTCAATAAATGCAAATCAATTGCATTCCTTATCCAAAGGCAAACGAAACAGATAGCTACGAAAGGAAAGGACTTCTACTCCTGCACCCCAAAGTGTGCAGAAAACAGGTTGTACAGCGAACACAAACACCCAGGTTGCTCCTGGTGAGAACAGGGAACCATGGTGTGGGGCCAGGATGGAGTGAGCATGTTGATTGCACCAGCATGATGGGAGCACAGAGGCCAAGTTGGTAAGATCTGTTGTGGAGTGAAGGTGATTTTTGAGCACCTCTTTTCCATGAGTCAGCTCTTTTGACTGTTTCTGTCTCAGGGAGTGGGGAGAAGAAGGATGGCTGTCAAATGCAACAGAAATGAAATTACAGCAACTTGGGAAAGTGAAGTAGCATTTGACATGAATTCTGAGGTTGGGATTCTAATAGAGATCACAGCTGGCATCAAAATGTCTGAGCTTGGGGAAATGAAAATTTTTTGTGTTGCCTAGTTCTTTGTGACAGGGAGTCTACTTCCTTACATTCTAAAAATAGGCAAGATCTCCTCACACTTTGAACAGCATCATTTTAACATATTTCCTTCCACACGGCCCTATTTCACAATGAAAGTATGTTCTGCAGATGCCATTTTAACTTTACCATACAAGAGGCATGTTAAGCCATTTTCTCCTGTAACACTCATTATTAAATATGATTTAAATTGACTTGAGAAACCATTCTGTGAGCTCTTTAGCACTAAAGCCTCCTGTTTCTTTCTCACCTTTTTTTTCCTTTTTATTTTTTTTTTTGGAGAGGGGAAATACCCCAGGTCATTCATGTGTTATAGTAAGATGCTCATTCAATGATTTCAGACAAGCAAGTGCCTCTGTTCTGGGGTTTTGCTTTGATTAGCAGCCATTACAATGCTTCTGTGCATGAATGCATTGTACCTTCCTTTCACCCTCAAGAATCTCATGCTGTTCAGACGGTGCCATAAGAAAGAAATGGACCTCTTCTTTCAGTGTGTGCATTGAACTAGATAGCTGTGTTTTACAGCATGCCTCAGAAAAAGCAAAAAGTCGGGGGACTCTGTGATTTGCATTCATAATACCCCTGGACTGGCACTTTGTGAGGCTCTCTTCTGGGTGATCCATTGCAATTCCAGGCATAGTCCCTCCTGCTACTGATGCCATCCTGTGTGGCTTAACCAGATCTGCTCCTGTGCAAGGCTTGCTTCTGCCTATGTGAGAAAGGAAACAATTGTGAGCGTTTGAATTTCAGTATAAGGAGAGTAAGAGGCTGATGCAAGATACGGGGCTCATGTTGTAAGACAGAGCAGCAAGCCATTGCTGGGATCCAAGAGGGATGGGGGGTGGGGGGGAGACATGTGTGCGCATGTGAGTGGATGTGTAGAAAACAGGGACAGCCAGTGAATTTGTAGGAGGACTGATGCATATTCAGAACTCACTGTACATTGACCTTGAGAAGCACTGAAGAGTCTGGAGGCTTTCCCTTCAGAAGAGATAGCACAGCCAAATAAAGAAACAGTATATGCTTCTTGTATATATGTCATCCCATTCAGACAGATGAATAGGTAAGGTGTGCTCAAACCTCTGCAGCAGTTTCTGCCAGCTTAATCCACAAGAAATGATACAGAGCTTGTACCACCTTAGTGGCCTTTAGCTTCTCCTCTTTAAGTTCCTGTACCTTACTTGTTTCTGTGTTAAATGTGGTGCTGCATTTTCAATCATGTTGGAAAATGTTCAGTGCACTGTTCAGTGCATTTTTTTTGTCCATCACAAGAACAGTGCTTTAGACGTAAATATCTGCACTGAAATAATATGAGCTATATATTGAGTCGATGACTGCTAAATAAATGAGGCTGTAGTTCCCACCACAGTAAGTGTGAGTTTTTAAGATTTCACAAGACCATCTGTATTCCAGGCTTCAAGCTGAACTTAGTGCAGAATATCTTTGATATAGAATAGTGTTATTAGATAAATTCATTGTTAACAATAGGCTGTCAGTTTAATTATGGTACCTTACTGCTCTTTAAAAAACACTGATAATTTTGTTTTGGATGGAAGTGTCTGTGTGATAACCTTCTCCAGCTTCTTGCAGTTCATGAAGTCAGTGCTGCAAGGCAGGAAAATGCCTGTGGCAAAGCCCTGCTCAGATGCCTTATTTATAGTTTCCTATTAACATTTTCTGTTTTGACACGTGACATAGCCATTGACCGAATCATGTAATGAGCTCCACAACTGCTGAGCCACAGCTCTCTGAGAGGGCACTCGAGGATGCTCCGATATTCAGTTGGCTTGGCTGTTAGGTTTTTGTATCAGATGCCCTGTGTGTGAACATTAGCCTGAAATGGGCAGGAAGCAAGACTTGCATGAAGCTTCCTGGAGATGTTTTATGGTTTCTGCTGCTTCTTGAAAAATACATTGACTCAAAGGTGAGCTTGTGGCTTTTTTTGTGGACCTATACCCTGGGATTCACTAGCCCCTGCATTCAATTGCAACCCAGTCAGATCCTCTGTCTGCTTCTGCACAGTCTCGTTTCTTGTTTCCTTCAAGGACCTGAGATGGAGAATATCTTTCTGGTAGGAATAAATAGGGTCTGCAATAAAGACCATCACCAACACTGGGTTTCTCAACAGGACTGGCAGTAGAAGCATATTGCACAACTGTCTTATATTCTAATTCAATTATTATAGTTGTATGTTTACATGATCCTTGCATATGGTCATCTCTTGCATTTCAAGACTAGGGTTAAGGCAAGAGCTAAGACTTACAAAACCTGACTAGAACACTGTGCTGGACCCTGGGGAGTGGGAAAGGCACTTGGAGGCTGCTTCAGACAAAGTTCTGCGGAGTCTGCTCAGGGAGGGACCTTGCGCTGGCTGCTTGACTGGCTATGCAACTATCTGACCAGGCTTTTTCCCCAGCTAAGTTCTCCTGACAAACTCTTACTCAATGGCAGTGAGCTATGCTGTCTCTCCCAAACAGCGTTGAATGAAACCTGTCTGTCTCTGCCTTCTCTTCATCCCATTTGTCCACTTGTGTGAAAACATCGAGTTCCCCTGACGCTGGGTTTCTCCCTTCTTCACTAATGCTAGTTACTATGGGAACTGCTAATAGAAGAAAAATCAGTCCTTTCCCCAAATACAGTATAAAAACATTTCAATGTTATGTTTGTGTTGTGTGCTGAATATCTAGGTTCCTGAAGGAAGGATATATGAGTGAAAATTTTTGTGTGAACAGCCTGTAAATGCTGTGATGTATTTCTCTTGCCTTCAATATATCTGGCATCATATAAAAGTGTTCCAGGACTTTTGTTTCCATGTACACTGTACCATATAGTAGAGGGGTGTCTCTATGAAATAATATTTTAGCTCAGTTTCAAAATACTTGTAAAATGCCTATATATCACTTAGTCAGCTGTGACTGGCATTTTTAGGGTAACAAACAAATTCTATCAAGTTTCAAAGAGAAAGCATACTCAGATCTTAACTGATGACTTGTTTTGACCTGAGGTGAGACAAGAGGCCAACGAGATTCAAAATGAGTCCCTCAAATGTGGTGTCAGCTGCTTTTATGTGGAGGATACTTGTGGAATGGCACTGGGAAGGTGTTCAGAAATCTGAAATGACCTTTTTTTTTTTTTTTTAATAGAGCCTGTAGATGACTAAAAGAGATTTCAAGAGTGAAATTTCCACTTTTCATGAATGTGTTTTCTTCTTTGGTAGTGGTTTTCCTATAGAGGGAAAATTAAATAGAGAGAAGAAACTATTAGGAAAAGTTTCAGGAGAACCCAGCACGAAAGATTTGATATTTGGCTGGGACTGCTGGTAATCCTAAAGACTGTGGCTTCCAGGTAGCCAAGGGCTGGGTCATCCTGTGTGATGTGCTGAAAAGGAGTGGAGGCAGCTCCATAGCTTGCCTCCTGCAGATCTGTGCCACACTGCCATGAAGCAAGGTTGTGTTCCACCTTCTCTCTTTGGTGCTGAGTTTGTTCAGCCACTGATTTTAAATATGATACGGGTTTGGTACATGCAGGGAGAGTTGAGGAAGAAAAGGGGCACATGTTGAAGTATTGTGGCTCAACCTTCAGCTTGCCCTTGGGATGCCTTAGATATGGATTTCTGGTCTAAATTCAGCAAATGGTACTTAGAAGATTAAAAAAAATCCCCTCCCCCTCCAGCTCCACCTCCCAGAAAATACACACTGGGAAAGAAGGGTGCAGTGGAGGAATTTGTACCAAAAGCTTCATTTTTTCACCCCAATACAACACCTATATTAAAAAATGTGATTTGAAGCTCTGTTCTTTTCCAGCCAAGCAGAAAATGTATATAAGCTTTACCTACTCAGCCCTGTTTCAGTTCTGAATTTCTTCCAGCTGACCTTTCTCAATTTGGCATTTAGGTTTTGGGAGGGGTTTTATATCTCCTTGAATTCCTCACCCTTATCCTGTCTCCTTCTGTCACTTACATCACACAGAGATGGCTAAGCCAGCATGAAATGCTTTTTTTCCCCTCAGACTAATGGAGAAGTAAAAGCTGGAAGTTGTGCAAAACGCTGTTAACCCAGTTTGAAATTAGTGAAGAGAAGGCCCCATATGTCAGACTGTGTGGGAAACAATGACTGAATGACAAAGGGCAGGGTTTCCAGGTGGAAACCCTTGCTCTTGATTTGCCTGCTTTTTCAGGGCTCTCGCAGCATTACTCTTGTGGCCGTGTTCATTGATGCAGGATGAGGTGCACTCCTCAGCTACTCTGGGGGGTTCCACATAGGGCCTCTCAGTTCCTCTTTCCCAATATTTCAGTGAAAGTTCCCAACTACAGTTCAGCCCAGGGAATTTTCCCATCCAAAGAAAGTCATTCCAAAACATTAAAATATTTCATTTGTCCCTTTTTATAGCAGGAGGAGAAAGGATGCTCTTGTTTGGAGTTTTTCCAGCGTGAGCAGCAATGGAGCATATCCTGAGTCAAGAGCACTTTCATGACCCTAGCTTTACCCAAATGTAGCTAGCTTGAAGGGCTGTTTCAAAAGAACTATGAGAAATATTTGTGGGTTTTTTTGGTTGTTGTTTCTTTCTTTTTTTTTTTTTTTTTAATTGGATCTACTGTAGAGAACCTTTCTACTGTAGAGAGCCTGCCTCTGTTACTGATATAAAGCTCCTCTAAGGTTTTCTAAATGTACAATCTTTCACTTTTTATATAGTAAGAATTAATTCTGATTGAATACTTTGCTTCACTGAACTGCAGATAAGATGAATGGGGAGCTGCTGGCTAAGAAAAGGCTCTCACAATGTGTTTTAGACCTCTATGTCCCTGAGCACTTGATCTATTGATGGGTTTTGTAATGCTGTTATCCTGCTGATCTAGTTGCAGGATTTTACCTCACGCTGCAGAGCACTTGCACAAGAAAAAAGGGAGGAAGGAGTAGGGGTGACCCAGTTTTTCTCACGTGTGTGCACACAGTATGTGCTGGATGCCCTACAAGTAATTTTGGTGGACAGTATTCTTTGTGCTGGGGGTAGTCTAAGAGTTTGTTACTCCTATGTTCATAAGGAAAAAGCAGCAGGACAGACTGGATGGTATGCTCTGCGTTGGATATCCTGTGAAGTTTATTTGGAAATACCCACAGCTGTGGCCCCTCACCTACCTTGCAGTAGGTGAGACTGGGTTGTTACTGCTGCCTTAGGAGTGTCCTCAGACATGTCTCTTGAGAGTTAATGTCCCTGGATGTGAGCTGTGCAGAGCGAGGGAGAGAATTGGTTTTAACAGTCCTCTTTAAAAAAACCGTGGTGCCTGTCAAAATCCTAATGCTGAAATTGCATTTAGCTTCTTCCAAATGCTTTCTCAAAGCATAAGCTAAATATTCACTTGGAGGGAAATCAGAGATATTTTTAACTGGAAGAGACCAGGCTGCAGGGAAGGGGCATTTAGCCTGGGACTATGAGCACTTAGTGCTACTTCTTGGCTCCAGCCTCCCTGAAGGGAATAAAAGGCAAGCTATTTGCCTTGTTCTTGTACCATTGAAGCAACACTGTGCCAGTAACAGCCTCATTACTTCCTAGAGTTCTGCGAGCCTAAATATTTCTTTAAAACATAGACTTACTGGGCCTGATTCTGAGTAGCGTAACACTTTTTATTGGATATACACCCATATGGATCATTTACATTTCAGGCATTCCTGTTATACATTATTCTTCATGGAACAATTGAGAGAAAATCCAAAACATCAACTACTATCATGATACCCGAAAACTCTATAAATAATGAATGTTTTGGTCTTTAGAGAAATCTGGTCTCATTTCACAGGTGGAAGCTATACTGAGTCGGACCCCATTGTGCAACATTTGTGGAAAATTACACGACTGGCCAAAAGCAAGGTCCTGTTCAGGTTCATAGCAATCTTGCCATTTATGCCAGTGGTGACAAAGTTGCAGGGCTAAGGTGTAGCTTTCAGTGTCTGTTAAAATTGTTGTTATTTTTTTCTTTTGTCAGATATAAAATGCAGTTCATACCTACCTTGATGCCTCCAGCAAGTTTTCACAGCTGGCATGAGAACACACATATATCAATCCTTTCTGGTAACTCCAGCTGGCTGCCAAAGTAGCTGAATACAGATATGGTCCTGTTTGGGTTTGAACACACATCTTATATCCTGTGAGATGCTAATAAGTCATGAGGAGTTGCAAGAGTCAAATCAGTATTTATCCACCCTCTTGAAAGACGTGCTTGGAGTTCTACAAAACTTCCCAGTACTCTGTTTGTTGGTTTTCTGTAGGACTTTTTGGTCTTTGCAGTGGGCAGAAAATCACTACATAATCATTCTGAGGTAGTGCTGTAAGAGACAAGTATCTTCACTTATGTTTTATAGTAGGAGAACTGCTTTGGTTGCAAAGGTGCACAACGTTGCTTGGTTTGGGTTTTGTTGGGGTTTTGTTTGTTTTTTTTTTTTTTTTTTACTGCCTCAGTAAATTGATGCTATCTGGTCTTGAGGTAGATAGCAAAAAGAGAGACCTATCAGGAGTCATTGGCTTGCCTGGCCTTCCCTTCAGCAGCAGTAGCCTGGGACATCCAGATTTAGTGGGTCAGGACATTGGAGGAATGATATTAACTGCCTGGCTTGGTCTGTGTGCACTTTAGACAGAAATACTCACAAATAAAATCAGATTATGAGGATCACTAGGATAAGTCTGTGTCATTGGCATTACCTTTATGTGTAAGTGGCTGGCCTTATTCCAGAGAATATTGGGATGTATCATAGTGCAGAACCAGATGTGTTTGAATATATTTCAAAGTTGATGCTTGCCAATATAAGTGTTCCTTTCTGATCTAGACAGCAACCTTTGAAATTAATAAGAGAACTGAATGAGCTTTTCTTCTAAGTGGGGCACTTTTTAGCTTCCTTCCATGGGGCTTCCCTAGTTTCTAATCAAAAGTACATTAAGGTAGAGCAAGAAAAGGTCTCTTTCCTGTGTGGCTCTTTATTGTGGTTATCTATTTTCAAGCAAGTTGAAATAGCTGGAAACTACTGAGACTGCTTAAAGGCATTTTGCTCTTTTGTCAAATTTCATCGAATTTAGCCTGTGGGTTTAAAAAACCCACAGCACATACACACACACACACAGAGACTGTGATTACACTGGCTGTGTTTCCAGGAAAAAATTATGCTAAGAAGGTCAAGCTGCTTTTAGCCCTGAGGTCAAACATAACAGATTGGAAAACATGCCTCTGTTCTTGGTTTACTTCTAAATGAAAAATATTATTTTTTTCTAACTTCTAACAATTCCTGGTACTGCAGTGTTTCCCTACTTTATTTAAGGTTTTCTGCAATTAGAAGAAAATGAATAATGCAAAAATGGATTTGCAAATTAATAGGTTGAATTTATGGTGCTAAAAATGAAGCTGCATTATGAATTATTCACGTATACCTGAATAAGCACTAACTTTTCTTAAAATGTTTGTGAGGTCCAGAAGATTCAGAGTTTCTTCCCTCACCAAAATAGTTTTGTTTGGTAGTCAAAAATAACAGCATCAAAATCGCATGAGAATAACAAAACAAAAAACAAAAAAACCCAGATGAAATAGGTTTTATGAGTCACAGTCATTAAATATGTAGAAACACAGGCATCTGTTTTAAATACAGACTAAATTTGAAGGAAAAAGTAGTCTAAATATCATACAAATCAGCATGAATGTTAGTCTTTGTAGAAAGGAAAGTTTTTTACAGGGTGTCATGAGTTATTTGTTGAGAAACCTTTGTTAGGACATGTTTAGAAAGGTTCAGCATATTTTATAAAAGGGCAGAAAGTATATTGCAGCACAACTAGCTGAGTGAAACAGCCAGTTTGGGAATCCATGTGCCTTAAGGACATCTACTCCGTACTCAGCTTCTGCAGCTTTTCACATCATTGTCTTTCACTGGAGGCTCCATGACCACAGCAAGACCTGACAGAGGTGACATACTGAGTCTTGACTTCTATCTTCCAGATTCAAAAGGGAAAATATTTAATGCTACATGAATGTAGGTTTACTGACCAACAATCTTAGGTATATACCAGAAACATCCTGTTAAGTAGGCATCAGGTTATCCAGAGATCCCTACCTGAGATGTTGTGCTAGTTAGTTCCCTCTTTCAGGGCTCTGGACCTGAGTGACATGGTGACACTATCTCTGTGAACTGTTGGAGGAGGCAAAAGGGCTACAACTTTCTCCTGGTTTGCTTTGTGTGTGTGAAGGATTCTTGAATTTATTTATAGAGAGGAAAGTGGGCTCAAATCCTAATGCCTTCCAAATCACCACTGAGATTTCCCCTATTTTAAGACACAGCAGTCTTACAGCCCTTTGGGTAGCCTTCTTGTATGCTGGGCTTGCTCAAACCAGCTTCCTGAGAAGATGAAACCCCGAAATTTACTGAGTTTTCTTTCCAGTTAGAGTCCTCACCTTCCCTTCCTCTGGGGCAAACTGACTCAGTACTGCTAGTGATAATGAGCAGATCTTTTTGACTGATGAGCACTTCACACTGATTCTATGATGCTGGGGTCAAGAGCACAGACAATTCTCAAGGTGCAGGCTAAAACTGTGCTTCACTCAAGCCTCTTTCTTCACACTGATGAAGGGAAAGGTAAAAGAAAGGGTGTGAGGTTAAATACTGTTCTACTTTCAGATTCTAGTTTTTAAATACACCCTTTTTTGTTAGTATTACTCTATTTCAGCAGTTATAGTACACTCAGCTTCTGTCAGTGCTGGAGTCCCAGTTTGCCAGGTGCTGGGCAGTGGATGCCAAATTGCTTTACAGCCTAGTGAAGCCAAGATACTATGAATGGACAGAGCAAGCTGCAGGAAAGAAAGGAGAAGCATGAATGGAAAATGTAGCTGTGGGAACAGATGCATACTTGCAGGCCAGAAGCAAATGTAACTAAAAGCCTTTGAATGATTTGTAGTACTTGCATACAGATATCACCTCTGTAACTTGCTTTACTCACTTTCTTCCTAGATGTCAGCATGTGGCACATCAGATAGACACTGAAGTGGAATTTCATGCAAAATAAAAGAGGGAGTTAAATATTCTAATTTTGTTACATCTGGAAGACTCTTTACATCTGTTTTCTCAAACACTAATTGACAGGAGATTTTCCAAGTGGAGCGAATTTGGTTGATGCTGAGTTATTGCTCTGTCAACATCGTGGGGATTTGAACAACAGCTGCGGGTTGTATTTGAAGGTAGGAGGAGAGGAGAGGAGCAGTGTTAGCTCTGGACTGGGAACTGCTGAGAAAAGCAATCATTTCTAAATCACTCATTCTAAAGTGTGATGGCTTTGCTTTAGAGACACTAACTCTTTCTGAAACATCTTTGTGCATTTGTTCCCTTTTGTAATACTAACCCATTTCTGAGACACTCTATGGCTTCTTCTTCCTTCTCTCTCTCGTGATGTTTGTCAGGGTTTTTGCAGCCTTTGGCAGCTTCCCAGCCAGAGTAGGTTCCCTGCCAACAGACTCCGCTCATGGCAGCTTGTTTTATAAAGGGCTGACTGCTTTGATGGATGATAAGGCTAAGGAGAATGAAGGAACAAGGGATTTTCAAATTTCTTTTTTATTTTTGAGAAAAAAGTGCTTCTCACTTGCATCTGAAAGACACATTGTAAATAGAGTCAGTCCAAACCGTGCAAGCTTCTATCAAGAGCGAGCGCATCAGGGGTCAGAGCTGCTCCTGTGGTAGTCTGTGTGTGATACTGGGTGTGGGAAGTGGAAACATTAAGGCAGGAAAAGTTAAGAAATTAAAAGGAAAACAATTTTGAATTTTAGGCTAGGAGAGAAAAATACAGTGAATGGAGAGAAGAGGAAAATAATCAGTCAAGGGAGATGACTGGAGCAAAGAAGGAAAGAAGTTGAAAATTAGAAATAGAGAGAGAAACAAAAACAGTCTGAAAGCAGAAAAGAGAAGCCGAAGAGGTGTGCTGGAGGAAAGAAAGGTTGGTAGATATGCAGCCATGTGTGCATGTTTGGTAGAGGAATAGGGAAGAGCTGAAACCAGGCTGAAAAATAAATCATTAGAAAAGATAAAAAAATCTTTTTGCTGACCTCCTTTCTCATAAGTCTAGCTTGTACCCCACAAATGGAGCTGGTACCCCTCAATGTTGAATTTAATATTGATGTTTAGCTCTGTGGGTACCTGATTGAGATTTAAAGGTCTTGATTATATCCATTTTGTGGAGATTTGCCTCAGTGCTCATAATTATTGTAGACATAGAATGAAAGATGTTTCAAATTGGTCCAGTGTTTTCTTCATTTTTTGTGTCCTGGCTGGACTCTGATTTGGCAACTAGTTCAACTTTGCTTACCTGACCTTACCTTAACAGTTATATTGTTTACCAGCTACTCACATCTTAAGAACCTCCAGTGCAATGTGAAGATCTCCCATGGACTGTTTTTCACATCCTCTGGCTGTAAAGGGTAGGAATATAGTCACATGTTCCCAGTGTACATATGATCTTTCAGTAGCATCAATATGTAATCTCTTTTACTTGTTCATTCTGACAAAACCACTCATATGAACGCGATTACTCAGGAGCATGTAAATTGCAACTTAAGGGAAAGACCTCTATAGATGTCTGGGCAGGAGCAAACCTGTCCTGTATGCTTGTATGCTTGTGTAAAGCTCTCTCAGGTCTCAGTCTAGACTAGCTCATTACAGGCACTGCATTCACACTGCCTTTTCCAGAGGCAATGTACAGCATATCAATGGGTACTTTGTTACACGTTTTTTCCTCTCTCTTTTTTTTAGTTTTATTTTTCCTTTCCCCCCAACAGATGAAGGCTGAAGAACTATCATTAATTCAGGATAACTCTAAGTTCCTGGTAATAGAGCTAATTCTGCCTTTAGAGCACCTCTTTTTTTTTTTTTAATCTACACCTGTAGCTCTTGTTGCTGTTTTGCATCCTGTTCACATTTACTGTGATAGCACAGACAAGTGCTCTCTAAAAATGATGCATCGAGTCTTCCCTTTTTCATGGTAAATCTTCTCTCTTTCTTTGATACCACTTGCTATGTTCTCTATTCCCACACTAAGTCAGCCTACCTGCCTGCTGCAGGCTGTGCTGTAGAGGTTGGCGGTCGCTCCGCCGCTTCCCTGCGGCCAGCAGGAATGGCCATGGGCCCTGCTCCTCTGGAGATGGCTGCAGCACAAGAAGTTACTTCCTGACTCCTTGTGTTGAACCCAGAAAAAGGTCCCATTTTGGTTTTGTTTCCCCTTGGTTACTGGTTGCTCTGCCTGTCACAGTGATTACATAATGTGCTTATACCTCAAGCCAGGTTTGACTGTTGTTACCCCCTAACCTTCAGGGTTCTGTCCCTGCTTTTGTCTTTGATCTACTCACATTTACAAGCCAGTTTCTTTAATATATAGATAGGACTTTTGAGGTTTAAGAGGCAATTATCTGCTTAGTTGCCATTGAGGTTTTGTGGGACTCAGGCACTGACCTGGGCTCTGGACATTTCAAAACCAGCCCCTGGATTCTCATGAACGGAGCAGGTGTTCACCCTTTCATGCTGAAGCGTAGGCATTCCAGCCTGTTGTCTGAGTGGCATGCAGATCCTCCCCACCACTGCCTGGGTGCTTGAAGAATCATGTCTTCTGGGATTATGGAGACTTCAGTTTCAAATGGGTTTGGTGTGAGCATCTAGTCTGCCCTCCTATACTTCAGTCTTACTCCTTCCTATACAGTAAGCCTGAAGGTCATGAAAATAGTGTAAATGAGTTTTAAAAAATCTAAGAGTAAAAGTGAAACTCATTGTATTTTGCCTGTGTTTATTTTGTGGATCTTTGCTTCCTCTATCAATCAAAAAGAGATTAAACTTCCTCACTTGCTTAATACTTGGTTAAACATTATACAGTCCATCAGTCCCAGAAAAATGTGTCCCCAGTTGGATGAGACTTCTACTAATAGAACTCGAGTTAAGTAGTAGTCATTAGAGTAAATCAAATACCCCAGTAAAGTGGCCTTCAGCTGAAGTTAGGTGCAGTGCAATCATGGCCCTCAGGGCATGTGGCTTGATGACTTACAGCCTTGCATGTTTCTTTTTATAAGTGCCATTTTCTAACTGAAAAATGTCTTGCTTTTTCTTTTTTTGCTGTGGATCCTTTCAGTTCATAATAAACAACCTCAAGTTCTTTTTGAAGCCTCCTTCAGGGAATTCTATTTTTACTGGGATTTAAAAAATGGAAATAAATGGGGAAACAGGGAGAATTACTGTGTTTCATCTTGCTCGCCAAAATCTCACCTTGTTTGAACTCAGCAGTCAGAGAATATTCAAACATCAGAGAAGCAGAAAGTGTTCAAGTTTGTGGAATAATAGCTTTAAAAAATTCACACAGTGCTAAATATTGAATGATTAGCTGAATGAAATTTCCAGACCTAGAATGTGGAAAGATTAGTCAAAATTCCCAAAGGAAATGAAGCTTGCACATCTACACTGTCTTTCTAAACTGCCTGTCCCTCCTCCCCCAGGTGTAATTTTTGAGCCTACCCAGTTACTTGAGCAGATCTGATGGAAGCACAGGGTTTCAAAAGACATGGAGTTGTTCCAAGTCCTTTGTAGGTGGTTAGTTGGAGGGGAGGAACAAAGAGGCTCTGCAGGAAGATAGGAGCTGCAGGCAGAACTGGGAAGGCACAACCAGGACTATGCAGGGGGCACCCCAGGAAGGGCTGGTCACTGCAACCCTCCTGCATCTCAGTGCAATGCTCCTCAGACACTGCCTTGCACCGTGCTGGCCCCGTGGCTGCCACGAGAGCTGTCAGGGGGACACAGGGGGCCACCTAGTCCCACAGTCAGGGCCTGTAACTGCCTCAGGATTTTTTAAAAATCTGTTTTCTTTTCCTGTTTGTTTCTTAGGGTTTGTATTGTGTGGGTTTTTTTGGTTGGTTGGTTTGTCTTGGTTTTTCTGGTTTCTTTTCATTTTTGTTATGTTTTGAGGGGTTTTGGTGTTTTTTTCTTTTAATTTTTTTTTATTTTTTTTATTTTGTTTTGTTTTTTTTTCTCCAGGGGAAGAAGGTAGGATGCTGCTGCTAAGAAGAAACAAGATATCTTCAAGTTACAGCTGCTCCTGCAGAAGCTCTGCCTGATGATGTTTTGTTCCTTATCTTTCCTGTGAGGATTATGAGAAGGGAACCAAAAATACCAAGCGAGCTCTGCTTTAAGGGATAACCTCCATGATATCTCTATTTTTGCATCAGAAAAGTGCAAATAGAAAATGACAGCATTATTTTCCTTTTCTTCCTTCTGCAGTGTGGTTTCTCCCCCACCTGGCATACTGATTTGCTGGAGAATTCAGGCAGCAATTTGGTGGAGAAAAAAAAATCATTAAGTACAGACAGGCCTTGCTTAGCACTGTATCATGACAGGATTCTTACCATCACTTAATTTCCGCCCCACCCCAGATCTCAAAGCACTACATGTGTGAAATAGTGTCACATTTCAATAGTGTTTCTTTTTTCAACTTTTAGCCAAGCAGAATGACTGAAATGCGGCTCACAAATCATCTCATCAATGTCTTAGAGATATTCCTCGTCCTTACGTGTGCCACAGAGTTCTTTCTCAGGCATTTTTGCATACTTGAGACAGCATATCACAGTACCAGGATATTCTGGTTGCAAGGCCTTTTTTTATTTAAACTGAACTATTGCTGCTGCCAAGCTTTAAATTCATCAGGAGAGTAGCCTAAAAGTTGTGAGTTAAGTTAAAATTGTGGTTGTGCTCTTTTCTACTAGTGTTCTTATTTCTGAGCCTGGGAGGTGCAGTCAAGCTTGCCTCTGCTAAGAGGTTTTTAAAAATGTGCAATTCAGACAGAATTATAAAATGTTTGGGGAAGGAGAACCCCAGAGGTGAGTTAATCCATAAAGATGTTGAAAATTCCCTATAGGAGAGATTTTTAGTGCTTTTAGAAGATAATGTTGGTGATGCAGACTCTGACCCAAGGTTCACCTAGCCCAGGATGCTGTTTCTGGCAGTGCGCATGGGCGAAGGCCTATGGAAGACTCTGAGCAAGACAAGTATGCGTGATATTTGATCTCCCCGCCTTCACCTTTCTGAGCTCAGAGACTTCATGGCTAGATGTGGTCCCAGGGCAGTTCCCCTTTGTGAGAATATGTCCGGCCTTCCCTTGAAGCCACAAAAACTTGTATCATCTGCAGTGCTCTTTGTCAAGGAGCTCCTGCTACTCTTTTTGCTGTCATCTAGGCATCTACAGGCTTCAGATTATGACCCCCTATTGCTCGTACTGTTAGGGAAGCAGACAACCAGCCTTTTTGCAGACTTTTTTTGTATACCCAGAAGTCACCTCTTTCACAGACTGATGTGTCCTACCTCACTGATTTGTTCCTTGTACAGCAGCTTTCTCTGCCTTTGATCTTCTCTCCTGCCTTTCTCTGAACTTTTGCCAGTTCTTCTATAAACCTTTTGAGGGATTTTCTTGCTCAGTCACATATGATTCCTTGGCAATTCTTCACAGTTGGTGCTAGTCCTTACTATCCCGAATAACTGTATTCTTGGTAAGCTTTCTCACTTCACCTTTTCTAAATTGCCTTTAAATAAACTGAACAGCACAGATCTCTCTTGAACTGTTGCTTACTCTTCTGTGAGGAAATGCTGCTACTGTATTTCCTAGCTGTGCAAAGACCTTCTATGGATGCTTGGTTTCTTCTAAAGCTTTGGAAGATATTTTTGAAAATCAAGGCAATGTGTCAACTAAATCACCCTTAACTTCAGGTTTGTGGATCCCTTTGCAGATCTCCAGGGAGAGCAAGAAAGACCTCATTATAAAAGCCATACTAACTATTCCTGCAGTGATCATCCCAAGTAGCTTGTACTTCTATAGCTGCCCACTAATTTTAGTCTCTATTAAAACTCCTCCTAATTGTCCTGGTTTAAAGGTCAGGCCACCTTTACCTTATCTCTTCTGGTGATTTTCTAAAAATTGGTATCACTTCCACCCACAGCCGTGACTGAATGTTGCAGTGATTCTGGAGCTGAAGAGATGGTCTCCAGGAGCTCAGCACCCTGCTGGTGTCCTGGCTCCTTCTCTGGACAGTATATGGGACCCATGACACTGTTCTCTAGTCAAAAACTGTGCTTACAGAGAAAAAAGAAATCTTAAAGCGTACAGAGGTAATATAGGCTGGGTGTTCACATTGGCAGGAGGGTGTTCAGTCCCTGCTGTGCCACAGCTTAGTCTCTCCCTGCCTCTCTCCTTGCATGTGCTGTGAGCGTAGTGGTATTTTCCTGGCTCACAGGGTTAGGGTTGGATAAATAGACTGCAGACAGGGAGAACCTTATTTGCTGCTGGAATCAGTGCCATAGTAGAGCCAAAAATAGATGAGTGAGTGTATATACGACACCAGTGAAGCGGCGCTAACCTTGTGTGACAGACTGAGGGTTAACACGCAAGGAATTCATGTTGTGGGGAGGGAGTGGGAAAGCCCTGGCTGAGCACAGCAGGGTCAGCCTCTCCTGGTGAAAAACGTCCTGGGTTCCCTTGTCAAAACATGCCCTTTAGCAGGACTTTTTAAACAGGGTGGTTTTGGTCCTACTTTACCCTTTGTGTGTGAACTTCTGGGCCCTGATTAAGATTGTAAACCCATACCTTCAGACATGCTGGTGTTCTTCATGGTCTGGAAGTGAAACTGTGATGACAGAAAGGGCCAGGCCTTGTGAAGTGCAGAGTGGCAGGAAGGGACTGTCACAGAGGGGCATGTTGGCTGCAAGTCTGCAAAGAGTACTTAAAACTGGCTGGAGTACAGTTTTTCATTATCTTGCACTACACCTCCAATTTAAACTTCCACATGTAAATTACTTCCAGTGGGTAGGGATTTGCAGAAAAAAATAAATTGTTAGATTTGGTATTATGAAAGTTGTCTCAGGCTGTCTGAGGCACATTGAAGTGTGTGCTCTCCCTGCTTCATGGAGTGTGCATTAGTCCAGCCACACCTAACAAAGGAATTTGCATGAGTAATTAACTGCCATTTCCTGCAAATCGAATTACTTGGAATTAGAATTTAAAATTGCTTTCCAATTACTGAACCATACTTGTTAGCGAGAGAGAGAGCAATGTTTTTATTGTGCCACATTTAGAAAGGGGCAGAGGCTCTTAACTATTTCAAGAGAGCAATTATTTCTGAAAAGCACAGTGTGTCCAGGGATCCCAACCTTATTTGTTTTACACTGCTAACAACCACTGGAGCTGATGATGCTGCTCTCACAAGTGAGATAAATTAATTTGCTTCTTAAACTTTATGAGTAGAAAAAAATAAAATGGCCTTTATTATCATCACATTTCAAGGACATTGTATGGGCGCCTGTACGAAGTTGTTCTTGGTTTTAAAGTATACCCCAAGGCTATTCAGAGCCTTTTCCTGACAGGCTGTATAACTGTATGTGCAGATGTGCATATAATTCTAAATGAAGATGTTCCTATTGTAATTGATAGAATCAATTTAAATTGCCAATGGGAATGTTCCTCTAATATCAGAGAATAGTATTTCCTAAAAATATTCTCTGAAAAATTTACAGACCCTGAATTTCCTCACATCTCCTGTCAGACAATGATCAGAGAGATTGTCTGTCTTTCTGTCTACCTGAAACACAACTAAATAATAAAAAGGATTATGTAAAGCTGATGAAGCTAGGATATCTTATTTTAAAGCTGTGCTTTGGGGACTTTGGCTGGTATTCCACATCAATGCATTGAAGTAAATAATGTATTCATGTTTCTTGGTTCCTGCAAACCAGATCTCACAAGTAACTTGAATGGCTTCCTAGCTATCTACTGTGATTTCACAGAGTCAAAGCCTTATTATAAATATCTGCTTGAAGAACATAATGCCCTGTTAACTGTTAATAGGAGTCAATGAATCCTGATTGATTCAGTGTCCAGGGAATATTTGATGTTCAAGATCATAAAATATTATGAGAACAGACATTTATTTTGCTATCTGCTGCCTAGAAAAGGAATGGATTTAGCTAAAAGGAATAGTAGAAGTACAGCTTGGGTTTTTTGTGTTACATAAAAGCATAATGACATTGTGTAGCTAACTTGAACTGATGAGAGCAATTGAAATGTAAGGTTAAGATTCTTACTACTCTGTGAGTACTGCAATGCACTGAGCAATGATACTATGGAAATACTGAGACCAATATAACTGTAAACCAAGGGGCTGGAAAAAGGACAGATTGACTCATTTCTTGTCAGATTTATTGGCAGACTGTTAAAATAATCATAGAACAATCCCTTCTGAAACCAACAGAGGTCCCCAGATCAACATCAAGGAGAGAATTTGCCATAAATTTACCTCATCTCATGCCAAATGTCACCTTTTATTTCCCCTATCGAGTTAGGGAATGGGTTTACTAGGTGACTGATAACAGGAGAGGCATTTCATTAGTGCTGTCTTCTTTCTTTCATTCAGGGGAGGTCTTCTGCCAAATGGTGCTGCTCAGGGGAACCTGCAGTTCTTCCTGGAGGGCATCCACATTATAGGATGTGACTGCTGAAGGTGAGCTCCTCTGCTAGCACCAAGGCAACTCGGGTTAGGATTTCACCGACTCTTGTGTGCTAATTGTAAGGGAAGGGATATTTGTGCTGTTAAAGAGTGTTTGCATGTGTGATGGAGGCTGAAAAGGGAAGCATGTTATGAAGATGGACATCAGAATAAAAGGAGAAGGAAGAGGCGGGGGATGTAAGAGGAAGATGGAGAAGCAGGATAGCACAGGCAGACGGAGCAGATGAGCAGGCAGACAGTAAACGAGTGGAGCTGTTTGCTGCCAAGCAGCTCCCAGAAGGCAATATTGGGGAAGAGAAACTTGTCTCTGTGAGGCCTGAACTTAGTGCCTCCCTCTGGGCTATGGCTGCAGTTGTCAGCTTGTGTCAGCATGTTGTTATGCTGGAGGGTTTGATGCAAGGGTAATGAACAGTGTGGAAAAGGAACCTTTTCTTATGCCACCTACTCGCACAAGAAACTCATCAACAAATGGGTCATGGTAATTCAAGCCTTTGCCTTCTGAAGGGAAGGCTGACACATTTTCAGAGATCACAGTGATCTGCAGGAACCACTGCCATGAAAGGACCTGGTCTTGAAGGAGATGAGGATTTAGCATCATTTGAGGCATTTGGTGCCAGCATTGCTAGGATGCTGAAACAGCTGAGCTGTTGCTTGGGTCTGGTCAGGCTGGTGTCTGTTCAGAGGCATATCACACAGTTTTGCTGGACAATTAGCTCTCTTCTCTAATAGGAATAATGCTGGGCAGAAACCAGATAGGACAGTGCTATACAATATATTTAGATAGTTAAATGGTTAACAACAGAGCTCCTGTTGTGATTCAGTCATGCCAGTAGCATAATGCCAGCTTCTGTCCTCATATGACACTTTCATACTGCTTGGAAGGAACCACTGGGGAAATATGCCTTCACAGATTGTTAGTTGTACAGCCACATCCCTCAGAGCCTTGCATAATAAGGCATCGTCTGAGGAAGTGGAAATAACTAAGTGCTGGTCACATACTACTTCTATTTTTGCTATTAGCACAACCTCAAAGGCATCTGATACTGGGTGGGAGGTAAAGCAACTCAGAGGTCACCTCAATTAACAGCAGGGCTCAGACAGGGCCCCCGCCTGGTTTCATAGATAGAGCTTGCTGCTTTTACATTTACTGAGAAGAACCTGACTAAAATGAGCAACTGGGTTTTTAAGCTGCAAAAATCCACTGACAAACCTCTAAAGCAGGATCCTCTGTGTATGTGTGTACCTGATGGCAAAGCATGTTACACAATGACAGACTACCTCAGAGTTAGCAGGGGCCGGGGGAATCTGTAGCACAGAGAAAACAGTATATATGTCCTAATTATTTTTTAATTTTGGAGTGAAATCACACTGAAAAGCAAACAGTTGCAGTCAATTGAAAAATGAGCTTACTTATGTTTTTGGACACGGAAGATGCTCCAGCATTGATTAACTGTAATGGTCTGCAGGGCACTGATTGCAAGGTAAGATATGGTCGATTGCTGGTGGGAAGGCACTTGGTATTGGGGCATCACCTTCGTGACCTTTAAAAGAGTATCAGCCACCCATGCAGAGCTGTCCTAAGCTGAACTCCATGTGAAGTAAACAGCGACTTCGTTGTTGCTGCAAGATAATCTGGGAACATTAGGAGGGCAGCAGCCTATTCTGTCACTGTATTGGTGACAAGGCAAGGTGAGGGTAAGGATGCTGGCAGAATGCCTGGACCTCTGAGTTCACTCAGTCATGGTGCACACTGTATTTTTTAGAAATACCCATTCATAAATTTTTAAGTAAAATAACCTCTGTGGAATCTGAGGTTCCTCTTCCTCGTACCAATGACTACAGTCATAATATATCTGTGATCAGGCAGCATGAGATCCTCCAGATCTTTCAGATAACACCAATCACTATTCCCCTTTGTGAACTTTTCCTCTGGTGTCAAGGACCATGTTCCTATTTTACAAGGAACAACATAATTTTTTTTAATTTTTTTTTTCCCATTCAGAAAGTAGATTTCAAATGGCTGTCATGGCCTAGCTTTTATGTTGTTTTAGTGACATAAAAAAGGAAAGAGTTTCAAAGAGGGATGCAAAGTGGATTTTTCTTAGCTAGTTAGTCTGAACTTTTCAATTAATTTAGATCCCAAAGATCCAGAGGAAAAATTTCAGACAAGCCCATTTCCAAGCTCTGTATGCTGAAATCAGATCTAGCCCATTGGAGAAACCATGTGTCAAGTCCACTGGCCAGTGGAATAGCAAACTTCAAACAGCTGAATTGTCCCACATAGTTGTATTTTTCAAAGAGTCCACTAATATCCATTTCCATTTCAGAGAGCAACCGTCTGTAAAGAAGTATTATCTGAGTAAAGTGAATTGTTTGAACAGTGCTGGGATTTTGAACTAAGTGTCATTGTAAGAAAGACCACTTTTTTTTCTGGATCAGCCAGGCAAAGCTGCAGCTTCTTTCTCTAGGAGGGAAGATGGTGAATATTAATCACCCCTTGGCAATCTGTCAGGTGGTGGACTGCAACCTGAGAGGAGTGATTTGCTGATTATCTGATGTGACATGTTATGAAATAGATATTTACACATAGGGTAAAAGTAACAGTAGAGTTGGGCAAGACACCTGAATTACCTGAAGTTTTAGATCAGTGATTCGGGCAGAAAAATTATTTTCCTTTCTGGCCTCAGGGAAAGGTGAAAATATCTTTGTCAGGTTCTTTGTGGTGGTCCTTTAAATTCTCTGTGTGTTTGGGATTTCTCTTTAAAAGGGTCACTTGAGATGGGAATAAGATGTGTAATTCTTATTGTGTCTGGCATGTGACTTTCCAGCCTCAAGGCCCCTTTGGAGCATGCTGACCTGACCACCCAGCTATCCTGCCCTCCCTGCACACCAAGATATTTGACATTATCAGACACTCTAAAAATGTCTTCCCACAGTGTCTGATGTCTCTGTGGTTTACCTGAGAGCTGGGTCAGTGTATGTGCTGATCTGGACTGTGTGCATTGCATGGGCATTTACTTCCCAGCTTACAAGCAACAAGTGCTGAAGAAAGGGACAGGGAAAGCACAATCCTTGACGCAGGTGAACCAGAGTTATGGTGACAGTTAATGCTTGGCCACTGCTGCCACTATCAGAAGGGAGGAAGGGTTTCACTTGGAGGTAATTCCAGGGGTCTGCAAAGTCCCCTTAGGGAGGGAAAAGAAGGGAGATGCTCACTGTTAGCCTGGGTGAGAAGCCTGTGTGGCCAATTTACTGTTCAAGCAGCACTATAAACAGCAAGGTGCCCCCTGCGAAGAAGAGCAGTTGGAGTGGGATTAGAGCTGGGGATGGACAGACCCACCTCAAGGAAGAGAGGAGGCTGTGATACCCTCGGCAGTAAGGACAGGGCTTCAGCCTTGCGATAGATTTCTTGAAGAGGCTGGCAGATGAAACTCATTCAAAATATGTAAAGAAGAAAAAAATTCAAAACAACCAACTGACAAAACCCACGAACTCTTTGAACACTGCTATTTATGATTACATAGGCATTCAAGGCTTCCTTCATGTTCATAGCTAGAAACTGTTTTCCTAGATGAAGTTTTTAGAGGCTCAGATGTAATCAGCTAAGAAACTCTTCAAATAAACTAAGCCGTGTTTTGATTTGGTGCAAATAAGAAGTGAAGTAATAGGAATAGCTATTCCTGGAATAGCTGAGGCTTTGAAATGCTGATTTAAAATGCTCCATGCTGCCATTCAGCTGTCCTATCATAACACTGTGGAATGAAAGACAAATTCCCTCTCTGTGAAGATACAAAAAAGGTATATTAGTAATTGGAAGTAAAAATCCACGCCTAAAAAGTAGGGGGTGTATGTGTAATTTTTGTCCTCTTTTACCTTTTATTTTATATATTTATTCTTTTTACTACCTGTATTTCTTTTTCACATCAAAAAGACAATAGTACTGTTTCTCACATCTGCTACAAAGGACATCCAGTTATCATTTCTCTACTGCTGTTACCTCACTTCACATCATGATTTGAAAAGTCTGATCATGTGGGGCATGGCTATAAATTTGCCTTCTCCTCCATCTTGAACAGATGGGCAAGAGAGACGTGGGATGATGCCTGTGCTGCAATCAGAAGCCCAGAAAGAGCATGTGTAGTCTTGTCACCCTGGGGATGAAGGCTGGAGAGCTGCAGCTGCAGGACTGCCAGCATGGGGGGCTGTCTGAGTCCTTGCCTAGGCTCGTGGGTAAGCTGGTACCTCATGCTTTTTGCATCACAGACACTATGTGGCTCTGCTTATGAAGCTGGTTTAGGTTCTCCCTATGCTTATGTTCAGCCCCACACCTCGGGCAGTATGGTCATACAGAATCTGCCTTTTGAATTTCTGTCTCTGCATTGTTGCACACTTGCCTTCCTCTCTTTGGCCCAATATGCAGAGAATTAGTTTGCTGTGGTATTGTATCTGGAAGAGGCTACTCTCAGCTTGCTTGCTGTTTTGAGGGGAACCATTGCTACCCCTCCTTCCTGTTTGCCAAACACCCCTACTCTGAAGAGGTTATAACAGTCTCTATTAGGCTGTGCACTCCCACCTGCCATGGGGCTATTCAGAAATGACCCCTACTGTTCCCCATAGGTTTCTATCAAAGGTAACTCACAGAATAAACCAGATTTGAACATAGCCTATTATAAGTCTATGACTAAAAGTGATTATGAAAAATAATATTTTGTCTTTATGTGTTTATGTATCCCTATATGTGGGAGAAAACACTTTCAAGGTCTGTGTTATCTGCAGTCCCTTAGTGGTTACTATGTAAGTTCAGTGATGTTTTCAAGATCTTTGTTTAGAGAGCTGAAAGTCTTAGTGAGTTTCTGAAAACTCACTCACGCAGCTTTACTTCAGTGAGCAGCACTACTAATGTCTACCAGATTCCTGCCATGAGTAAACTCACTCCTACGGATTCATGGTAGTAACATTGGTACAGCAACAGCAAATTGCTCCTTCTGTTATGAATCTGGGGGTAAATTAGTCTCTGGGTTAAAACCTAAGTTATTTTCTGAAATCAAGAATATTTTTAGGACCACTATTGTCCCGTTGAGCACAAGTAATGGTTCATCTGATACCACAGATCCTAATAAATGGATTATTCCATTTAGAAAGAGATTAATGAATCATGTTGTCTATAGCTAGGTTATTTCTTCTGCCTGTAATACATAAACACAGGCAGCTTGCAACTGAAGGGCGGTATACTGAGGACAATGGAAAGTATTGCTCTGTTGCGTGGTGCACTGTTGCCTCGTGCTTTCGTTGCTATGGGGTGTAATTGCATTACCCACTGTACTGTTAGATTTCAAAAGGGTAGTTCATAAGCACTAATAACATTTGTGGCAATCTGAGCTAAGTTAATGAAAAAGATAATCAAATCCAATGCTACAGGGCAAGATATTTGATATCTCCAGGGGTCATAAAGAGATCATACAGCTGTCTTGGGGCAAGGGGTGGTTGTATGTGAATGCAAGAAGAGGCAAGAGACAACAGAAAAGTGAGGGTCACCTTGCTCAGAAGCATTGTGTGTTGGTCACTAGCAGAGGCAGGAGGGGATGTGCTAGATGTATCACAGAGATGGAGATGCTTATTAAGCTAATGATATTTTTAGTAATGCCGCTACCTGATATATACATTTCAGCTGATCTCAGACATTTGTCTCTATGTGTTGATTGGGAAAATGGATTAAATATTTCATGCATGCTTCTGCCTTCCCCACAGAAGGTATATACTGAGTTGGGATTGAAATAGCATTTGTTTGGGTTGTTGTTTTTTTTTCAGTAAGCACTAATTCCAGTCTGAAACTTACTTTTGAAGCCAATGTAGTATTTTATTGCATCTCTGGGCAATACCCAGTGGTGACTTTTTCCTGCTTCTAACAATAAACATAGTGAGATTTTTGTGTGGACCCTTTCACTGCCACTGGTATAACACTTGGGGGTCTTGACGCTGGTTTATGCACTGACTAGTAGCAGAAATGGTGTACATATTCCTTATAGGTATGTTACTGATAATGTTCAGCAAGAGACACTTGCAATGGAAATTGCAGCCAGCACCCAAAAACACTTTTTCTCTCACAGACTTGTGCTATATTTATTGCAAGTACCTCCTTCATCCTACTCTCCACTTTTGTACATTCCCTGTTAGCATTCTTCTATTTCTCCTACTGCTTTCTTTTACACAGATCTTTTAACTACAATAATACTTCTCACTCTAAATCCTAGCCATCTGAGAACATCAAGTGCTATAACCCTTGATGTGTGTGTACATGGCCCAGGATAGATGATAGATGATTCTATTCTTGAAAAACAAGAAGGCTAAGGACTGCATAAAAGGGTACTTCCTTCCATATGTCTTCCTAAGTCTCAGAGACTTCCTTAATTAGGCGTTTTAACTACCATACTTTGCATTTGACAGTTAATCCAGTCTGAAGAGATGTATTGGATCCCTTTTTGAATGTTTCGATATTATTAGTTTTCTATAGGACACAATAAGAATTCTTAAGAGTTCTAAATGGCATACTGATAGAAAAAGACAGGTATGAGAAACTGTGGAGGCTTCTGGATTTGGTTCTGCCCAAATATTCACCATCTATTTACCTGCTACCTCTGCGCATTTATGTAGCTCACATTCACTCATTGATAATTCATTGATAATTCATGCATTTGGAGGCTCTCCTACCATTTACATCTTTTGTGTAACTCTTCTGTTAGATCCCATATGCATGTAAGAACTCACCAAGAGACTTGCTCCAGCCTAGCCGTGAGACAATCTCACAGTAATGCCGTAAGACTGCTCCAAGCAGGGTGAGAGGGGTACGCTGAGGTCATGGAGAATGATGGGAAAAACCTGTGGGGAGCACCCAAAGCAGAGGTGAAGCTGCGTAACTTAATGCTCACATCTGAGTGCTGAAAGGTGGCTTTGTGCTCATACAGTGCATCTACAGTAGGATGGTAAAACAGGAGAGGTAGTAAGTCCAGACCCCTCAGCAGCAGACTTGCATGAGGTTAGGCAGAGCTAACATAGTACCAGCTTAGGTACTCACATTTTAAACACTCTTAAAAGATACAGACCACCATACTAAAAGCTTTTGGACAAAAACTTTATTTTTATTTTTTTTTTAATACTTCCCATTAGTTTCTGTGCATAATTGTTTCTCTGAAGAAAAAAAACATGTACTCAAGTATCGAAAGTAAAAATGTGCGATGAGCAAATGTCATTTGTAGGCTGAGTGCATGCACCAAAGATATTTGCTCATCGCACATTTTTGCTTTGAGAAAAACAATAAGGGCTATATTCGATACCTGAGTACTTTTTTGTTTTGTTCACAACAACAACTATGCATGCAATTTCGTGGGAAATATTAAAGACCTTTTGGTCCAAAAGCTTTTAGTATGATGGTCTGTATCTTTTTAAGAGTGTGTACATGGTTTTTGTGTAGTGATGCTTGAGTACTTTCATGCTCTTAATAGCTGTATTTCTATCAAAATTTTCTAGCTTTTCTCCATGCTTGTCAGAAAAGCTTAATTAATTCCTAAGTGCTGGGTTATTTGTAATGTTTCTCCCGACTCTTTCTGAGACTCAAAAAACACATCCAAGATCGAGCTGTTAGGCTTAAGGGTTTACAGTAGAACAGAAGAAATAATGGTAATAAATTTACTTGAACTTGTCATGATAATAACAATCATATTTCTATAAAGCTTGAATTAAAAAAAAAAATCTAACAGAAAAACTGATTGAAATCTACCATACAAAAACTGACTGCTTCCACCCACTCCTTCCCACAGTTCCTCAAGGCATCACTGTGTTTTTATTTTGAATGCCTGCAGTACGGATTTATTGAAAGTAGATAATGTTTTAATAAAACAAGGTAGTATGGGGTTTCTGTGGGGCTGAAGTTCTAGCTAGCAATCTTCAGTGTGTAATACCAAATAGATTTTGCTTAAGCTAATACCAAAGGGACTTTTATTTAGCTTGCTTTCTTTCTCTATTCTACAAGAGAAAGATTAATATCACCTATAAGGAAGTCACAGTTATTCCAGGAGTGAGCGATTACAAAGTTTTCAGCATTGCAAATAGAGGTAGTTATTTTAAACAACATAATTCAGCCTTCTATATTGCTTCTCTCTCTTTCAGCACAGACATTTTTCTCCTTAGGATGGATTCTCAGCTGCAAAACATCCAGATTCTAGTTTATGTGTAGGTGAATATTCAAGGTTAATGTATTCCCTGTAGGAGAAACAGCACCATTCAAGGCACATTCCTTTTCCCTTCCTTGCTTCAGAGTAGGCTTTTGAAAATGTGTCTGATGAAATTGAAGGTTCCTTCTCTACTTGCATGAATTAATTCAGTGTTTCTAATTAGGTGAAATACCTGTCCCCATGACTGTATGGCCAGCAGGCAGGACAAATAAGTTTCAATAACTACTCTAAATCAAGAATAGAGAGGAGATATATATATATATATATCTCCCCATGATAATTTTTGTCCTTTCTGTTCCTGTACAGGGTATGTGTTTTGGGACTTTTTATACACGCAGCCCAACATCAATGACTCAAGCAGGTGTCCCAGGCCACAAATTGACTGGAGAGTATGAAAGAAAAAACTCATGACTTGGATTTTCAAGCAAGTTGTCCTCTTATCCAGAGGTAGATGCCAGTTTATTGCCAACTTTACTGGTTAGATTAGAATCTGTCAGGACGAAACCTGTGCATATCCCAACTTTTCTTTCCCCTGTGTGTCCCAGTTTTCACACTGAGGAAGCTGTGGATGTCCTACGCAGGACCTGCAATGCACCCGCCCCGGTACTCATTGCAGTGTGAGATGTGCCAGGGCCCTGGGGCTCACCACCTCCTAGAATGGTTACAGCCAAAACTGATAAGCTCCTGCTTATCTGGGATGGGCTTATTAAAAATGCAGATTCACTTGCCAGAGATGCTGGGATTTCAGAGCTGGCCCCCTACAGCATGAGATAAGGCTTGTCTGGACTGGTGCTTAGCTGGTCTAAAAAGGGCTGATGGGCACTGGTGACTGCATGCAGTCAGTACTCCTGTACCCTGCTCTCCAGCACACTCCTCAGAACCTACTGACATTTCATTATCCAGTATGTCCCAACAGACTCAGATAAAGACATCAGTTCTGTGCTGCTCTGTTGATTCAGTTCCCAAGCAGCTGGCTGAGGTAAAAAATGGGTTAAGCATTTAGACATTGACCATTATTGGATTAAACCAGGATCATACTGATTTTTAATCTTTGATAAGAAGCTAAATCACAGCTTTAAAACTTACAGCAGCCCTCAAATATTTTTTACTTTGACTCCCTGTATTCTTTATTTCCTGCAGAATATCCAGGATGAATACGGAGTTCTGTGAACCATCTCATTCATACTTCATATGGAGTATGAATGCTGCCACTTCACTTCTCTGTTTTATTGACCCGTTTACATAGCCAAGGGTGGTTCTGCAAGCTGATATTCAATTGGTGATATTTTGAATTCCTGGGACACATGCAATACAACTAATTTTATGAGTTAAAAATTGAAGAGGTGCCATCAGTTTTTAAAAGTCATATTCCCACTTAGTTATTCTCATAATCACTGTTACAAGAAAGATTCATTGGGATGATCGTAACAATAAAAATAGGAGGGGAGAAGTCTTCAGCCTTAGTCTAGGGTTTGAAAGATGATTTTTTTTTTTTTTAATTTATTTTGCACTGGACAGCATTGATGTGTTTTTATATGGTCAGTGTCTCTGTGTGCTGTTTACAAACTTTTTCTCCCCAGAAAATATATAAACCTGGGTCTGGAGTTTTTTAACAGTATGAGCTGTTTATTAACAGCAGGAGCACATAGCACATGAGATTGTGGGGGAGGTGACTGAAAAGTAGAAGCACGATATGGTCGAGGTCTGAACCTTGGGTCCACCCCTTTTTGCTTACTGCCTTTCTGCTCTTTCCTCTTCAGCTCCTCCTTTTCATGAGAAACTACTGAACTTGGAAGAAGAGTTTCCCATTTCCACAATCATGGCACTCTTTTCTTCCCTCACCCCAGTCTTTATAGCCATTATATGTGTTTTGATTGGGATAATACTAAAGAAAACTAATGGAGAAAAAGAAAAACAAGACATTAAAAGCAAACTTACATCTCGCCCGTGGGTGGATGAAGATTTAAAAGATGGCACTGACCATCCCTTAGAGGAAGAAGGTAAGAAAGATCTTATTAATTTGAATAGTTTTGTTGTTTGAATTTTATCTGCTGACGTGAATAAAGGAGGTGTAATCTTCTGGACTTCTCCACAGTGACAGCAATGTATAACTCTACACTGCTGCAGTGCCCTGAGCTTGTCAGCTCCCAGGAAGGAGGCAGTCCTCATGTCATGTCATGCTGGTGTAAATCTCTGTTTCCTGCAGATCCGGGTCAGAGTGCAAAAAAAAAAAACCATGTTTTCAAAGACCCGTCTGTTCCTCCGAACAGCAGATCTCGGACCTATGAGGGACTCTATGGACAATGTAAGGAAAGGAAGGAGATTCTGCTGAAGTCCCCCCAGCCTCTTACCAGGTCTTACTAGTGTGAGCAAAGGGAAGACCTGGGCAGACAGTTTCTAACTGCAAGTTCATTTTGTAGACATCTCATCCTACTTTATAACTCAGTGCTACATACTTGGTCTCAGCACCACTAAAAAGTTGGAAATGGGTTTAAGTCCTCCATTTGTGGCTTTTGAGAATGTCCATGAGAGCTTTAGCTGGATTAACAGTAGAATCATTTGGGAGCTATGTCAATCAAGTACTTTAGAACAAAATATGGTGATGGTGCTAGTCTGTTCACTTAACTGCATATTTGAACTCATACAGAATGTCTTTTATTTTCAGTAGCTGATTGTGATGCACAGCTTGGACAAAAGTTTAAACACAACATGTGCCTTTCCTTCTTCTTGGTTCCTGAAAATCTCATAAACTCCCTTTATTTCCTTGTGAGATAAAAGTCTACAGAGTTCTGTTCCTATGAAGTTTTTTAAGTTGCAGTTAATACAGCTCTTTTTTTTTTTTTTCTTTTTCTTTTCCCCAAGTTGGCTTCAAAGGCTCTTTGTGGGTTTTGGGTTGGTTTTTGTTTTTTTTCCCCATAATGACACATTCCCTGACTCCACTTCTAGGAATCTTGAAACTTATATTGTTTTTCTGCACATATACCTGTTTCTAAGAGCTATTATCTCTCTTCATTTCTCAGAGTTCAGTGTACTTTGAATTAGTGTTGTATCATTTTCCAGAAATCGTTGATACCTGGAACATTTTAAACCATGTTGACTATTTTCCAAATACATAAAACAACTTTAAAAATTAGTTCATGTGTTGTATCCTCCTTTGTTTGGTGCAAAATAGATTCTGCATAAAATTATCCCATATTTCCTTTGTCATTAATGGCTTGCTAGTTCAGTTAAATTGCTGCAAATTAAAATTCCTGTGGGTAGTTCAAATGATAACCTATGAATCATCATCTTGGACTATATTTGTTTCTATCAGTTTGAAAATTTAAATCTTCTAAATAAACCTATTAGCTCTTAACAAGGAGCCTCACTGACACAGCTCCATGTATAAAATGTGATTCTTTTATGTGGTAGTAGCTTACCATTTTATTCAGGTGCTAAATTCAAAATTGTACTAGTTTAAAATGCAAAAAAATTTGACAGGTAGACATATTGGTGCTGTTGCTAAAAGATTTATTTGTTTTTAAATAAAACCTTTCTCAGTTTACCATGTCATCCAATATGAAATTATTTTTCTTGCTATTTTACCATTAATGATAATTAATCATCTTTCCCTTAATGATGTGTGATTCAAACCATGTCTTTTACCTCTAGAAAAATTAAAATAATTTCAGTATGCTTAGGGAAGTTTTTTTCCAGCAGGAAAAAGTCCAGTGAGATGAGCAGCAGTGAGAAATAAAAGAGTTGGTAAGGACCTTTTCCTAGGGCTATGAGTAGGGATCAAAATGTATTCACCTTGTCAATATTAAAATTCTCATTGACTTCACTAGATGCTGAAATGGAAACATGGATGTAAAGAGTTTTATAACAGTAAAGAATATTTTACATGCTATGTAAATTCCACTACTTTATTAATGTATCTTACTTTATCAGACAAGCTCATTTCTACTTAAATGTCTCAAGCTGTCTTGTATTTAAAGTTCCGCTGAAGGGAATTTGAGTGAGGTGACATGTACCATTCTTAAGGCCTTGTCTAAAGCTAGAATCTAGGGCTGCCCTAGGTGAACAAGCTGAATTTTCAACAAATCCTGAAAAAAGATGGGGCAGCTGAAGACTAAGTCTTCTGATTTGTCTCTATGACCAAACCAAGGTCTATTTGCCAAGCATGTGAAGCACTTTGTAAGAAAAGCACTGACCTTACTTGCAGACATCATGAACCTTCCCTGAAGTGGCACCATCAGGGATTTTTCCACTGAGACGGACATACCTTTGAGCAGCAGAGCATTTAGTGTAATTAGCTGAACTGCGTGGGCAGACTCAGAAGGGTCACTTTTTGGCAATGAAGTGTAGAAGGGTGAGGGTCAAGTGCTCCTGAGCTTGTCTATGTTCTGCTTTCAGTAGCTGAAGAAGTGGGTGTTTCTTGGAGCAGCCAGAAAGCCGGTTCTTTCGTTAGGTACAAAGCACTCAGTCTCACTGCATTTGTTTAATGCTTTAACTGGCAGCACTTCAGATTTATTTGCACACCTATCTGTCCTGTAACTTTTCCCTTCATTTATAAGGTCCAGTTGAGAGATCGTTGCATTGTGGATTGGCAAGAATGGTCTGTATATGTGTATATCTGGCTGTGTCCTGCATTTAGGCCATGTGTGATTACCAGTTAGATACAGATGAAAATATGTTTCTTCAGTCTTGCCTTGAATGATGAATCACAAGAGCTTTCTTATAGTAGTGGGCATCATGTCCCAAAGTGCTGGCACTTTGTCTCCCTCTGCTTCAGATTTGCACAATTAGATTTGGACTATTGCAAAAGCATCTTCAGTCTTTAGCCCAGGGAACTTCATGTATATTTCTTAATGTATATTTACTTTCTTGATCATATATTCTGATGCATAAGGTAAATAAAGACCCACTTTACAGTGGTGTGGAAGATGAGGTTGAATTATATTTGTATCCTTGTTATTCTGGGGATCAGTTGTTCAGATTAATAGCAAAGGCATTTTTTTACTATGTATTTAATTGTGGGGACATTAGTGATACACTCTACTTAAGGACTACAAAGCAATGTACAAAGTTCCAAATGTTCCATTTCTTCTGAAAATGCACTGCTCATTCCTTGTCACACTTCTTATAATAGACCTCTCCCACTTAGAAACATTTCTCCTCTCCCCAGTTTCAAAGACTTCCCATATCTTAATAATACTACTGACATGAATGAGGCAGCAGCAATTTAATTTTCCATTTCAGTGACAGTTCATGCTTTGTGTCATTTAGGAACACAGGACTCAGATGGACATGGTGCATTATTGTGCTTATCTCCCTGCTGCTGCAGACACATCCAGCCTTTGTCTTCAGCTGAATGAACATGACAACTGGCCTTTTAAGACCCCATTTCTTTAACCTTGCTGAAAGGCTGGTCCAGAACTCCATGGTTAAAAACCCTGCTCTACCTGCCTGCCCACCCAAACCTATTTAGTACTATTGGATACCCATTTTTCCTGTTTCATCCTCTTGACAGTTTAAAGTATATCCTTCCAGCCCTGGTATATACCCTTCTGTGGCTTATAGATAGCAATCAGATCACCTCTCAGCTTTCCATTTACTAGACAAAACTGCAAGTCTTCTCTTTATAAAACAGCCACTCCATTTTTCTGGAGATCTTAGGAAACCTTCTGTAACTATATTCCATTTTGAGGTAGTTTTCACAATATTTTGATGCTGGCTTCTTTATTCCAAGGTCTACCTCTCCCACTTACTACTTCTTTTGCTTAAGACCCATGACAAACTCTTGGGGTTTCAAGGATCAGCCTGCTAAGCACTATTTATAACCCACTAGTAAGGTAATCCATCTCTTTTAATTCTCTATTAGCCACCCACGCAGTTGGATTCACTACTGGGATTCCCGTAGTGGCAGATTTTTTAGCAGTCTGTCATTAATCAAGTGAAAACCCACAGGGTCAGTTACCCAGCATTTTTCCTCCAAAGATCTGAAAGCTTTTTTTACATATATTTAATAGTTTTCCTATGCATCGTCTTTACACTGAAAAAGAGATTTGAAAAGGAATTTTAGGCTTAGGAAGCAATTCCTTAGAGAAGAAACTGAAAGAGCTTGTTTGGAAAGCAAACACATTTGTCTAGACTGAGGTTTCTCAAGGATCAGTCTCAGGACCATTTGTTAATATAATCTAGTGGTCTTTTCATAAAACCAAGGAGGGCACATGTGAGATTACTTAAGGACATACAACTGGAAATCAACAACACAGGGAAGTGTCAGTGTAGGTAAAAAAGTGGCCAACAGAAGTAAAATGACAAGTCATTGTTCTCAATGTGAGTTTTTGTCAGGAACTCATGGTAGGAATTTTTGCTACAAAATGAGGCAAAATTTATTACATGGCTTGTAGGCTGATTACAACCTCCCATATGAACTGCTGGGAAGAATCCAGTCATCATCCTAAAACATATCCGGAGAAATTTCTGATGGAGTTAGAGAAATAATACTTCTAAAATGAGATTAGAATGAGATTCATGGAATGCCTGAGCCAAAACTATTTCAGATTTTCTTAAAAGACAGAAAGCCTGATGACTACTATAAATGTACAATGGAATTGATGGCAATCTTGAGAACGTGGCTAACAAGGTAATAGGCTTACTAGCAGGATGTCTGTTGTTCATCATATGATGGAATACACAGAGAAGCAAACAAGACACTTGTAGTATTGTATAACGTGACCGTACAAACAGGAGTATGTCTAAACACAGCAATTAAAGATATAGAGAGCATGCACTAAACAGATGGTTCTGATAATGATTTTGGCTTAGCATATGGATAATGTTAACTGCTAAGAATGAATGGGAGACACATGGTGGAGGAGAATAAATAATAGATGAATTTATTAAAAAAAAAATAAATTGCCAGGAGTGTTTTGGTTTTGTGTGTCAGTTCCCTCACTTCTGGGTTGTTCTGCCTCTGCCATTATTCGCATTTTGAGTGTATTAAGGTTTTTCATTCTCACTAGTTGTCTGATGTTCAAAATCATTGAAAGTACATTTCTTTTTTCACCTTATTACTAAGTTGAACCATCTTGACCAAATAGCAGTTTCACTTCTTTTCTTCTTCTCCACTTAACATGGGGAAAAAAGCCCCACATCACAAAACGAGCACACAGTCATCACTACTCAGAAACCACAAAGGGAACATTAGGAAGACACACCTTTTTACCTCTTCATTTTGGGAGTGCAAGATGGTCACAAAAATCATTTTTACAGCAGGTCACTGCTTCCCATTAACCTGGAGCCAGGTCCTTGCAGACTGTGACCAAGAGTGCTTAACAGAGGCATGAAACGCTAAACAAAACAAATTCTCTGTGTATGCAGAATGAAATGTGTGTTGTTTGGGGACCAGATTCATTCTGTTTAGATTCAATGTATGAAACTGTATTTATTTCACCCTCTTGCACATACTGAGCCACACGCGTGAGTATTTAACTAGTGTTTATAAAATGAACGAAAAATCAGCCTGGTCTCTTAGGCAACTGCATACTACTAAAACACAGAAATAATTGCTGTTTGAATTTGCACTGGAAATTGCTATGATTCTGGAATAATAACCTAATGGCGACTGAAAAAGAACTGGAATATTTTTCCCTGACTCAGCTCTCTGTAGCAGATTGCTCAATACTATTGACTAGTCAAAATGCAGCATTTAAATGTCTTTAACTTCCATATCATAGTTGCAAAAATTGCTGTCCCTGCTGATTCTAGGAAAATAGGGGAGAAAGAGATCTCAGAGACAACAGAAGATTCATTTTGTGATATAAAACCCCCCAAAGAGACAGATTTCAGTGAAATAGGGCACCATTTTGAGTTCTTAAAGACAAGAAACACAATATCCTACATTTGATGTATTGTTATCCTAAGTACAGATGCCTGTCATCCATTTTGTCTTATGCTGAAGGTGTCGGGAAACCGAAGAGCTTAACCACAAAGTCACATTTCTGCAGAGCCAAGACTTGAAATGCTTCTGCTATGAAACATGAATATTGAAGAAGCTGACATTCAGCTTTTCAGAGATTTTACGCATATTGGTAATTAGGCTCTCTCCTTAACTTCAGTAACTTCATTGGGTATTTTTCTTATCAGCGTGTTCAAGAAGGAACATGCGTTCACATTTACTTGCTGAGAAAAGTGGGCTGAAATCCTGGCCACTTTTTCACCGCTGTTTCAGCTTGTAACCCATTTTTACAGGCTGGCTTGCAGGCTGAAATGGAGAAGGCAATGACTTCTTTGTGGATCACACTTGCTACATCCAGATAGGAACCTCGTGCCTCTTGGTATTTAAACAAGGTGTTTATTTAGTAGCTGGAGCTAGGGATCAATGGGTTGTGTCAACTGGGACCTCAGACTTTGCCTTGCCAGCGGTGCAGAAGTGCAGTGTATGCCAATGCAGAACAAAGTGCATTCCAGTGGTGAATGCCAAGGATATCAACAGCGTTCCTCAGCAAAAAAATACCTAACCCACTTGTATTTTCTTGCAGAGGGTGATGAAGAGTGGCAAGGACTTGAAGAAAATGTTGCCCATGTCCCTTTCACTGCAGAGCGCTACTCTGAGGCTGAAATGATTAAACGGTCCCAGACATTTTACGAGCTTCTAAATAAGAGGCGATCTGTCAGGTTTCTTAGTGATGAGCCGGTCCCCAGGGAAGTTATCGATAATGTCATCAGAACAGCAGGTATGGTACTGAGTGGTTCAAGGTCTGAAAAAAAAAAAGAAAAAGAAGGATCACCATTGCTCTTCAGCTGTGTAACTGTGAAAAGGTGGTGTGGAAAAGGCAAGGGAATTGGCATGTTGCTTATGGTTTTATTAGATTCACCTGTAGCCAGAATGAATTAGCACCCTCTGACTGATCAGAAATTACTCAGTTTAAACAACTCTGTGTCAGGGAATGCTTCGGGGCATTCCCAATTCCTTTGTCCTTGCAGTTCACCTGTAAGGGGAGAAGAGCATTTCAACAACATGAAACAAAACACCTCATTTTCAACCTTTAAAAGATGTTATTTAAAATACTGTTTCTGTATGGTTCAGTCAGACATCTTTCAAATAAAAATATTAGTGTTTTCTCTCAAAAATGTCAAACCATGTGTACTTCACATGCTCTAAAATGCAATTATTATGTGTGGGTTTTGTTTTTTGGGTTCCCCCCAAAAACAAATTGGTGAAATTGTCTCAGCCAAGCAAAATATTTCAGTTGACATAAATGGTTGGGACTTATTATAGGAAAAGAATTTCAGTCTACAACAAAAAACCTTTTCTGATCCTTCTAACATCAGTCCAGACCCCCACTGCATATGACTGGAATGTTATGCTGAGGACCCTCGTCAAGGTTATTTGACAATGTCAGAAATTGATTATTTTTGTCGTTGTTGAGAATTTATGCATTTCAAATCATTACTGTCATGTCCTGGCCTAATCTCATCTCTGCTTTAGTAACATTGACTTCAGCCAGGAGTGGTTTTGACCCTCATTATTTCTCTTATTATGTGAGCCAGCTGCTGCTACTATAGAAAATATTCCAAGCTGCCTTAGACAACAGCTCCGTAGCCTTTAGCAGGATTAATAATATGAAGATTCTCAGCATTTGAGATGCATTGTTTTCCCTTTAAAAACTGTAAGAAGCTTTGTTACTGCACTGTAATGAGTCTCTGTCTCCCTCTAATTAACTAGGAGTCATTAAAACACTGAGCATGTTTTGGCAAAAGCAGTAAAGCGAACAAGCCTGGCGTGCAGATGAAGTGCTTAGTAACCCTGAAAGCTTTGGGCTGTGTAGAGAAGAAGAAAAAAACAAAATGAAGGATAAATGTCATCAGTTTTTACCCAAAACTGAGGAGAGGCAAGGTTCACAATATTAAAACATTTTAATATATAAAGATGTTTCAAACTGCTTATTCAGTGTTTCTCAAACTAAAATCAGTCCTTAGGTAAGCAACTATTCTATGTGTTGAAGGTCTTCAAATACTTTTAAATGTGTATGAGGGACCAGGGAGAACTAAGCAATCTACCTAACCCATATATCTGTGAACCTGTGCAGATAAGTCTATTCTTCAGCTTCTGGCTTTTAACCTCTAGGTAGTTAAAATATTCTCCAATGGTGTTGGTGGGTGAGCAAGTGCAGATTTAACATGTGCACACCTACATACACCAGCTGTCTTTGGGACAGCAAACTCAAACCTGTATGCCGTATGGCAGATGTCTGTGTTGTGCATCTCCTTATCTTTGTCAATCAGTGACAGGTTCCTGTGGGTGGTCGCTTAGCCTCGTTTCTCTGAAAGCCATTAGCTTTGCCCTTTAGCTAAAAGCACGTCTCAGAGTTGGCTGCATATTCAGACAGTGCACTGCTGTTGGTATAACGCTTTGCAATAACATTACTAAGTGCGTATATTGCACCAAGTTACTGCATCTTCATAAGAATCGCAAAGGAATTTTTACAAATCCTTCACTTTCCCGTCCTGTAAGACAGCTGTATGAAAGGACTAACCTCTGTCCTTGAATGGGACTTCACGTTCTTTGAGAAAGAAATGAACAGAATTGTCTGCCAGAACTTGTCTCAGTCCTTTTCTTCTATTCTCATCCACTTGGTTTCCCACTGCTCTGTTGGTCAGCCTGAAAACTCGCAAGCAATAGCTGATGCCTTTTACTGCACACCCTCCTTCCTGGGTTTTCATCTTTCCCTGTTTTTGTATAAAGGTACTTCACCTAGTGGAGCACACACTGAGCCCTGGACCTTTGTGGTAGTGCAAGATCCATATTTAAAACGTAAGATTCGTGACATTGTAGAAGAAGAAGAGGAAATCAACTATAAAAAAAGGATGGGAGACAGATGGGTTAATGACCTGAAAAGATTGAGGTATGAAAAGTCAATTAGCTAAGGGATTCGAAAGGAGCTGTATTTTAGTCTAGGGAAGACTTTTATAATTTTCCATTTTTTCCTCCCTCTCACTTTTAATATATTACTAAGCTTCATGCTTGGACAGAAAAATTTATAAAGATGTGTAGAATTGTGCTTTGGTGTCTGCTTCATAGAATTGCTTCCAGTAAAAGGGATTATATGGTCTCCATCTTGAAAGTTTTTCAAACATTTGGCTCCATCATTATTTTCTCCTGTGTAACCTCTGTTGCTGAAATTCGTCACAGATTTTTCCTCTTGTTTGCCAAACAGTGAAGTTCCCAAAGTCATTGGAAGCTTTGCTACTGACTGAGGTAGCCCCAAGGCTTGTCCTTATCCAAGTGCTGAATTATGCAATATTTATTTGTTCCAAATGCACTCCAAAGTCTGTACTGACTTGCTTAACTTCACTCAGTGGGAAGATGTCTACTGAGTCTTGGCTTGTTAAATGAAGCCTATGTGCAAAGCTTTGTAGTGTTGATTTGCCCTGCCTGTTATTATTTTTCATGTGATTAGGTGTGATGAAAATTTATGTGCTATGCAAACAACTAAGCCTCAGTATTTTTTATATTTTGGGAGAGAACAGTCCACATTTTCTTATCTAAATCCTACATCATAATTGTATATGTTGTTATTTAAAAAGCTGGGAGCCAAATTAATTCTAACAGAGCTGAAATACCTAGAAACAAAATAACTTTTTTTTTTTTTCATGAGAATATGTTTAGGTTAAAACCTTAGACTGAGAAGTTTTGAACTTTTTTGCCAGCTAGTTTCCCTGCAATCACAAAAAAGTTGGCACTGTTGGTAAGAAGCAATCTGCAAAATTTCAGGAATTAAATAATTTCACAGGCAAATGCCATGAGGCCAGTTCTTAGATAAGAGCTCAAAAAGCTACCTCTTGTTTGTATGCAATTCTGCTCTTCAGAGTGAGCACATCAACTCCTCATCCAAATCTGTTATAACGGAGAACTCTATTACAGTTTGGGGTTTTTTTTGTTTGTTTGTTTTGGGGGGTTGGCGTTTTTGTTTGTTTTTTTGGTGTGTTTTTTTTTTTTTTTTTTCCCCAGAAATGTTTCTATTTAAGCTGATAATCCTCTGCAGTAAATGTTGTAAGCTTTAGTCTACTGCTATAATTGGCATGTACCTCTAGTCCCTCTTTGCAGACAGTAAATGTGGCTTAGGGGAAAGTGAAAAGGTTGCAAAATAAATGTCTTAAACATTCTTTTGCAGAACAAACTGGATCAAAGAATACCTGGACACTGCTCCATATCTGATCCTCATTTTCAAGCAGGTGTATGGGCGGTTTCCAAATGGCAAAAAGAAGACCCATTACTACAATGAAATCAGTGTTTCTATTGCCTGTGGTATCCTGCTTGCTGCACTGCAGGTATGTGGACAGAACTGACATATTCGGAGTCAGTTTATTACTTTAGATTATGTACCAAGACTGTTCTGCCCAAATGAGAGTGGAACCCAATCTAGATTTTAACATTATCAGTCCTCTGGATTACTCCAATTCCTGACAATGTCTTAGTTTTGAGTTTTAAAGATATTTCACACACGTCTATATCTGAGAAGGTGATTCCTATCCTCAATACTGGTTAACAAGAAGAAAAATGTAATGTAGCTTCCAGAGTTGTCACTCTTCTCTCAGCAACAGACTTCAGCCCCTGTGGTTTCCACCTTATGCTATCAGGGCTGACAGGCTCTGCAGATTCCCCAAGCATGGTTGTGCAGTGCCACACTGGCCCCTTTTTTCAGTAATCCCTAAAAAACAGCTTGACACCAAATCACTTTTAGTACATAATGCTGGAAAAAATAAAAAGCCAGGCACATATTCCACAGAACAGGCTGTACTATTTCAATCAGTCTTTCCAAGGCATTTCTAAAAGTGAACTGATTTCTAAAGCTCAGCATGTTTGACACCAGCCAGTTAGATATTCTCAGTGGTTTCTCAGTGCTCAGTTCTGCTTCTTGTATCTGATGTACTCACACAAGTGTTTAAATAGCAAAGCTATTCTGATAGTTAACTCAGCCTGTCAGCAGGATGACAGCAAGGTGCCACCTCTTATATTAGGCCAGTTTCCTACCAGGCACTGCCATTTCTCCTCCATTCTGTTTTGAATGGAACTTCCTTTCGTGCGTTGTTGCTTCCCATTCAGCACCACCACTATTAGTTCTTCTCCTCTTGAGAAGATCATAGAGATTACTTAACATGAGAGGTACATTGCCTGAGCACCTCTGCCTGGCTGACTTTGAGATATAAAAGCCTCTCAAAATGCTTGCATTACATATAGAGAGAGATTGAAGTCCAAGTGTGCAGCTCTGAAGAAGCAACTCAGCAGTGTGGTCATACCTTGGATAATGCCAGCTCTTTATTGTTTGTCAGATTGTTTCCATTTTTTATGAGAGAAGAACTGATACATAGACTTACTTTGGGGTTCTGATATAAGTTGAAACAATGGCCACTGTGAGAGACAACAAGAGACTCCTGTGACAACTTCTGAGGCAGTGCCTGTTCCCCCTTTCCCTCTGGGGTACAGCTCTCAAGCAGGAGCAAATGTTCACAAAGCTGTAAGATGTCCTCTTAACAGCTGTATGGAGGCAGTAGGGGTTGGAAGAGAGGTTTAAGGTCATCTAGTCCAACCCCAAATCCATGGGATGATATTCCCACAATTGCCTCTCAGCTTCACTGTGACCATGGATCCCCCTCTACATGGAGCACTGCAGGCAGGCTCTGGCTGTACAGCATGCAGCCATGGCAGGCAGAATGTCTCCTTGCTGTGGTGGAGAAATGCTGTACTTCTCTATAAGCAAAGTAAGCATCTTTTATGGTACCATCGAGGCTGTTAGTAAATCAGATGTTCTAAAGGCTGCAGCAGGATCTAACAAAGCAGCATTTCTGGGCTAGTCAATAGGAGAATACAGGTCTGGTGGGAACAACCACAACAAATACTCTCACTCTGTTGCTGTCTGTCTTGCTGCAGAATGCAGGTCTCTACACGGTGACCTCCACACCCCTCAACTGTGGCCCCCAGCTCCGGGTGCTGCTCCAGCGCCCAGCAAACGAGAAGCTGCTCTTGTTGCTCCCTGTTGGCTATCCCAAGAAAGATGCTACTGTGCCTGCGCTTACCAGAAAGCCACTGGAAGACATCATGGTGGTCATGTGAGCCCAGAGCAGGAGGAAGGAGTGCATCCCTGCTACTAGCTAGGAAGCACCAGCCTGCTGAAGTTGTCATTGCTATTTCTGTGCGTTGTCCCCCTATGTCACTGTTGGTATGGCAATTTACACCTGTATTTCTTTTAGTGCTACTAACAGCAGTGAGCAGTCAAGCAGTGTGCATTTGACAGGTGCTGTTACCCGTGAGACCAGGCAGTTGTTCCAGGAGACACATGGGATGGCATTTAAATGACCTTCATCACTTGATTTCTTTCATGCACTGTGGGGACAAATCTTTCCTTGAACTGGAATATATATTCTCCTCATACTTTTGTGATTGCCATTACACAGTTATTTTAGTTTAAGAATTTTAATGAAGATTGTATTAAAAGACACAAAGAGGTCAAACTCAGCTGTCTTATCTTGGTCAGTGTGTGTTGTTAAGATGCCCCTTCCCTTTCACTGTGTTCTGCGTAGAAGGATTGCTATTATTCTCATACATGGTAGGATTTCCCCACTTGATTGATCTCAAATATCTTGTCTATACCAGGCTTTCTTAAACTATTGCTGCTGTGAGTGTCTTAGGCTGGGAGAAATGTAGTAGGAATAAGGCGTCCAAGTAATTTCCTCATTACCATTTATTTATAAATGTTCCAGGCACAGTTCGATCCTATGGTAGCTATCAATCCTGCCGCCTGTATTTGCTGCTCCACTGGAAGCAGCCCAGAGGGAGCTACTATTCTGGTTATCCCTTTTATACCTACAATTATACCAGCTTAACACCCTGAAATTTAAACTGCTCTACAGACCCTGGCACGTGAGAGATGTCTCCAAATGCGGGGTAGTTCGGGATATTGCTTCCCACAAAAGCCATGCCAGTGAGAGCTGCCGATCCCTGCGCGGGCAGAGCCCCCTCGTGGGGCTGCGGGTCCCGCCGCCTCCGGGAGCAGCGCAGCGTGAAAACGCTGGGAGAGCTCCAGGCGTCCCTCCTGCAGGTCTCTCCGTCCTGCGAAACACTTCCCCACCCTGATCTCTGCTGCATCTGGCTTCAGGGGAATTCAGCCACGTTGGCTTCAGCCGTCCTTGGAGGGGTTGTTCGAGTAAACTCGCTGCTCCTCCTCTGAAGTCTAACCTGGTCCAGAGGAAGGTGTCCCTGCCGACAGCAGGGGCATTGGAACTAGGTGATCTTTTAGGTTCCTTCCAACCCATTCTGTAAGTCTGTAAATGAATTCGGTTTCAAACAGCAGGAGCTTGTATATAAGACTATTTCTAGTACGGTTTCATAATTAAAAACTGAACTAAAAATATATAAGAAATTGTCACAATAACAATCATTGGTATATACCAATATACTTCTTTACACTGAAGAAGATTAATGGTGGTTTTCCCCCATGTGTTGATTCTGAAAACTAATATACACATAGTAGTTGAAAAACTCAAACTCTCACACCTACTAGATCAGAAAGATTCTCTCCAGGAAAGCACTTCTTAAATCATGAAATGTAAGTAAAATAAGCCTCTTTCCACCCCCCCACCCCCCCCAAATGCTCATTCAA